>JAILWY010000009.1:18100000-18565000 GCA_022113835.1 Atopsyche davidsoni | reverse complement strand
TTGTTCGAAAGAAGGAAATTTTGTTTTTTATTAAATTTTTTATCTTAATGCTTGCGGATAAACAATATATTGAGTTTTTTCGGTAGGTGTGTAAACAAAGATTTTTCGGCATTGATTTTGATTGTGGCTTCGATTAACTACGTGGCGATAGTTTTTTAACAGCAAGTCTTGTTCCGTTGCACAATTTAGGTGGATCTAAGTTGCGAATGAGCATCTATGGTGAAACAACTTTTAAAGTTATGATGTGTGGTGGCATTCCAGATGGTTCCAAAGAGTTAAAAATCTCTATTGGATAGTTAACTCTATTTTGGAACTTCATTATACAGCAATGTTTTCGCAAAATTATTGTAGCTGTGCTCCTCGTTCTTCTACATTTTTTTTTCAGTAAAATAAACACATTGACCGTTTTCTAAATGAACAGCAAGATTGGATTGAACTGTTGGATATCATTCGTGAATACTGAAACCTAGAATTCAGCAGACAGCTTCATTACTGTTAACATATTTGCATACGTACTTGTCAATATCAATATCAATGTCAATATCAACGTTTCTTACTTTAATGGTGGTGGTAAATTCTGGCTTTCGTCGCTGTATTTCGGATATCCATCCTCACCATTTTGAGTTTCATTAATCAAATCACGTGGATATCTTTTCGTGCATTTGCTGTCTTTCATGCAAGGCGAATTCATATTCAATGCTCCGCATGGGCCGTGAATCATGTTCTTGCAGACGTCTTCTTGTAGTTTGGGTAGTTCAGCAGATATCACTATCGTTTGGGTAGTTCAGCAGATAACACTATCGATTTGAGTTGGAACAATTTTTTTTTATCAGCCAAATTAGAATATGAGTAATCTCCGTTTTTGCTTTAATCGCCTGTATGCCTACGTCAAAGCATCTTGAGCATACTCATGCATATGCAATATTGCAATTGAATTTGCAATATTGAAGCCGCTCGCTTTCAATTTTGGCGTACATGTCAACAATGTACTGATGAACGTTGAAAATTTTTGTATGGAAAATGTCGAAATCGACTTAATTAATAGACCGAATGTATTTAATGCATTGTTTTAATAGTCACAAAGATTCTTCGTATTAGATAGATAGATAGATATTAGTTATGGGTATAATGGTTCTTTGAAACAAAATCAAAATATTTTAGGTTTGTAATTTTTAATAAAGTGATATTTATTATGCATAATATTTATTGCTTAGATATAAACTAGACAAAGGTGACCTGAACTACTAATTTTTTTGTAGTAAATTACATCTGTTAAGATCAATAAGCACTTGTTTTCTAGAAGTTACCTCATTTCAATAATGTTAATTTTATTCCAAGTCAATAAGAAAGGCCGTATTCAAACC
Organism: Atopsyche davidsoni; assembly: GCA_022113835.1. Classification (NCBI taxonomy): domain Eukaryota; kingdom Metazoa; phylum Arthropoda; class Insecta; order Trichoptera; family Hydrobiosidae; genus Atopsyche; species Atopsyche davidsoni. The sequence continues at coordinate 18,563,636 of JAILWY010000009.1, read as the reverse complement.
TGATTATGTTTCCATACCGTACCCTCAACTGCCATGATAAAGCTTTGTATCAGCAACAGAGACACACGGCACCTCTACCAGCAACCGAAGGCCCAATAGGGAAACGTGATCAGACGTGGACATAGCTCATACAAGGGTATTCTCATTATATGAATTATTCTGAAGTTAAATCATGACCATATTATATTTAGCAGTCTTTTTTTCATTTTTAATGTTTCCTTCAACAGAAGGCTTTTATAATAAATTAATAAAATGGTGTTTCTATATACCTATCTAGATACTTTCATTTTAATTAGTAAGTATGTTCGAGTACAAAATTATTTCCAGAAGAATTAAACATATCATACAGTTTCTGGAATTAAACATAAGCATTTGGGTTCTCTTTAGCCCTCGTTGGTAAATAAAATTTTTTTAGAAGTTACCTTCATAATCACAAGCATACGCGTACACGAAAACTATATAACCAAATTAGATCTAATTTAAATGCTTTACTTAAACATAGCCCAATATAACCCGATGCTCTTTAATTTGTGTCAGTATTATAACATAATAAAGTAAACCTTAATTTTAAAAAAATATGTAAAAAACGATAAATTTTAAAACAAATTTTTCATTACATTTTGGAATTCTGGGATTTTCAAATTGTAGGTTTCGTGACGACAGCAGCACGTGTCAGTGTGATTTTCTGTTCTTACCGCAGAATGGCTCTTCCTTCCTTCTCTAAAAGAACATTCAGATATAAATCTTCTTGAGTAGTCGTGTCGATTAAGTTTAGAGTTAGAAGAATTTCGTTTTTATTGATAGGATCCTTGTCGATTTTCTCCACAATTGAAACAAAGCGCTGGTCCACCACAAGTTGCTGGAAGCGGATGCAGTCATCCACTGACCAGTCCTGGTTGGTCGGCGAGACTCCTAAACACAAGAAATTTTGAACATTACATCCAACATAACTGTTTTTGCAATTAAAACCATAAACTTGTGACATATTAAATAAAATACTTCAGTGATTTTTAAAATGGAACTCCACCAAGTACTCTATGCCAAAAATATTGATTAATTCTACGATAAAAGACCAATATTATGATTATACAAAAAAAAAATATGTATGTTAAGAAAAAGCTATATAAATTATTTTTTTCTATTTCAGATTCCAAAATATAATTTTTTCGTTAATATGTAATTTATAAATTAGATATTTATAATAAAACGAATTATGTCAAATCAACAAACAAATCGTCTCCTTTTTATCTTTAAAACCTTTCATCAGTGGATTAATTGAAGTTACTGAGTAAAATAAAAGCTATAAAATAAAGCTAGTGTAATGAAATGATACTCACCATGAAGTCTAGCTTTTATAGCCAGAGCGGGTAAATTCTTGAACTCTTGGGAGAGTTCCTTAAGTTTACTCACATCCACCATACAAAGATCTCCAAAATCAATAAAATATATTGAGGCCATGGTTTTTGATATCACTCCTTGCACAGAGACCCTAAAAAAAGCAATGAATATAATACAAGATTGAATTTTACAGTGAACATTACAATATTGAATATGATTTAAAGTTCTTAATGAAAAATTAAAAGATACATTGCTCTGGAGTAGGGTCCCATTCTCTCTTACTGTTAGTGGCAGTCAACAGCACGAGTGTTCAATTAGCTCACCTGTACCAGGAGTGGTCCGACTCGTGACGAGTTGCGTAGATTCCTCCGATCACTGGACTGGTGGATAAGACTGGCAATTTTTCGCACGTTACTTGCAACTTGGACATCATTTCAACCAAGCCTTTCTCGTGTGTCATGGGTTGAACCTACGAAAATACAAGTCAAACATTACTAAGCTAAACTCAAATTACTTTAATCAATCAATCACTTAAATCAGAAGTGCCTGTTAAAAATCGAGGAATCAGAAATAAATATCTGCCAAGACACAGTAAGATTTCTTCAAAACATTTTCATCATAAAATGAGAACATAAGATACATTTTACTGCTGTTGAAAGCAGCACATTATCGATGATTGCTTTCACCGTATTTCTACAAAGTAGTAAACTTTTGAAATAAATATATGAGCAAGTATTTCTTATAGCAGAGCAATGGCCGCGTCCTCTGAACCAGGAAGCCACAGCGATTGATAGATTTTCGACACTGTACTACTGCTGATGTTTGCTCAATCCCTATTCATAGCATTGTGATTTATCTATCTACCAAAATAAATAAAAAAGCTCACAATGAAATTCCATGGATTAGCAGCCATAACGACTTGTATGTCTAAGTAGCTTCCCTTCTCAGGTATTGTGAAAGTGGGAATGCAGTGGGTAGGAGATAGAAGATCTCTGCTGCTCGGAGGATTCGAGGATGACCGTGCAAAAATTCTTTCTTTTTTTTTAGTCAGTTCAATCATTGGGTCAATTGTATCACTCTTAATACTAACTCTGTAAAAAAACATTACTTCATTTAAATTATTATTTAATTTTCGTTTTGTGAGAAATAAAAATAATGACTGACGTGTGATGGTATACAATAACCTAATATAATGAAAAACGGTAATATTGTAAGCTTACTTGTTCCCGAACTCCTTTTCTAAGCTAATTGCATTATTAATACTAAACAGAATGTTCTGTGGTTGGGATCGAACAAACAATTCCACTACGTTGCTACCCAGAGACATCTGCTTGCATAGCACAGGGCTGTCTAACGGTAGCAGCGCTCGCACTCGAGACAGCATCTCATTGCCCAGAGGTGCCAAGTTGTGCAGAGTCAACTCGAGAACCTAAAATGATTTGAAACATTATTTCCATGTGACCCATACATATTTTAGAGTCAATCTCAAACCAAACTAAAAAAATCTTTAAAAGAAGAGCATATTTCGAGAATGCAAGCAAAGTTTATGTTTCTTCATAAAAACTTGAAGGTCATGTGAATGTCTCAATCACACAAAAGCAATGTGACTTCGAATAATTTAACATACTTGATTTTGTAATCAATACATTAACAAATCCCAAAAATACTGAATAGTATAGTAGTAAACTAATTTAAAGTACTTGAACAGGGAAGCTGTTAAGAGCAGCCGACACTCTCTCCAGAAGAAGCACTTCGCTGACAGGCACGCGCTCCGTACGGCCACAGTCAATGAACCTCACCAGGATCAGCGGTCCTCCCTCTGGACCGTCCATCACTCCACCCCTCAAAACCGCTCGCATCCTGAAATTTTTCAAAACATTAATATTTAGATTAAAATGTTACCTCTAAAATATTACAATAAAAGATATTCAATAAAAATGTATATTATTCTTTAATTATAAAATAAAATTGGTAATTTTCAGTTTTAAAAATCATATTTTCCTTTTTTAATGATGTTGATAATAAAATACATAAGTTTTAAATATTAAAACTTTCTTTCAAAAACATCTTACAAAAATTCTTCTTTTTCAGAATTGTCTGAATCATGAATTTAAATTTGTAAGCAATGTCAAATTATAAAGTTCTTATCTAATAGCAAACTATAGAAAACTATTGAATCCCCTAAACAAATAATAAATAAATGAGTTTTCAGTACTCTACCACACACCAACAATTTATTGTGCTGGAATAAGTCCCAAGAGAGTTCAAGTGCCCTTTACTTTAATAAAGAGTGTACCTTTTGGCACATCCTTTCTTACAATAAATTACTCCTAGAACAAATTAGATACTTCTATCAAGGCAACAAAGTCTTATCCTTAACTTGGAAACCTATTAATTAGTTTTCCTCAGGTATCTAAGTCACCCTACTAACCCGGAGAAAATCCGTTAATCCATTATAAATAAACTTGGATTCAAAAGAATCCAAACTGATATCCACGTAAAAATAGACAAAAGAGTGAATAAATACGGTTTCTCCAAACTCCTCAACAGCACTACGTTGTCTATTAATTGTTTATTGTCCACTGGGAATCAATGATAATAATTATTCAAAAACAATTGATACACCATCACAAAAAATAATTTGGTGATTTACTGCCACAGTGGAAGTTGTTGCTAATGTACTTTTTATGAAACAAAGTCTATGGGGTGACTTTTTCAGATCTTGGAGAGAAGGTTAACTCATTATTTGAGGGAATCAAAGGCCACATTTGTAGCCTTCTACAAAACCTAGCTGCATCAGGCAAATTAATGTAGTGTGAACAATTGTACAAAAAAATATCAAAAAAGGCACCGAGGGTTGCATACCAAGGCTCCAATTAATGCACTGGTCTCTCAATTTCACAACGGACCTGATTCAGTCAGACATTCATAGCGGCTAAACTCTTTTTTTTCCCGTAAACAAGTCATCGGGAAAAAAAATTTATTATATAAAATTTAAATGTGAATACTACACACCACTCTCCTGACAAGGACTTGACAAGGTAGTAGACATTGGGAGCAGGGTGGAGTGGCCCAACAGCATGCAACGCCTCTTTAGGGAAGGGCCCGCTCACCACCTGCTGCAGCATCTGCTGGAGAAGCCGAAAACTCTCGTTGTGGATCTGCACATAAACTTTACCTGATGCACACACTTCGGACACATACACTTCTGTTATACCCTGAAACAGACCATTTATTCTATTTTAGCAAACATTCATTTTAGACCAAATTCAAAATGCAAAATTTATGTTGTAATCAACACCGACCGGTGTAAGTTTGGGTGAAGAAGCTTTTTGAGTCATTCGTCGCAAAAGCTCCTTGTTTACATTTACATCAATATCAGTCGAAGTGTCAAATAACACTATTGTTATAGTTGGGTCCTCATTGTTCATTATATCCTCAGGAGTCTCCAAAATTTCTGCCACCAAGACCTTGTTTACAAGCATCTCCGACAATTGGTCTTTGTCACCACTAGCCATTGAATATTCTTCTAAACCTGCCAATCGACAGAGGATCGCCTGAAAAATATTACATCAAAATGATAATTTTTTATTGATAATGATTAAGTACATTTTTTCAAATATTGAAAATTGATTAAAGAAACTCTTAGAAAAATATCATCATGATTTGTGTGGGATATGAACCCACATCCCCAACCTTACATGGCCGGTGCATTACGCAAATCACGATGATATTTTTCTAAGAGTTTCTTTAATCAATTTTCAATATTTGAAAAAATGTACTTAATCATTATCAATCAATCAAACCTGTATAGGCAAATACGTACTTCCTGTGAGACGGTCTTCACAAAAATCAATAATAAATAATATTTTATTATCAAACGTTCGTATGATAATATTTTTTTAAATATTAAAATGGAATTCCACTAAGTACAGTAATACCCCGCTTTACGCGACCCCGTTATGCACAGTTTCACTATAACGCGAATTTCAAATTTCACCTTAAAATGCCTTGCATTACGCGAATTTCTTATTTAAAGAATGTGTATGAACATAATGTAGTCATTGACTTCTCTTAACAATTAAAAACAGTGTTGGGTGTTATGAACGTATTTTACATGAATGTAAAAGAAAAGCTACCTAAAAGACAATAGATGTATTTTTCAGTAAAAATAACATGTAATACTGCATAAAGTGTTCTTAGAATTAAAGTGATTGATTCAAATGATTCATATTTTTTTGTATTAAGTTTTGACTATGTATGTAATCGTAAACCCTGATATACGCGAATTTCACTTAACGCGATTTTTTTCCGGAACATTGCGGGGTATTACTGTACTCTCTGTCAAAAATATTAAATACTCAAAATTATAACTACATATATACGAGTGGGATAATATTTATAACAATTATTTTATTAAAAAAACTCACTTGAGGAGGTAAATGTAAGAACTGCGGAGGAAGGTCGAACAGTTTGCTGAGGGAATGTGTCTCCTCATCACCGGTATCTATAAGAAAACACAGGGCAGTGCCATTCTCCAAGTTCTGCTCCAGCACCCGCGCTCGTACCCAGCCATCCTCGAGGTTCACTGCATACACAACTCCCTCAGTTACAGTGCTGCATGGCTTGCAGTTGCCCAGGAAGTGAAGCTCCATATCCGTAGTCAACGACTCAAAGTTTTCCTGTAGTCACATAACTAACATAACTTCCAACCTCTTTGACTACTTAATGGTGCTGGGTTTCATCAAAGACTTACAAAACCTTTAAAATGTGACATGTACTTATTTCAAATATAGAAATATATTAAATAAAATACTTTGGTGATTTTTCCACATCTCTCAATTTTGGACCAATTGGTAACCAACGTTAACACATTGATTCCCGAGCGGATTTTCGTAAAATGTCCAAAAATTGTTTTCACGTTTTCAATCTACTATAATAATAGCCATTGTGTGTGTGTGTATGTATGTTTAGTTTTACGGTTCTCTATAGAACATCTTAAAAGATACAATGCTGATTTTTTGCACGTAAGTTTAGTAAATTTTTCCGCAGCTATGTGCCGAATTTCAAGACGATAGGATAATATTTTTATTCATAAACTATAAAATATGCTTTAGCGAGTTTCAATATGTACGAATTATATGATTCTGTTCTTCACCGTGAGAATTTCAAATTTAGAACTTTTACAAAAAAAACAAATTTTGGATGCTTCTAAGAAATTTCCAGCTTATGTCAGTTTGACACAAACGCCGTCTCTATTTTTTTATCGAAATTGCATTAGAAATTATTAATCACATCATTAATAATAACTCAAAATAACACCTTCTACGCATAGAAAACGTAATTAAAAAAGAATTGCACAATTGAACGTGATAAAGACTGCATCAAATAAATAAAAGTGCAGTGAAAAGTGATGCGTTGTTTGTGACACGAAATGTGACATAAACGTCAAGCAATGAGTTGGAAGAAAAACGTGAGCAGCGTCTTCTTAAAATTCGAGTACGCGCATCGACCTCAAGACAAAAAGAAACTGATGCACAGCGAACGCTGCGTTTGTCTTCGGATTAATTAATGTGACCTGTCGATTCTGCAATGCTTTACATTATCAAGCAGAAAACCCATCAGATGGAAAGTTCAACGATTATTATCACAAAGGTAAAGTGAAACTACCAGCAAGGCCTATTTCCCCAGTATATTTAAAGGATATTTATAATTGAAATTTCAAGAGAAAAATAAGATCATACAATAACAGTACGTCTTTTGCATCAATGGGAGCTAAATTAACAGTGGGCCACTCTGCTTCAAAGTTCAAGGCCAAGTATATCACAGAAATTCATCCAACTGATGGTACAAAATGAAAGCAATCATTCATCTTATTATGTTCAAACACCATTGCATCGTTCATCGAATGCGCGTCATTCTATGACGGGCTACATTTCTAGTTTAATATAATGGGCTGAAATACAATTTAATTTGTTTGAGGTGATTTATTGGTATTTACAGTTATGCCGTGTCGGCCACCGGTGGCTGACACGGCAGTCAACGTGTTAAAGGATGGCGTAACCGGTCACCAATAAAATTAAAATGTGTGGAAAAATCAAGTATTTTATTTAAAATATTAAAATGGAATCAAAAATATTGAATTTAACAAAAAATATAAAACATATTCTTATAAACAAAGGGGAGATACTCTTATGTTATTCCACAAGGTCTAAGTAATTAAAAATATTTATTTTTAACATTTGTTTACATCATATAACTGTGTAAACAACCATTTTGTTTACACATTCAGGGCTACATTTAGTTTTAAAACAAAAATAATTTACTTACAACAAAATATTTATTTTTTCAATATCAGATAAGTTGTAAATGAAATATAAGACAATAAGCTAAGAAACAGAAAACAATTGAGATTGTATATTTGACCATGCATATATACATGCACGCACTCACGCACGCTCGCACCCGCAACACATATACTAATGTGTGTCCAGGTGAGAGGATGCGTGCATGTACATTTATATATAGTATTATATATATATATATATATATATAATTATATATATATATATATATATATATAGAATTATATATATATATATATATATAATTATATATATATATATATATATATATATAGAATTATATATATATATATATATATATAATTATATATATATATATATATATATATAGAATTATATATATATATATATAATTATATATATATATATATATATATATATATATAGAATTATATATATATATATATTAAATACTACACAAATATACACACATATATATATATATATATTTAAATACTACACAAATATACACACATATATATATATTTAAATACTACACAAATATACACACATATATATGTATATATACACATGTATATACAAACACATGGGTGTTTTTTTTATGGTTTTGCCTATGTAAACAATGCAAAGGAAGGACGCTATTGGCTAGCTGCAAGTCGGTTGTAAGTTGTGTTGTGACTGTGTGTAGAGGGCTTTAGACTTCTTGCTCTATCAGGGCCGTAACAAAAGCAATATTGCGAAGAGTATTCTCAAAATAAAACTATCAATACTCACACTGTAGCTTTCCCCTATGATTCTAAGCCATACTTCTACTGTAGAATATGCCGACATGACATATACATTCCACATGTGATCCTCAGGATATTGTAAAGGGGGGAGTCCCCAGTATTCATCAACGCTCGTACTGGATACAGAGGAAGTTGGAGATGAGGAGTGCAACTATAATACACAGCATCATTAGATTCATGAAATGGCATAAGATATACATATTATAAAATACGAGTGCTTACTCTTTCAGGATCCCCTTCAGGCAATAAAATGGCCAAACCAGTGGCCCCCTGCTCAATTGAGATAAAAGGCGATTTCTCTACCAGACCAAGCCATTCATGGGGAAGACTTTCCTTGTATTCTTCTCTGTAAAAATAATGAAAACTTTAATAAACATACCATTATTTTTTAACCAAGTTTTATTGCACAGCTCCATTTATCGATTTAACCCAGCTAAGATTAGTTTTTGGGGATAGTTATTTAGACAATTGATACATTAGTTGCCCACCTGTACAGTGTTGGCAATGTGTTCGCCCACAATCCAGTCACATGGGCTTGTACAATCTTAATTATTCTTTGCAGAGCAAGACCAGGCGCTGTAAATTGATCAGATTTATTTTTTTCTTTAATTTGAAGTAATTGAGTTAATGCTCTCCCAGCTGCCGTTTCTAAAGCGAGCTCTTTTGAACTTAATGATTCCGGATAGGTAGTAAATGAATACTCGTTTCCTATCTGCAAGAGAAAAAAATATTATAATCTATAATATACTTATAGTGTTTATTTTGTAATACTCTCGTTATAATTTTGTTGATGAATAATTGTTTAAGGTCTGAATTTTTTTTAGAATTTCGGTATCATTTCATAATATAAATGCCTGAATCCAAGGCTTAAAAAATATATTAAACAGGCTATGTAAAAATATTCACTGGAAGTTAATTTTGATGATCATTAAAAAAATATTTTCAAAGATTTTAGTTGTTTTATTGAGAAATCTGACAGTTGAAGAAAAAATACTTAAATAATTAGTATTTACAATAAATAATATATATTTGTATAAAATATAGTGTCTGTCATAATTTAAATTCACTTTCCTTCCCTTTCTTAAATTTAGAGTATATACTTTAGTCTTAAAAATCGTAAAAAAGAAAAAAAATACTTAATAAAAAAGATAATTAGCAGTAAACACCATATGAGAAATTCTTGAACCCTGGAAATCATCACCATTAAGCTCATTCACAATGGAACATAAATGTATTGGACTGTGCACAAATGTTACCTTATTACAAAAAATATTGTTACCTTTACAGTGCAGTCGTAAGTACTCGGTCCTCGCTTTGGTCTGTTCTCGTGGCTCTTGAATACAGGCACCGGGAGACCCATGTTTAGACAACACATATCCAGCTGACACTTGATATCTTTTGTTATTGTCAAATCTAGTTCTTGCAATTGCTAGAAATACAAGTTCATTTGTAAGTATGTATTTGGCAATGGCAATTAATGGCAATTGAGTGAAGAACTTACATTGCTCGGGGTTACTGGGGGAAGGACAGAATGTCGCGCCGGAGGCTCTGAAGTCTGCAGATGAAACTGTAGGGCCGACATCCGATCTGCTGCGCTTAGCTTTGTAGAATAGTTATTCTGAAAAAAAAATGTACTACTTTTGATTAAATTCTAACTGACAAATTCATTTTAAATTATACATTGTTAGGATGTAGCGATATCTATACATTTGTATATGAAGTAGACTTTATTGCATGAAGTACTGCTTGACTTCTAAAAACCTATTTCAACACTAAAATAATCAAATGCTAAAATTCAATTTCTCACAAACCAGAAATCATCTGTTCTCTTTCTGAGCTCACCATGACTGCTGGTGAATTTAATTTTTTTGAAAAACAACCATTTAGCTTAAGTAAGTGCCTAAACTGGAAACTATTAACAAAATGAGTAGACGGATGCTAAACACTATTATCGTACTTTCAGAAAAATATATTTTATTATATACAGCACCACTACAAGCATCATCATCTACATAATAGCCTAAGATTTTATAAGAGTGCACACTAAAAATATTTTTAGTGCAATGGATATACTGTATACAGTATATAACCTATAATTTAAAAGAAACCAAACACTATTCCAAAACAATTTAAAAAATTGCAATGAAATAAACAAATGAAAACATTGAAAATATCAGTGAAGATTACATGTTAGGTTGAGGTACCTACCATGGCGGGAGTTGCCTTAGCAAGAATATCGCCGGGTCTGAATCCACTGAGAGAGGAAGTTGGCTTTTTTATTAGAATGCTTTTATTTGTATTGATTATTTGCTGTTTTTGGATGGACTTAGCAATAGGCTTCTTTTCTTCCTTTATTGATACAGTTCTCTCTGGTTTGGGTGGAGAATTTGTATTTTTTTTAAAAGGCTGTCTAAAATTGTTACTATTGATCTGAAATTCCAAATACATGTTTCAATACTAATTGTTGAAAACAAATGAAGCAAATCTCAACTCAAGCCTACCTCTAGCAATAAAATTAAAAAAATAGTATTGTTATACAATAAGTAAAGTTATCCTACAAATAGCTGCTAATATTATTATCACATTTATTAATAATTAAAATTTCTGTATCACTGAACAATGAATTATTCCGCATCATCGAACGGTCAATTGTACAATGAACACTATGAACACAATATAACACTATAGAAAGTAATATTTTTTTGGACAATGATAAATATCTAAACAAACTGAGATATAACATCGATATTATAGAATAATAATACTTACTGTTGTAGATTGAGGTTTATCATAGGATGCTGGAACCTTGGCTGGAGACTTGTATCTCCACATATTTGGGTATGTCCCCGGTCTCCATGAATGATTTTGATGGACTTGCCTTGGCTATTCATTTTTGATACAAAATATGATAAAATACAACATTAATTTGTTTTTACCAGTACCATAGGGTTCATTAAAGCAGGAAATATAAAAATAAATAAAACTTGTACATTTACAATTGAAAAATATGTTGAATTTTGGAAATATAAAACTTAATAAAATTTATTTCTTGACAAATTTAAAGAGAACAAACTAATTTTCAAAGATGGCATGCTATAATCGCAATAGTGTGGGTGAATTTATTATTCCACCAAGAACCTGAGTATACTATTATAAACTAGCAATGTAGCCCGTCATAAAATGACGTATTTGATGAGCATATTTTAAAGTTTATGAATGAAAATATTATCCTATCGTCTTGAAATTCGGCACATAGCTGCGGAAAAATTTACTTAACTTATGTGCAAAAAATCAGCGTTGTATCTTTTAAGATATTCTATACAGAACGGAAAAACGAAACATACATACATACAAACATACAAACACACAATGGCTATTATTATAGTAGATAATAATAAACAAAATCATTTCCAAAAATGGAGAAAAAATCTCTAAAATGTAAGATTGCCAATAACATTTTTCACTACAGTGTATATCACACATATTGTATGTTATGAAATAATGCCGTTTGTGCTGATCAATATAAATTACAATCAATTACACAAACCTGAAAATTTTTCTTGAGGGTTTTTTTCGAGTTGGAATTCTTTTGTCGTGCCACCATCTCCGCAATGTGCTGAGTCTCCTGAGAGGCAATCGCATCAACCAGAAATTCTCCACTAGATCCTTTATAAACACGAAAGCCAGGAATGTCCTGGAAAAGATCTACCAATGACTTATACCCCAATTTTCCATATGGTACCCATTCTCCTTGGAGTTCCTTAAAATCTCCTAAGATATAAAACAAAAAACTTACTCGAAAGAAACGTCAAACAAAAAATAACACAGAAAAATATAATCTTGGAGTCTAAATGAGTAATCTCGCCAAAGATAAGAATCGCACGCGAGAGCATGCACGCTAATGTTACAATTATACTTACGATTGCATTCTCTTAAGGACACTGAACCCTTACAGGAGAGGAGTGTTGCTCTTAATATTGAAATTACACTTTCTCGGTCAGACATGATTATCTGAAATATATAAAATGAATTATAAAGAAGAAAAGATTGTACATAATAATAAAAAAATAGCCAAACCACTTTCACCTTTTATAATTTCATAAAAGAACAAATACAAATGAAGATTGATAAAAATCACCAGGATGCTGCAATCGGACAGCCTATAAAATGTATTTACATTACAATGAAAAAAATTGCTCTAAAAAACATTATTCCTGTGGCATTATTCGGCTCCGGCTTCAAAGATTGGAATATCATGACAAATACTTTTAATTAAACAATCCGATCATCGAGGATTCTCAAAAAGACATCCTTCAATGATGACCTGGCAACCGAGGATTACCCGCGCTATATTGTATTATCGTATGGCACTTTTCTTCAAATGACCTACATTGTTGTGATACTTCGATCGAGAATAGAAAATAAAGAAAATATACATCGATTTATTCAATAACACTTCGTCATGCAGTTGAAAAAGTTTAATCAACAAAATTTGCTGAATATTCACTATCGTAAATGAAGAAAGCCGATATGTATCCATTATTTACATAAAATTCCTTGATTGAAACTAATTGCGTACTAAAAATCATTTGTGTTTGAAAAAATATTTTACTCACAGACATCACTTAAGGGGTTTACGAATGGGGCGATAAATTTCACAAACAAGCGACAGCTTAAATCGTAGGACAAGTCGGACATGCGGGCGCTCGGCGCTCGGCGGCCGCGACTGACAGCCCGCCCCCCGCCCTGCTCCTCCCCGCGCCCCCCGTCTCGCCCCGCCCCGCTCCACCTCGCGCCCCCTGCCCCGCCCCGCGCCCCCCGCCCCGCTCCTCACCGCCCCGCCCGCCGGTGATACCAGCTACGCGACTAATTGCAAATTTCAGATAAAACACATTAGTTTTTTATGGAAAATTATACACAAGATAAAAGACTTCTTGTAGTGAATATTATTTTTAATCTCATTATTTTACTTAATGTATTTCAAATTGTACCTGAAACTTGGGTATATTTACATTGAATCTGCTTCCCCTCGAGTTTAAGTGATTTTTCCAAATAGATGATTCATCAGGTTTTTCACAGTATTCAATTTGTGATTTTTCTATTTTATTATTAGTTATTATATTTTCATGATTGTGATGGATAAAATGTCAATAAATCTTAAATTTTAGTAATAAGAGTTTGTGACATTAATTACTTATTTGGAATGTTATTTTGCATGTTGGATATCAAAATCAGAAAATAAAACAAATGAAAGTAGGAATAGGTTTTATTAAATTATTTGTACTTGGAATAAAGATACACACTCAGACCCGATGCGGTCAGAAGTGAGAAGTGCGCACGCATTGACACAGCACACACTGCGGGTACATCGGCAGTTCAGATAAGTGCTTGATTTGGATCATTTCGGACAAGAGGGACGTTAGCCCCGCTAGAAAAAAATCACTTACAGTTTCTATTCTGACATAGCCTTGGCTGAACTCGATTCTCGTGCGTCCTACACGATATATTGACAGATCGAGTTCTTCAGTTTCATTGATATATGGAAAGTCAGTGTAAAACTGCAGATTTTTTTTAAGGACTTCAAATAAAAATACAGAATTATTACAATAAAAGAAATTTATTTAACCCTGGTAATATATCCATACATAGCATCGAGGTGATAAAAATACGAAAAAGCTATAATTTTTTTGGAAAAATTACGTAAACAAATGAAACAATATAAATTCCTGAATTACGAAAGTTTGAGCAAGTTATACTGATACAAAGTTATACACATTACAAAACGGACATCACGACCACTCTCCAAACAAAACAAAATAAATCACCTTCTCGGTGCGACAAATTAAACTAACATGGTAACAAATTCATAACGCAAAGGATTCACCTCCAACGCGAATAAAGGATAGCGCATTGTTAAATCTTAAAATCATTTTTACTGATGTTTGTTTTTGTAAGGCGAAAGTGATTATTTTCCCATCGAGTCGGGCGCTCCTTGCGAGCGCGATCGGGCAGAGTGGATGGTCGATACCTTTAATTTTCTGATACATTTTGCTTTTTTTTATATAATTACGGAATCCTTTTCCTTTTTTCTTAACAATCGTAAAACAAAGGAGCCCGCGAACGAGTCAGGCGATAATTTCACTACAAGGGTGAAAGTACCGCTAGAACAAAAACAAAGTTACTCCTTCTTTGTAGCCTGCTGCTTGGCTTGATGAGCCTGAAGTACAGCCACAGCTTCCTCCACCTTAGCCTTTAGTGACTCACCATGCTCCAGCATGTGCAACAGCTCAGAGTTGTCAATTTCTAACAACATGCCAGTTATTTTACCCGCAAGCTCTGGATGCATGCGTTGAATAAGCGGGAAAAGGCGCTCGCCCAGCATCTGTTTCTGTTCTTGCAGTGGTGCTGAAGCCAACATGGATGCTGTGAGTGGCTCCTGTCCCTGAATATGCACAGCCTGTTGCGGTGCTGGCGGGTTGCGCATGTTTGCAGTATACTTGTAACCTGCGGGTCTGCCTGCAGGAGGAGGAGCCGCACGCACACCTGCTGCGCCCGCGCCTGCTGCACCCTGTTGACCTGTGATCGGTCGTGCCGCCAGAGCACCACGCAGGCCAGCCTGGCTTGGCGCACGCGCTGCAGGACGGAAACCGCCTTGCATTCCAGGATAGGCAGCAGGAGCACCAGGGCGCGCAGGCGGTTGGGCTTGCCAACGCGGCGATGCACGGATGGGCGCCATCTGAGCAGGTCCATAGAAACGCTGTGCAGGTGGAATTGTCGGTACAAAATAGCCACCACCGCCACCAGCTTGATAGATCTGCCCCATCTGCTGCATGCGCATATTGGTCATACGCTGCATGTATTGCGAAGCCAAGTGAGCCTTGCGCTCCTCCTTACGTTGCGCCAGCGCCACGTACAGTGGTTTGCTGCCCATGATGCGACCATTCATATCTGTGACTGCCTTTGTAGCTTCCTCAGGGGCAGAGAAACATACAAACCCGAATCCCTTGCTGCGACCGTCTTCCAACATGACCTGGAAAATAATCAATTTTAAAGTGCAAAGGAAACATTTATTCAACATGATGAATTTTAGATATTCTTAACTCTTTTTCATAATTAAAAACTAGAAGTGATTCCTGAATGTATGTGTAATCCTATTAATTAGGTCCAAATAATGTTTACCTTAGCAGAGGTGATGGTTCCAAAGGCCATGAATTCCTTGCGGAGTCGCTCATCATCGATGGTATCATCCAAATTTTTCACATAGAGGTTGACTCCCTGGAAACGGCTGAGACGCTCTATTTTTAGTTGTTCAAACTTGCGTTTCAGTTCGGTTTGCCTTTCACCCTTCTTCTGAGCGCGGCCAACATACATTGGCTTTCCCTCTACCAGCTCTTTCCCATTGAGTTCAATGACAGCCTGTTCAGCCGAGTCGGGATCTTCAAATGCTACAAAACCGAAACCAAGAGAAGCTCCTCCCTTGCTCATGACCTTGTGGCTAGTGATATGACCATACTTTTCAAACATATCGCGTAGCATCTCATCTGTCAGGTCTTCGCCAAAGTTCTTAACGTATACATTGGTGAAGAGCTTAGCTCTCTCTCCCAGTTCCTTTTCGCGTTCCTTGCGCGGGATGAATCTGCCCACGTACACCTTTTTTCCATTCAACAACATCCCGTTTACTTTATCGATTGACTTATTAGCAGCTTCCTCGGTCTCAAAGTGCACAAACCCATAACCTTTGGAAGCTCCCGTCTCGTCCTGGGCCACTTTGCAACTCAAAATGTTTCCAAAAGCAGAAAACGTGTCGTACATAGCTTTATTGTCGATATTTTTGTCCAGATTCTTGATGAACACGTTTCCGACTCCCGATTTTCGAAGAGAAGGATCTCTCTGAGACCACATGATTCTGATGGGCCGGCCTTTGATCAAGTCGAAATTCATGCTGTCCAACGCTCGTTCGGCTGCAAAAAAATATAACATTTCGATTTACATGCGCGTCACCGACAACAAAAGACATTCAAACGTCACGCAATATGGCAGACAAAAACACGTGATTCACGGGCAGCGAGGCGGCCGCTTACCGTCAGCTGGCTGCTGGAAGTTGACGTACGCGTAACCCAGCGACCGCCGAGTGATCACGTCCCGGCACACCCGGATGGAGAGCACGGGGCCCGCGGAGGAGAATTTCTCGAACAGCACGGCCTCATTGATGTCGTAGTGGAGGTCCCCGACGTACAGGGACGCCATGGGGTAATTCGGCGGTCCAGGATTCATCTCGAGACTCTTTTTTTAGACTTTTTACGTAAAACACATCGAATAAGATTGGTAAACAAAAATTTCGCAACGTGGATATATCAACTTTTTCAAAATGGCTCTATGAAATATTTCCGTACAGCCCGCGTTGAACACGCACGCACTTATTCAAAATAAATTTACACTTGTTTCCCGTACGTTTTCACTACTTTTTCGATTTTTTTGGGGTTTTTGCAGATTTTTATTATTTTTTTTTATTTTTACTAGATTATTTCACGAAACTGAGGAGGATTGTGTGACCTATTTTGCAAGGAGACACACAACCTCGCGTGAACAGACCTTGCTCATACGAGGAAGAGGCGGTGAAAGGAAGCAGTCAGCCGCTTATATACGGACCGGAAGCGTCGACTGAGGCGAGTAAAAATGCAAACCGACAGTGCTCAGCTTCATGTTCGCACGCTTGCAACAAGAAATGAGCTCAGCGCTGGCATTTTAAATTTAAAACAAAATTTTACAAGAAAAATTCTTTCATATTTCTATTTGAATTTAAAAGTACGATTTTAAAATAATGGAATATGATTTAGTCTTCATGTCTATGGCTGTCGACGGCAAGGCGAGCTGCCACCGCGCGCTCATTGTATTTCAGGTGGAAGTGTACAATATATTCTAATATCATACTATTTTTAATTCACGCTCGATGTGTAATGTCGAGCCATTTTGACACTTAAAAAAATACGTATTTAATTTTTTCAAATGATTAGAAAAAACTGGAATATCAATTAAAATTTCATTGTTGCAAATACTAAAACAATATTTTACTTGTTAAAGTGTAGAGTAAATTTAATTTTAGTTTTTCTATCGTTTCAACTATTTTTATTTTTAATAACAGTATTACTGTCATCGAATTTTTTTAAAAACATTGCAATTCTAAAAAACAGAGTCTATAAAAAATTATTTAAAATTTGTTTGACACCGATTGACAACACTCCTTGCGCGAACAGTTTGACAAATGATATCAAAACAAATTGTCAGTATTTCTCGATCGCTTGTTGTAAAAATGTATATTTATTATCAGCCATAGTAATAGGGGCAAATTGTAGTTAAATTATTGTTTGCCGTTAAAATAAGACGGAGAGACGTCACAATAAAATAAGGCGGGAAATTGACGATTTGCTCTGATCTCGTAGGTTTGATTCTTCGTGCGGAAATATACAATCAAGCAAAAAACAGAATTTGAATATACTTCTACAGAATGTGCTTTGTTACATTTAAAATGTTTTTGGCGTTGTTTGATATACCTACAAGTTGTTGGTGCAAAAAAACACTATATATGTTATAAAGTAGTATTACTAATATGATTAGGCACATTAATTCATATATAGAAGATGATTTAAAGAAACTCTCAGAAAAATATCATCGTGATTTGTGTGGGATTTGAACCCACATCTCCTGGTTTACATGACCGGTGTACGAACCCCTGTACTAACGAATCACTTCCGTTTATCGAGAATTTTTAACAATCATACTCTACATATGAATCAATGTGCCCAGGCCAATCAATATTAGTAATAATATAATAAACCCATAATAATAATATAATAAACCCGTAATGGGTAATAAATACGCATCTGATTGACCAATCCATAAATAGATATTATAAAGTAGTGGTGTTCTTTTTCTTTTTACTATTTCCTCTTTTAGTGCCAGTTTATAATTTGTACAACTTACATTATGACCATTATTGTTTAATTATAAAAAATAAAAAAATACATTATAATTTCTGAGATAATTTTATTTTTATCTTATGTACATTTATCCTGTATATTGTATGACTGTAGTTAACGCACGCTTAGAATCGGCCTTCTGTGAAAGAATTCATAACGGCTCTACAATTTGGATACAATTCCAATGATGATTTGCAAATGCCTTTTTTTGTATTTTTCACAAATTTTTTATTTTGCATTGCCAATTCAAAAGCTTTTTCTGTGTCCAATAAATTAATTTCTGATGGTAACAACTTAATACGGCAGATGTCACTACCGTTGACCTGAAAAATGAATTAAGTAATTAAAAATCTGCATTTGCAGCAACTGATAAACAATATATTAATTCAAGGTTAAAATTAGTCTCACTTTGCATAGAAGTTCAAGTTGATACATAGCATCGATAATAGGCCACTGTTGTTCGACAACATCTTTATCCCAAGCGATGGATTCATGAGATGTATTAATTCTACCTGGAGCTCTAATGAAGGCTGACCAAAGTTCGCAGGCAAAGTGAGGAGCAACCGGAGCCAACATTATTATTTGAACTGCTAAAGTTTTTTCAAACTCACTGCTCAAGCCCATTAGCAATGTTTCCACCCTCTTAAAAAAACCCTTCATAAATTAACTGAAAAATGTAAACAATAATATAAAAAACAATATAATATAATCATAGATACCCTTAGACTGTTTGTTAAGCCTTGCATCCTAGATATCCCTACACTCAACTGATGAGTGAAGTTAAATGAAAAAGTGGTTTGTGATATAAAATAATTCCGAGAATCCCAAAGAGTTTTCTCTATTTTAACATAATTATCACTAGTGATAATCTTTTTTCTTTCGTCTTCATTCACAAGGCTATTTCTTGAATCCAAAAACTCTTTCATTGTTAGCCACAATCGTTTTTGCCAATTAAGTATCCCAGGAAAGGCTTGAAATAAACAATATTATTTAGTTTTGCAGAAACAAGCTTTTAAATTTGTTATAATATAACTAAAAAAATCACTTTTTAAACATCAAAAGTAAATGAGTAATGAATTGTAGATATTTTTTAATACTCTTTAGTTGTATTGTATTATTTTCTTGTGTGGCAGTTTAAATGCCCAATTTCTTGGTGAAATTAAAGAGTTTATTAAATTGTTAATATTTGTAAATCAATTTTTTATATAAGGTGTTATGTACAGCTGACAAATCTTATCAAATTAGAGCAGCGATATTCAACCTGGAGCCCGAAACACTATTATAAGGAAGGTTATTTTTTAAACTACGGGTTTCTAAGTTTTTAAAATATTGAACGAAATGTGCAAGAAAATTTATTTAGGTTTTGTGTTTTAAGTATTACATGGAGAGTATATGTAAAAACAGGTCCCCACTAACTAATTTTGAAGGGATACCCTAAAAAAAGGTCATTAAGGTTACCAAACGAATGTAGGTGGCCCAAAGGAAAAAAAAGGTTGAGTATCGTTGAATTAAAGCCATTTAACACATTGTAGTAAATTAAATAAATCTCCCGAGTATAATGAGAACACCAAAAAAAGTACAGTATTTAAAATATTAATTATAAAAACATACTTGCATCAGACCAATTTCTGTTGGAAATTGGAGATACATCTGCAAGAATAAGTAGCCGTGTTGTATCACACCCATAATTGTTGAACATCTGTGAAGGGTCAACTCCATTAAACTTTGATTTGCTCATTTTTTCCCAAAGAATTTCTACAGGTTTTCCAGTATCAATAGTTTCAGCAATTCCTTTATTCTCATTGACTATTTTTACTCTACTTTCAGGAATATATTCTCCAGTTTCAACTATTTTGTATGATTTTCCCATAACCATTCCTTGTACCAAAAGTTTTTTAAATGGTTCTCTTTCAGGAATTTTACCAATGGAATGCAAGAAATGGGCCATAAAGCGTGCATAGTATAAATGAAGTACCGCATGTTCTTTACCTCCGATATACAGATCAACAGGAGTGGTTTCCCAAACTTTATCCTTATCAAAAAGAAATTTTGTATTATGAGGGTCCAGAAATCTAAAAAAATACCAAGATGAATCTACAAAGGTGTCCATGGTGTCGGTCTCTCTAGTCGCTGTGTTTCCACAACTCGGACACTCAGTATTGATCCAGCCATCCACTTTCAAAAGTGGAGACATACCGCCTCTCTCAAACACTTCTAGTTGAGGTAATACTACTGGTAACTGATCTGAAGGAACAGGTTGAGATCCGCAGGATTTACAGTGTACAATGGGTATCGGAGTTCCCCAGTATCTTTGTCTTGATATCAACCAATCTTTCAACTTCGAGCTGATTGGATAGCCCCCGACATTTTTTTGCCTTGCCAGATCACACACCATGTTTCTTGTTTTGTTAATATTTGAATTAGATCTGGTAGCAGAATCATTATGGGAGAAAGGAATATTTGCTAATAACATAAAAGATTTATCAGAGTCCAATTCAGCTGATCCCATGTACACATCGCATCCTTCAGAATATAAAACATCTCCAGTTACAAATATAGGGATTATTTGATCATTTATTGGATTTTTAGCAGTAACAGATAGCATTTTATAGTGTTTGTTTTCTTTTGCTATTAAATTTATTTTATCCAAACTACTTTCTGGTTTTACAGCAATAAAACTTGCAGACATAAGTGATTCTGGTTTATCAGTCCATACAGTAACTTTTGTATCAAATTGATTATTTTCATCAATATATGACAGTAGAAAGTCAACGGAAATTCCATTGCATTCACCTATCCAATGTCTTTGTAATTGAATAATATCTCTCCAATTTTCTAAAATAGGATCATTTAAGCCTTCATATAATTGTTTCGCGAAGAATGTCGTTTTAATGAACCATTGATTGAGAAGTCTCTTCTCAACCTTTGCTCCAGATCTCCAAGAGCAACCATTCATGTCAACTTGTTCATCAGCTAGAACTGTTTGATCAACAGGATCCCAATTTACGAGAGCCTGGAATGAATATTATTTAAAATATAAATAAAAACATCAAAATAATAACTGAGGATTTATTGTATTGTAAATAACCTTTCATTAGTGCCACAACTAACAAAAACAAGTATGAGTAAATCCTCATTTCAAAATGCTCTAAGATCTGCATTAGTTTTCATCAAGATCATAGCTAATAAATCCATGTCCGGTGAGAAATTCTTCCTGATATAAATGTGAATATCGGTAGACGACAGATAAAATAATTCAACTATATTAGATAGAGAATTCAACTACTTAAGATAATTATGGAATGATATGCATGAAAACTGAAGATATCACTGTCTACTAATTACTCAACACCAGTCTTGAAAAAAAACTAAAAAATATATTTTGTCACTCATGGGTTCTATTCTCAAATAACGAATATTATACTAACTTTTTTCTGATAAATTAGTCCCGATTTAAATAACTCTAAAAATAGAGCCTGTGTCCATTTATAATATTTAGGGTCTGAAGTGTTTATTTCTCTTTCCCAATCGAATATGCAACCAAGCTCCATTAGCTGACATTTCATCTTCTCAATGTTGTCTTTAGTCCATTTTTGTGGTGGTACTTTTCTATCAAAAGCGGCATTTTCAGCAGGGAGTCCGAATGCATCCCAACCCATTGGATGAATAACGTCATAGCCATTCATTCTCATAAAACGAGAGATTGTATCTGATATGCTATAAACTCTGACGTGCCCCATGTGAAGTTGTCCCGATGGATATGGAAACATAGATAGGGCATAATATTTGGGATAAACCGAAGAGTCATTACTTATCTTCTTGGTGGCTACCTGTCTCCAATGCTTTTCTATTTCTAATTTTATTTGAGAGGACAGCTCGTCTGACTGAAATCAATAAGCAATGTATTTTTTTTTAACTCTTTTTAAAATAACAGCTAAATTTCAATATGACATGAATAACATACCCATTTATCAACACCAATTGTAGAGTATTTAGACAAGAACCTGAGAGGTTGATAGCATCTGCATAGAAAATAATTTCTTAAGAATATCATTTTATTATCTTACTAGGCAGAAATCAATATGTCAAAAGTGACACAACAATTGTGAGGTTATATATTTTCATTTCGCCGCAGAGTTTCAATTATTGCCATTAATAAACATTATAGAAACAAAACACAATAAATTATTATACATAAAAAAATATAGTAATTATCAATATGTAGAGGAATACACATTTGTACATATAAATATGTATTTTTATTATATGGATCTCATAAACCATGCAATATAGGATTGGTTATGTTGTGGCTCTTTTTGACATATGACCTCCCAGAATAAGAAAAAATGGCTATTACTGACTTTGCCCACTAACTCCTTAACTATTTATAATTCTTGTATTTCTTTTTATAATTTAGATCTTAATTTTAAATTATCTTCACTATAAAAAATTATTCTATACAAATAAAAGGACTTTATAATCTTTAATCGTGTCCTTATAAAGAAAATGATCCTGATGACACCCAATAATGAAATATTAATGTCCTCCATCCAGTTGGACTAAGAAAATAACACATTTGTTCATACCATGTATTTCCAATGTCAGAACAAGTGGAGGAATTGGAGACTTCTCTTAACTCTCAATAAGAAGTCATTTTTATAAAATTGGTCTCATGAACTAGTGAGTTTAATTTTAATATGCTCCAGAACTATACACTATATATAGCTATACCAGATATTAGCAACCTGATTTGCTTGAATAAGCCTCAATTTGCAAATCCGAGATGATTTTAGATCACAAGGCACTAGCTATTATTTATTAGCTAGAAACTTGAAAGGATTAAGTTTATACATTCTGGATCCCAAGCCAAAATACATTCTAAATCAGTCATGTCAAAGATACGGCCCGCAGGCCGCATCCGGCCATATCAATACGGCCCGCGATCGCAATGTGTCACAGAAAGAAGAATCGTGTTTTTTAGATCTTTTAGACTTATTTTATTTGAATCTGGCCCGCCTACACATACTAAATTTAATATATGGCCCTTTGCAAAATTGAGTTTGACACCTCTGTTCTAAATAGTTTATATTAAATTAAGCCAGAAGCTGGATTCTCCATAATTAATCAATATTGCTTTCTTGAAGTCTTGTGTAGCACAGATATGTTATACATTTACTCTCTTAAAATTATCTTTTTGCAGAATTAACCGTACCTTAGGAATTAAATATCCCAACTTACAATCATAAAAAATCTATTAAATGATGTAAAAAAATTAAAATAAGAAACAGCTTCAAGGTATATTGCTAAACAGTTAAAGATGGAGTTCATGGACTTCCACCAATACTCATGAAGTCTCTTTTAAAGGATCTTAGTTAATCGAGATGACTAGTGGTGTTTTTCCTTAAGAGTACCAAAGGTTGTACTTACAACTTCCTTTTAGTCTGCTTGCGTAGAGCAGGTGAGTTGAGGTAGTGCAAGCATCAAAGTTGTCTAAAACGGTCCTTCAAACATGTTTTAGTGTGACACTGGACACCACTCGATTCAAGGTACTGGTCTCTGAATCTCACAATCAGCCAGAGATTTTCACAGCAGCTTAGTTCTAAATCTCTCCATCACTTTTTCATTGAATATTCTTATAATATAATATATCAAATTTTAAATTATTATTGCATTGGATGAATTTTTCTACTGAGTATTTATTTGAATTAGCTCTTTTTCTAGTATTTTTTTGTTATTATTATATTTTTATTAATGTATGACTGATAAACACGGTCAAAGTCATCAGACAGATCTGAAAAAAAAACCCCCGAAAATTAATAGAAGGAAAACTTTTGTCATCCAATTTTCTCTTCAGAATGAACTAGTTACATGCTCAATATTGTTGAGAGAGAGTGCTTTTGATATTTCTAAATAAAAATTATTTTTGTGATTTTTCCACATGTTTTTATTTGTAACCATTTTCTCCAACCTATCTCGTTGGCATTTTCAAATGAATAAACTTTATTTAGAAATGTCAATGAGATGGGTTGGCGAATCCGGTCACAAATAACAACAAAAGTATGGAAAAATCATGAGAACTTTTATTTAAAAATATCAATTGATTAGTTATTCATTGTAGTGTCCACATTTTTTTTTTAATATGGTTATATTTTGATAAAATATACAGACTTGACTTACATTATTAGAGAACACAAAGTAGCACTCCCGTTAATTAAAAAAATCTTTACTTTAAAAACATTTAAGGTTTTCATAGGTGTTTTCAGAGTTGTAGGATCTATCATTCAGTATAAAATAAAACATTTTTAATTATTCATTTTATATAATTAACAGTAAAAATTACAGGTTTTTTCAGGTGCAAAATATAAACTAACTTATAAGGTTTGAGTGTAATGTCAATTTGAAGATAAACGAAAAAAAGTCAATGCTTGAATCACAAAAGTTTGAAATTGTTGTTAAAATGGGAGCTTCACTCTGTGAAAGTTATACTCATCAGTGTTAATTAGTCAACAGCTACAGTATGGGTATTGTCCAAATGATAACTAGGACCACTATATGTATACAAAATTGGTGCCTCAAAATGTTTATACCTAAGAAAGACATTTTATTAGCTAGTATCAATTTCTACTATAAGGCAACCTTATATATTTGCAAAATTACCAAGACTAGACCTCTATTGAGATTTTAGTTTTCGATACTAAAACATAAAATTAATGAAATGTATCAATTCAACTGATACAATTCATTTCTGTATTATGATTAATAAAAGCGTTTATTTATATTCAATAAATAAAAATGCATCATATTATATAAATTTTATAAACCCAAATATTTGCAATGGAGTTTATTGTAAAACCAAACCTATTTTCCCAGGTACCATATTAGGACATCTCCAGTTATACAAATAATACTGCAAGTCTCCATCTCCGATGCCGAATTTCAGAGAGCTCAGGAACTCCTTGTTTTCCATCAAATCCAAGGCATTGAACACATCAAAACCTGCATTCTTGGCCGATATCAGCGCATCTGTCATCAGCTCCACCCATGGAGTCTTGGTCGAGACATTGTAGAAGGAGTATGCGGCTTTCAATGTCTTGTGAACAGGGTGATTCATCACAGTTGATGGCAGTGAGTAATAACTGATAAAATCAGTTATCGTCCCAGTAGCATCGGCGATCACAAAACTATCAATTATACCCGCCTGAGGAATGAACCAATGGATAAACTCCTCATCGGAAAAAATTGGTGCCAAATCAAACTTACTCAGATAATCATTGAGGAGCATCACCACCGCTTTGCAGTCTGTAGGTAGCATTTTACGAAATCCTGGTGTCTTGGGAGTGTCTGGTAACTTGTATAATTTGATTGTTCTTTGCATGGTCCTATTTTTTGATAAGCTCGAAAACTCTATTTGAATCAATTTCTTTGGATTGAGAGAGCGATGCCAGTACCGGCATGTGGCTATGGGCTTCGGCAAGACAATTCCCGCTGTATAGACACCTTGAAATATGCCAGTCAGATTTACGCGCCGAGTAATCTCACGGATTAATACGGGCGCCACTCGTTTAGACCGTAACTTTTTGTGAACACATAGAAAATTAATTTCCACTACCTTCTGAACGTGCTCATAAATTCTCAGCACAGCTGGTATAGCGGAGATGAAGCCGACCAGTCGAGCAGACTTGGTGACTCTAACGCCGCAGTGCCAGTCTTTTCTCCATCCGGGAGGTTGCAACGCCCATTTTAAAAACGCAGGTTGGTAATCAAATCTGAACATGCAATCGTCATCTTCAACATAGTTTTCGTTGAGAAGAGTGTACAATTCTCTAAGAATTATTGGGTCGTTTAAATTAAGAGTATCCCACTGAAAACCTTCGGGAAGACTGTAAGGCTCTGCCCTAATTTCCGAAATGCTCTTTTCCGGCTCGATCGCCTCGTTGACAGCGATCTTTTCGTCCATTTTCGGCACCGGCTGGGTCGACCAGAATTGATAAGGTTTCTGCAAGGGCTCCTTTCCCAATTTAGCAGTCTTTTGCTGAAAGTTTAAAACCTCCATCGCCATTCTAAGATCTTTAATAGATAAATTCTGAAAGTCACCGTTTCCGCTTAATGGCTCGCCTGCCTCGCTGCCTATATTTTCAATTTGATATCCATTGCCTTCGTCGACCGGTTTCTTCTTGTTTTTGTTTTTCTTTTTTGTCTGTTTAGAATCCGACTCTACATCCGAAACGCTGTCTTTCTTAGCTTCGCTGGCCGCGTCCTGCCTGTCCTCCATTTTCAAATTACTATGGAATTCGAGAACGACTGAACGAGGAGAATGAAATTGACATGATTCCGTACAACTTTTTAAAAATATTTATGGCTACTTAAGCTGTTTGCTTTCACGCACAAACATAATAAATATGTAAATACACCAAACATCCAAGTAAAAATAACAAAAACACTGAATAAAGGACAATCACAGTATTACTGGATAATATTTAGTCTAAAAACCAATATTTAGAACTACTTACTTAAATCGAAGTAAATATTTTTTAACACTTTGGTAAATGTCGATCCATTCATATAAATTGTCAAAAGTGATCAAGTCTCCCATTTATTGATGGTAGTGAAACAAATTGGTAGCAATAGCATTTGAATAGATTTTTTTAGCAAGACTAAATAACTGTATAAATTAAATACATTTTGTATAAATAAATACTACTTAAATTAATACAAAGTACTTAATATTTTTATGATTTATTAGCTACAGAATTGAAAAAGTGGAAGAGTGCCACAATGAAAATAACATGTTCCTAGACCATTTCATCTATGGTACGTACACCTACCGTTTCTTTTCCGGTTGGTAGACAAAAACAAGGTGCATATGAAGTTTTATCCATGAAATATTTGCTCAATATCCTAACAATCAGTCATATATTATTTGTTTGAAATACACACAGGTCTTTAAAATAACTCTTTACATGGTTTTTCACGAAAATTTATAAGCATTCAACAACAAAATTTCTTTGTAAGTGCATGCGTTCAGTTTCTGTTTTTGACAGCTGATTTATTTTCAGATTCAAGATGGGTAAGGGAAATAATATGATCCCTAATGGGCACTTCCATAAGGATTGGCAAAGATTTGTTAAGACTTGGTTCAACCAGCCTGCCCGCAAGCACAGGAGGAAGCAAAACAGAATCAAGAAGGCAAGGGCTGTCTTTCCACGTCCCGCTGCAGGCCCTCTCCGGCCGATCGTAAGATGTCCAAGTGTGAAATATCACAAGAAGATTCGCGCCGGTCGTGGATTCACCCTTGATGAAATCAAGGTAAAAACTGTGTCCATGTTGTGTTGCTAACCTCTTTTACCTTAAAAAATAGTAAACATTGACAAAGTTGTTACAGGTATTATATTAACCATAATTATCGATCGATGTGAACCGTACCAGAGGTTCGGAATAATCGTGTTGCTTAATAATCTACTCTGAAGTCCACTTGACACCCTTTGTCTGCAGGAAAATAACTATTTTCATTTAAAAACATTGAACCATGGTTTTGTTTTAGTTTTGTGTATTTTTAACTTGATTATGTAGTATATTGATATGAGGTTACAAATTTCAGGCTGCCAACATGTATCCGTCTTTCGCGCGTGCTATCGGCGTGTCAGTAGATCCTCGCCGGCGTAACAAATCTGTGGAGTCAAGACAAGTCAACGTGCAACGTCTCAAGGAATACCGCAGCCGTCTCATCTTGTTCCCGCGCGGTGTGAAGAAGGTTCGCAAGGGAGAGGCTTCCAAGGAGGAATGCAAGGTGGCTACTCAACTGCGTGGCACCGTCATGCCTATCACTCAACCCCTCAAGAGTCAGAAGGCCCGCCAGATTTCTGATAAGGAGAAGGCTTTTGAGGCATATGCTTTCATCAAAAGGGTATGTATTGAATTATATTATAGAAATATGGTCTTTTATTCATTTTTATGGCAATCTTTTTAAATTCATATTTTAAGGATAGAAATTGTCAATCCCAGGACTTATTAGTTGACAGCTAGTGGTAGTGACTTACACATTCATATCTATTGCGCTATTCATGTATTTCTTAGATTTGACGTGATCATTAGAAACTATGTACAGTAATACCCCGCTTTAAGCGAGGGATACGTTCCAGAAAAAATTGCGTTAAGTGAAATTCGCGTATATCGGGGTTTACGATTAAACATACATACATAGTCAAAACTTGATACCAAAAAATACGAATCATTTGAATCAATCACTTTAATTCTAAGAACACTTTATGCAGTTTTACATGTTATTTTTACTGAAAAATACATCTATTGTCTTTTGGGTAGCGTTTCTTTTATGTTCTTGTAAAATACGTTCATAACACCCAACACTGTTTTTAATTGTTAAGAGAAGTCAATGACTACATTATGTCCATACACATTCATTAAATAAGAAATTTGCGTAATGCGAGGCTGATGCGAAATTTGAAATTCGAGTTATAGTGAAACTGCACATAACGGAGTTGCGTAAAGCGGGGTATTACTGTAATAATTTCTGATCTGGAAAATGATAATAATGTTGATTCAATTATATTCTTAGAAAACAAATACCAGCCAATATGACCAATGCCAAGGGCTCGTTTAAAAATGGGAAAATTGTCTCTTAATGAAAAATCAATATTTTTTTTAACTTTAAACAAAATTGTAAATGTCGTATTTATTTTATAATAACGTAACTTGTTTAACATGTTAGTTTTAAAAAATGGCACTATACGCATCAAGTTATCAGGTAACATAACAAATGTACCCAGACCAGATCGCTCGTCTAAAATTTCCCTGTAAAATTTGTCCAAATA
Organism: Atopsyche davidsoni; assembly: GCA_022113835.1. NCBI lineage: Eukaryota > Metazoa > Arthropoda > Insecta > Trichoptera > Hydrobiosidae > Atopsyche > Atopsyche davidsoni. The sequence continues at coordinate 18,534,378 of JAILWY010000009.1, read as the reverse complement.
CAATTCCTGTACCAGTTCAGTGTGATATAAAGTCACTATATGATGGAATACTACATGAGATGTGTGTTCAGCAATGCAATGGTCTGAAAGACCTTATCAAACATAATTGATTGTGCATAAAAATTCTTGCGATCGGAGATAATTGCACACTTCAATTTGTGTAAATTCCAAGGTTTTTATATAATAAATAAATTGTAGTGTTGATCCATTTTTGGTGTACGGTTGTAGTAAGGGTACAACTGGTTATATGCTAAACTGCTAGATGAAATCAGCTAATTTTAAAAAGGCTATTTTTATGAGAGATTTGGTTAACTTAGCTTGATATATTTTATGGATATAGTTTTCTTAATATAAAAGATTCTCTTTTCATTTTAGGCACGAATTGATGCTGAGATGGTTGGCATCCGTGCAAAGAAGGCCAAAGAGGCTGCAGAGAACGCTGATGACCTCTCCAAGGCCGCTAAGGCCCCCAAGGCACCTAAAATTAAGACTAAGAAGTAGGGTCTTGTAAAACATTAATTATAAAATACAAAATTCCCAAAAAAAATCTTTTCATCACCTGCTTTTCCTGTTATTATTAATTAATAAATAATTCTGTGATATGCATTTTTTTAAATGCAATTTTGAGGTTGGTCTTTTTCAGCTTAAAAATTATTTTAAGAATATGTGTAATTTCGAAGTCTACTCAAGCTGCCTAATTGCTTACAAAATGGCACTATCTACATCATGGGTGGCCACCCATTTTCAGCAGCCGGCCCAAATTAAGGAAATGTGATTTCCTACCGGGCTGTACAACAAAATTTAATTTAATATACCAAGCATGAAATATAGTGTTTTTGAAGAAGATACAACAAAAATGTGAATCAAATATATTTTTTAGATTAGTCTTTGCAAGCTTGCCACAGACTAGCGGTCACATCCCGCATTCACTTTCATGACAATCCACGCAAGATCGACGGGCTTGCTTTTTTAAATCGGCTTAATGTTGTGATTGTTAACACAAATATACCATAAATAAATTGTCATAATAGTTGAATCAATGTACTAAGATGCTTCCATATATATGATGTTATACGAACTACGTACAATGGAATATTCTCTTGGTGGTTTTATGTACAATTAAAGAAGAAATGTTTGCATATGCTCCGCGGGCCAAAAGTAAACACCTCGTGGGTTGGCCACCCTTTCAACATAATTATGAGTTATGTGCTGAAAGAGATAAACAACACGGTTTTTTATAATTCTGAAGTATAATTTTGCATTTAAATATCTGACCTATCAGATCAGAGAAAGTTGAGATTATTTCCTCACTATTAAAAATTAGACTTTTAATGTCTTTGGGAAAGCATAATATAGATTTGGCTTGGCCTATCAATTTAAAGGAGCAGCAAAAATATAAGTTTCATACAAAGTAAAGATGATAAGGGTCCTCATCGAATTCAGGACTTTTGGGGTTCAAATACTGAAGGGACCAGAAAGTAAAGTAATTAGTTTTCAAATATTTCATTGAGCTGTAGTTGTCGCAGTTATGAACATTGAATGATTATTTGATTTTTTAATATAGGCTTTACAAAAATAATCTAAACCAATATGCCCTCTTACCTAACTATATCGCAACTTTTGAAACCATTTTTTTTTATTATTATTAGTCATTTGTACGTTTATTGGTTTTCAAATTTGCTGCTTTATTTACCAATTGATATTTTTTAATTGTATGACCTCATTTGGTTTATATTGGAGTCACTTCCAATGGTTTTTTTTATTAAATTAATTGAGCCATTAATGATTTATTAAAATATTTAAAAAAGACAATTGAAAAACCACAAAACATGTCGAACAGCATTCTTGTTTTATTGGCTCATGATTGTTCCATAGACAATACATTACAACATCTGATGAGAGACCTCTGCAGCCAGAGATGCGATCGCGCGCCCGCGCTTGCAGGCGACCTAAAAGTCAGACCTAACTTCACCGTGCTATCGTGGAATTGCCTAATTATTTTGTCTGATGAAATTAAAAACTCCAGACTTCATAATGGATGCCAAAAACGAATACGATGTGTATGTTTTATTTGATGGATATTCTTCAATAAATGATGAATTGACAGAGATGCAAGCTAATTGTAGTTGTACACTTATCAAAGGCCCACAAAACATAATAGTCGACACAATGACCGCGTGGGATAGAGATAAACTTATATCTGGTACACGCAATGTGCTTTCTAATATTTCAATCATATAGCTCGATTTAATTAATATGTAGAGGTATTGATTTCCTGTATAACTAATCGTTCTGGGACTGTTGGGACTATTACTGAGAAAATATTAACTTTTTGTGAATAAGCCAATATGACCTGCAAAAGAGTGGTAAATATAAATTGACTATTTCCAAGCAATTTGTATGTGCAGTCAAGGCACGCTTTGTTGCAAAGGGCCAAATATACAATAATTAGCATAGTTGTATCAACATATTCACATTTCCATATTCAACAGCTCAATAATTAAAATTTGGAATTCTCTATTATCAGTAAGTAATTTAACCTACACAGTCCACTTTGACTCCACATTTTTATAAATTAAGTTTGATTCTATCAAAATATTTTTTTTTGAGATAAACAAACCAGGAAGAATTTATTATCAGCATGTCTAGTAATTGGTCTCTAATTCAGAGTTCAGATACAATACACAGTTATGTTACATATAAATTCAGATAGAAAAAAGAAAATTAACTGTTTTGAGGTAAATTCCAATTTATAGTGGTTGGCAAGATTCATAAAAAAAATTATAATCAGTTTGAAGATGTCTTTATAGGAAAAAATCTCTCAGTGATAAATGTTTATAGTTTTTTTTAACCATTTGGTATTATTTAATGAATAATTATTTATCTTCATTATTTTAGGCATAGCTGCGCATAATTTGATTCCAGACGATATTAACTATGTGATTTGTTCTCATGGTCATTCAGATCACATAGGAAATAACAACGTATTTTTGAATGCTAAACACATAGTAGGATTTTCCATCTCTTACAAGAGCACATACTATATTCATTCTTTTGAGAAAGGTCAATAACTTTTCAATAGAAACTATTTTCAACAGTTTACACTGAAAACATAAATAAAGCTACAATAATCATTTTGTTTTATAGGAGACCCTTTTATAATAGATGAAAATATCTGTGTTTTACCAACTCCTGGCCACACAATGAGCGATGTTACTGTCATCGTTAAAACCAAAAGCCAAGGAGTTTTTGCAGTAGCAGGTTTTTTTAAATTTATTTTTATTTATAAAAAAAAAGTCTGTAGAAAATAGTTTTATATACATCCACTAATGTTTGGAATGTAATGTAATATAGTCTACAACTGCTACAATATATATATATAGTATATATTTGTATGTAAAAAAAAAAATATGCACTAAAAGCATTATTTCACAGGTGATTTGTTTGAGTCTTCTGAAGACATTGATAATCCTCAGTTATGGCTAGAAGCAGGAAGCGAGTCTCCAGAACTTCAAAAAAAAAATAGACTGATTGTGGCTCAACAAGCAGATCACATAGTGCCGGGCCATGGACCTGTGTTTACTGTAAGTAAAGAAATGGTTCATAAGTTAAGTATGCAATTACACAGCTGAATATCTATATTATAAATTATTTACCTTTTAAATTGACCATGCCATAAACATATTTAAATATTCAATATTTTTGACAGAGTATTCGGTGGAATTACATTTGAATATTTTTAATAAAATACTTAAAAAAATCTTTGCTGTTTATTTATAATTTTCATGGCAGTGTGATTGATAGTCATTTCTTTAATTTTTTTTTTGTTATATTCAAATAATAAATAACAACAATGATTTATACATCTCCACATACTTTATTGATTGCAAAACTTTTTTTATTTCAAACATTATTTCTTTTTATGTAATAAATTTTAATAGTTGTACAGTATTAAAGGAACAAAATCTTTAAAACAAATTCATGTCAAGGAGACATCAGGGAATAACTTTGTATTTTTGGTGATAATGATTATCATAGAAAACATGTAAGAGAGGTTTATGTTTTAAAACAATCGAAAATCACGAACACGAATCACGAAAAAACAATGGAAGGTCCATTTTTAAATTTTATTCACCAAAGTTGAACCTCTTAAGGTCTTGACCAATATAATGACATTATACATTGCTTTGATCTTAAGGGTTTAGCAGGTAAAATAAAGATTTTTGTGTTTAAAATCTTATATTTAAGCAATTCCCAGTTCATAAATATTTTTTCTAAAAAAAATTGTTATTGCTATAATATCAATAGATTTTGAGATTCAGTTGAAATAAATTTCCACAGCTATGTCATTTAAACTGCTAAAACAATTGAGATGACTCAATCTTGATCTATATTGATATTTGTGGCACAATATATTCTTAAATGATGCTGGATATAATGCAGTTTTCAATATATGTAAATTCATTTTATATTATCTAATATCATAGATCTTTATAGATTAAAAAAGAGTTGAGTGCCTTCTAGAAAAAATCGATAGTAACTGTATTTATTAATTTTTAATAATAAATAAAATATACAAATATTGATCATTTTTAGTGGAATGGAATAACCCTTTGTACTAAATTAACATATCATATACTATCACTAATACTTTTGAAATATATATTAATATTGATCACAATAATTATATTATATTACACGAAACTTAAAAATAACACTGAATATAATACAATATTAAGTAAGTGGGAGAATATTTACTGACTTAGCATTCTCCAAACATTCTATCTACAAAGAGTGAACAGGCACATAATAACTTCTCATTTCTGTGAGACATTTATAAAACAAAAATGTAACATAAATACAAAAATCACAACAATCTTTGTGTTTTAAAAAGTATTTAGCAAAGTACAAAGTAGTATGAAAAATTACAATTTTAATGGTAATAGTACGTTTAAAAAATTATGTAATATATATATAAAATATATTTTAGAAAAGTCAAAAAACATTTAGTGTTTAATCTTTATGACATATCGTAATACATGTTATGACAGAGGTTACACCGCACTACTCGCAAGCAGAGCTAAGCTCAATCTTTGATTTCAAGAGCGGTGGCGGAATAATAACTAACCTAAAAGGACGTCCGTTTCACAGCCCCTCTGGTTAGAGATTAGATGTTGCTTCCGGTGAGCCCCTCCATGCTCACGCGCGTGGCCACTTGCCCCACCGGCTCCAGCTGGCCGCGTCCGCAAACATAACCACATACAGTTATTGGAAATACAACAAATTTACTAAAACAAACTCAATCAACTAAGTACCACCAAATCACAAGTTAAGAGATGACATTTCTTAAACATTTCCATTTAAGTTGCCTGTATCATTCTGAAAAAAGAAAATCAAATGGTAACAAAAAATAAATAAATTATAGTTTACCAAACACAATTATCTGTTTGGAGTAAATATATATCTCATTACCCTAGGGCCTCTTCTGATGTCCGCCAAGGAATCTTCCAGGCACAGGTCAGAGTCTGAATCGGTGCGTCTCATTGTACTATCCTTTAACAGATGACACTTTTTTCAGAATTGATGTCATCAAATGTTACGAATAATGACATTGAATTATAGAAGACAGTATTTGTTTTTATAGGTCAATAATACTCACCGGCTGTGTCATCTGCTGGGTGGTAGTCAAGAGTCGTGCTAACGGAGCACAACAGACAGGCAACGTATCTAGGAGTGTGGGTCGTGCGTGCGTTAGCAGTGGCTTGAGATAGCGTGAGTCCAGACCGCCCCATACACGAGCCAATACCGCTTTGTCTCCGCCACCTGATGTGCGACGACTGCTAGGCTCCTTCAAAATCAAGTATTAATTATTTTAGATTATAAGGGATTAAAAATGTATTTAATCTTTTTAGAATTGTAATAAGGTTCATGGTCAGAATTTCACAGTGATGATTAAGATTCCATAGATTTGGGTTTTTTTTTTTAAGCAAAATAATTTATTTCTGAAATGCAAAGAAATGGTTGTCAAATAACTTGCACCTTAACATGCAATCTTTATACAAATCAAATATTAAATTTTCTGTTAGAGCAGGGATTGTCATCACACTTTCAGTCAAGAGTTAGTATAAAACATTAAATTCTGAATGCTAAAAATATTAACACAGAAAATTTACAATAAATTCAATTTATTCTGACTATATTTTATTTACTAAGCTTGACCAAGGCTTGCGTTCTATGGAATCTATAAATGCAATAAACTAAACTTCATAATGTATAAGTAAATTACAATTGCAAAATTCTCTTGATTGTGCATCAAAATGGATAGGCAGTTATAATAAAATAACGTAAGGCTTTGGACAGTTTGCAACTCAACAATGGTATTAACTAAAGGCGAAATCTACTCATAGACACTCCCAAGTCACTTTATTTTACTGTCATATAATAACTTTCCACCACCTTACTTTACAAATAAACATTTCTAAAAGAAGAATACTAAAGATAGATTATTAGCTAAGAAGAAAACATACATTCAGCGGCGGTAAATGAATATTCTCTGTCGAAGTGTTCCAGTTTACAACAACAGTAGACATGCAGAAAGGCTATGAAAAAATCAAAATAAAGCATACTGTTAGTAAATAGTTAGTGAGCTGAAAATATTAAAGCATAATAACGAATAGATACACAGGTGTGAGTCTACACTTGAGTCACTTAATGTGGTGCATTGAATTTAGCAATCATCTAGCTGAAATGAAGGAAAAAATTTGGATATTGTATTACCAAGTCTAAAATTTAAAATCCCTACTTGAAATAGCTAGACTTGCATATGTTGCAATTGATGTCAGAAATAAAAAATGAGGGTGAAGTTGACGCTATTTTTATCCACGAAGAACTTTAAATATTCGTGATATTTTTAAGAATTTCTGTAGATTGTCTTTAAATTATGGAACTTACCTTTAATACAATACATTATAAATTAAAATAGATAGAATGTTTCGGCATGCTATTAATATAGAACAATAAGTTATTAAGTTAAATAGCACAATAGAAAACCACATCATGCACTGAATATCTCAAAAAATCTATTGTTAAGGCAAATATTATTCAGGAAATATAAAGAAAATACTTCTTAGTTTATTTATAACAGATTTACATTATTCTTGGTCCATCAATTATTTCTAATCAATTCCAGAACAGTTTACTGGTAGATTGATATAAATCAGTTAATGACCAAGCACAATTGATATGTAGGGTACTTTTTATTGAAAATAATGCGGCATTGAAATATGTATACATGCTATTTTTGAGCAAAAAACATTACCACATCACTCTCGCGTCTCGACACATCCATTTGATGTAAGTGCAAACCCATATCCATAGGCTGAAAATACCCATTATGAAAATATATATTTTCTAAATAATATACAATAATAGGAATACAGGCATGAGAGTTATCGCAATTCTCAAATAAGCATGATAGGGAAAGTACGATTTTATTTATTTAAGATATATAAGAATGAAATTTAGTCCAAACATAAATAAAAAATTTAATTAATAGGTTAGTCAACAACAAGTAATATAATGCACAAATACCTACCCCAGAGTTATTTTCCGTAGAATTGTAAACCTTTGTTTTGGTTGGCAGGAAAACAAACAAGCAGAAATTATTTTAAATATCATTAAAAATAACTACAAAATTTAAATGTATTTAATAAGATTAGTAAAAATGCAAAGTTAATAAAAATGTCCTATGTTATTAGAATTTATGCATGCAAGACGAATTCCAATAACTCAAATTTCAAAATTATCATAGAACTACAAAATCATTATTTTGTCATATTTATTTACAGTAAAGAGCACATCTCAAATTCAAATATTATAAATTAATTAACGAATTACAAAAATTCAAAGGCCTACAGTGACTTGTACGATGTGATAAGCCAGCTTTCTCCTTTTGAAAGTGTTTTCAAAATATGAAAATGTCCTCAAAAAGAGAGAGTTGATAAACCACAGAAAAAGATCTTAGAAATCTATAAGTTATTTAAATTTTTAATATTATCAAATACAATAAATACTACCAATTGAACCAACAGATGATTGATAAATATAATAATAATTCAATTTACTTACACTTCTGACTCCTTGGTAAGGAAGCACTTCAGTTTCATCGTTTAAACCGAATCTGAAATAGTCAATTACTAATTTAAGAGACTAAAATAATTTAAGCAACTCTATGCAATATATTGCAAAAAAATAATTAATTATTTAGTTCAATAAATAGTAAATCTAATTAAATAATGAACACTTGCGGTATTTTAAGCCAATGGAGGATGTGCGATGAAGCTCCGCCTTGAAATATGACAGTCGCAATCACAATCAAAGATGTTGTAGTGAGCATGGCTTGACGCACTTCCGAGACTGTGTTACGTATCGCAAGAGCAAAGGACATAGCACCGCGTAAGCCTACAAAAACAAACAGCACGATTATTCAAAACTAGAGAACCATACAAAGGCTGGTATCTAACCTGACTCCTTTACCTTAGCGAAATTAACAAACTTTTGTTATGATCTTTTAATACAGAAGAACTGCTTCAGTGATTTATTTTTTTATATATATATATTTATTTATATATATACTATACGTATACACACACACACATATATATATATATATATATATATATATATATATATATATATATATATATAAATATATATGTATATATATATATATATACATACACATGTTTAAAATAAAAAATAAATTACCTGCAAAGAATAACATGTGCTGGAAGTTCCAAGGAATTTTTGGTTTTCTCCCAAGATTTAATAAAAATGAAAGAGGGTAAATATTGATCGCTCGCCCCAAGGCAGCACATATCTAGATCATAAGTCAAGGTACATATTCTACTTTATTTTTTCAAATTATATATTGATTATTTCAAAATAATTATAAAGTAGATATATTAGTGGAAAGGATACAAATCCGGCAGTAATAAACCAAGGATCAAAGTGATGTTTAGGGAATGTGAACATGGAAACTCCAATGTAAGTGAAGATAAAGTTCTCAGCCAAAAAGTTTAATAGCTCAAATATTTGCTTTGTCCTAAGTCTGGAATCTTCAGATAGATTGTTGTAAGTATAATGCGCCTGACAAATTCCACAAAACAGTACAGCGACCACTCCTGAAACACATATTATTAGTCAATCCTATTTGTCCTAATATCACTTTGGAACGTTGTATAATTTAAGACTAGAAAGAATTTTAGCTAGATTTAACCAAAAATACTTGAACTACACTGATTTCAAGACATACTTTCAATTTTAAATTTCTCAATTGGTGTGATTTAACACGATTGTGAAATTGCAGGAATACCAGTTGAAAAATAAAGTTAAAGTTAAGAATTTAAAACATGGTGTTAAATTATTCAACAAGAATCACACATTCTTATGATTACAAAATTTTGATTATCTGATAGTTAGGTGTGCTAGTAATAAAATTTCCACATGTGGAAAAATCACATTATTTAATATATTTAAATGGAATTTCACCGAGTACTCTCTGTCAAAAATATTGAATATATGCTTAGAATTAGATGCATGCCACTGGCTTTTAGCTTTATTCTTTTATAAGTTATGGCTACTACAGACAAACCAAATATTGTCTACCGTTTACACACATTATCATAATATATTATTTCTCAAAAGTAAATCATCTTCCGAAATACTTCACCCTTTATTTACCTGTTAATTCTGCCACTTCTGCTATGAGGAAGGTACTGTAAGACATCAAAACAAACAAGGCAGACTCCAGGAGAGGGAAGTCGCGCACATGAGTGAACTTTGTCAAGTATATATACCATTAAGGAAATATTGTGTTTGAATTTTTATTTATGTTTATAAACCAACAAAGTTTGTGGTATTTACAAAACCACAAATAAAAGTAAAGTATTATCAAACATGTGAATCATATTAAAATAATTTTTAGATTTAAATAAGAATACAGATTCATTGAGATAATTAAAATCTATTAACTTAGTATGATATAGACTGAAGTTTCAAGATAAGGCATTTTTTTGAGGTGACTATTGTAATTAGCCTTAATTTTGATTGTGATTTGTTATCTTTGACTAATCAAACCTTATCACCGACAGGATGTACAACATTATGTATAAAACTTTATCAGAAATGTTTCTTTGCACAATTTTAATAATTATCAATTAGAAATTAAAAGAATGTTGTAAAAGAGTATGATTGAACATGATTTTACAAAAGGATATCAAAGCTGTAAGACATCCCATTATGGCGCCGATCAAAAGGGATAGAGTGAAAATTCCAATGAAATCTCCAAATGCTCGGAAAAACGCAACAGTTTCAAATCCACCAGAACCGGCATATCGCTCACCATAATTTTGAATTGCACTAAAACACAAAATAATAAAAATCGCCATGAATATTTAATTTTATGTTATTTATGAACTAACCTTACTCAATATTGTACATACCCGCTTAAAACCAGAGCGACTGCATCATTAAGCACACTTTCTCCAAACACAAGAGCATATAGGTTAACATCTACGTTAAGATCAGAAAATATAGCAAGAATTGTGAGAGGATCGGTGGGGCTTAAGAGTGCTCCAAAGTAAAGGGTGTCAAGGAATGTGAAGCCCCCCGCCAGATGGGGGGGCATCAACTGGACACATCCATACATAAGTAGGCCAATGAAGAAGGATGACATTGTAGTTCCGACTATAGCGTATGTCAGGATGGCTCCCAAGTTGCGAAAGAAATATTTCTGAAATTTGTTATAATACCTTGTTACAAATACTTTTTCAGATGTACGCATACAGCAAGCATATTTACAAGATGATATTAAAGTTCATAGAGTCTTAGCAGTAATAAAATACCATATTTGCAGAAAGTCATCATGTAGAAAACAAAAGAAAGAAAGATATAATATATGTCATCACATGCCAACAGTCTCGTAAGTCTTTCATCCATGTGTTACAATTTGTTTGGAGCATAAACTGTATGTATGATGAAATATTATAAAACTTTAAATTTTTTAATAGATATCTTATCATTGAAGTAATTGGATTATATTTTATGTTACTTTAGTATATGCAAGTACTTGAATAAAATATATATTTAAATATACAAACCCTTTTCAAGCAATACCCTGCATGGAAAATAATCGGAGGAAGGATGATATTGAAGAATATTTCAGGATCAAAAGTTGCTTTCAGATCAATCTCATTGTCCTCTATGTCGACAATTTCACCAGAGAATGAGTATGCATATGTTTTATTTGGAATAGGTGGAACGACAGGAGTATCTAATTATAGGAAAATTCATTTAAATTCACCAAGAGCTGATAGGACATAAAACAGTAATATTCAAACACATAAGAACAATAAATTTACATTCACAATTTATATGTAAATATGTAAAATAACTATCTAATGTTATAGGATTCAGTATTCCCAAAATAATTTTCACACAAATCTATATTATTATGCTTATTTATATGGAATAAAATATGGGACAATCTTGTTCAATTGAATAGCAATAAAGTGTTAAATTATATATATTTTGAGCCTATCAATGTAAAATTAATAAATAATGGATTCATTTTATACTAACTTGGCTGGAGATTTCCTGGAAACCTTAACCATAAGGTATCTGGAGGAACCGATAAATTATATTTTGTATGTGTCTCCGGAGACACAGAAATGTGTGAGATTTTACTAGTAGTTCCGGCATATCTTATAATGGCTCCAACAATAAGACCTTTAAATGTATAGTAAAATTTGATTACTAAAAGAATTTCAAAAATTAATTTGTATCTCGAATGTAATCATTTAAATTTCATACCATAAATTACTGCCAGACCAGTTTCATGCAGCCAGCTGACTCTTCTGTGTTTGAAAATCCATATCGTCAATACTGTCAAGGTAAGTAGACAAGTATATATTAATAAATTTAAACTATCTATCCTATGCAATAGGGTTGCTTTAGCGTCTAGAGCAATATCTGTGCCAGACGCGTGGCACGACTTTAACCATTGTGATAAAATAAAAGTAAATAGGATAAACTTTGAATTTTCTAAATACATAAAAATACGCGACATAGTGACATTTGCGCTGATATTTTGACTTATGCAGACTTGACAAATTTCGAGAACTAAATTTGACACTAAGAAAATAGTGTTGCTAAAGTATAAAATATATTTTTTGGCTACTGAGTACTGGAATCTACGGTAAGTGTCTGAATTTTATTATGTTATCCTTACACCCACTTCCATACTTGTTATATTTGGTATTTAAAACTTTATAGAGGTATTATTTGTATAAAGTATAACTATAAGATTTCCTTTCTATAAAAATATAATTATCTCTCATTTGCAGTATGAGCTAATTATTAAGATAAAAAATCGTACTTTTTTAACACACATATTGAATGCCAGTAATTTGTTCTGCAATTAATATTTTTTAAAATGTGAGGAATATGCATGTCCTGGCAGCATTCATGAATGTAATTCCAATATTATTGTATTGTTTATAGATAGCATTTTTTTTAATTTTGACATCTGCTAAAATGATGTTCTGCATAACTTCACAACAATTTATTTATTCGTTGCTGTGATATGAATTTATATCTCTAAACGGATTTTTTTATTGTTTCATTTAGTAAGTTATTTCTAACTCAATACAACGACGATAACCTCAAAGTAGATGTGGCTATAACTCGCCAAACCGTTGGTTGTGTTTTTATAGTGTTTCTTATTTAAAAAATGAAGCTTGTAAGTATCTTCAAAACTGTAAATATTTATTTTAGAATGATTTTCCACAGCTATTCAGCTAATTTGTTAATTTAATTTTACAGTACAGTTTAAGTAATGATGCTGCCAAGCCCTGCTTGGTTATAAGTTTCAAGGAATTATATATAATGTTGGACTGTGGGCTTTCATCGCATTCCGCTTTGAGCTTTTTGCCTCTTCCTTTAGTTCCGAGTGCCCGGCTGTCCTCCTTACCTACGTATATGCCACCTCATCTTAATGATCCATTATTAGAAGGGGTAAATATAACTGAAATAAAAATTATAATTGAGGTCAGTACGTACATATTTTATTAATTGAAAGCTCACAGATGATGCACAATTCAAAAGATAAGTATAATTTAACAGGACATAACTCTAGACATAATACATAGATTGATGAATTGTAAATATTTTTCTTTTCAATTTATTTTATTGTCAAATAAGATGTCATATATTATTTATACTTAGGAATTAAAAGAATGTTGTGGCAGAGTTTTCGTTGAAAGCGCCCCGGAGTTTTGTCCACCACTAGACAAAGTTATAGACTTCTCTCAACTTGATGTGATTCTCATCTCTAATTACACATGTATGATGGCCCTACCTTTTATCACTGAGGGCACTGGGTTCAAGGGAGTCGTATATGCAACAGAACCAACTCTACAGATCGGAAGGTGCTTAGATTGAAAAGATAATATTTATCAACACTATGAATGAGACATGACTATGGAAAGACTACTGAAATATTGTTCACTGGTGAAACGAAAGCTATTCCGCCCCATATAGACATCATCAATTTGAAAAACTTCTGTAGCCTTTTCAACCATTTGTTTTTATTTATAATTATATAATGAAGTATAACAAAATCATTTTCTCTACAATTAATAATTCATATTATCATAAATGTAACATATACAAAATAAAATATTTCAGATTTTTTCTTGAAGAACTTGTCGAGTTTATTGAACAAGCACCGAAAGCTGTGGTAGCTAGTCAGTGGAAAGAAGCTCTTCATGTTCTTCCTCCACCACTCGCTGATGCATTAAAACCTAAATCTTGGAAACGTTTGTACAACACGGAGACTTTAGCCAAGGCCCTATCTAGAGTCCGTATTGTAGGATATGATGAGAAAATAGTATGTTAAAATTTTTATTTGAACTCTTATAATATTTGACTGCATTAAATGAATTATCTATGAATATGACATTATTCAAGGATATATATGGAGCTCTGCAAGTTATGCCAGTCAGCTCAGGATTCTGTCTTGGATCCAGCAACTGGGTTCTCACGTCTGTGCACGAGAAGGTAGCCTATGTGAGCGGGTCAAGCACCTTAACTACTCATCCCAGGCCCATCAACCAGGCGGCTCTGAAGGGAGCAGACCTGCTTATTATTGCCGGTCTAACTCAAACACCCGCTCACAACCCTGATAATATGTTAGGAGACCTGTGCATGCATGCTGGTAATATCATTATGCTGATTGCTTATTGTATTAGTATGAAAAAAATTAACACTGGATATTTTATTTAAAATATCAAAATGGAATTCCACCAAAAATATTGATTACTTGTAAATAATGTTTTTTACTTTTCAGCCATGACACTTCGAGGGGGGGGGTCAGTATTAATTCCATGCTATCCAAGTGGGGTAGTCTATGATCTTTTTGAATGTCTTTCCGGTCATTTGGATAATTCTGGGCTATCACAAGTTCCCATGTTCTTTATTTCTCCCGTTGCCGATTCATCTCTAGCGTACTCCAACATATTGGCCGAGTGGCTATCAACAGCCAAACAAAATAAAGTTTATCTTCCAGAAGAACCTTTCCCACATGCTTTTCTTGTGAAGAATGCCCGATTAAAGCATTTTAAACATATTCATGCTGAGGGCTTTAGTGCAGAGTTTAGACAGGTAAATATCAACTTGACTTGATTCCATATTTGCAAATGCTTTTGAAGTTTGGACTTGGACCTTTTGACTGGAGGGTAGCAAGTCATCCACTAATTAACTTACTACCTTCTGTTGACCGCCTCTTCCTACCATACCAGCCCAAAAATATTGTCAAGCATAATTTTTACACGGTTGAGCTTATAAATTGAAAATAAACACAAATCAATGATAGAATTGTAAACAATATGATGCTCTTCAATCTAGACCAGAGGTATCAAACTCAATTTTGCAGAGGGCCATATATTAAATTTAGAATGTGTAGGCAGGCCAGATTCAAATAAAAAAAATGAGAAATCAAGTGAAGTCTAAAAGCTCTAAAAAACATGATTCTTCTTTCCGTGACACCGTATTGATACGGCCCGCGGGCCGTATCTTTGACACGACCAATCTAGACTATCTTGTTTGGAACATAATTACAGCAGTTGATCTCAATGTCTTTATGCTGATAATATCACGCAAGAGCAAAAAGGTTTTTGCAATAAAAAACAGGCTAGGCAGTTTCAGGCTTAAATCTTACTGTTTTGTAATTATTAATCTGAATCTAAGACCAGGATGAAAGTGACTTCTGTCAACTAAAAGTATACTAATTATATTTTGTAGTGGACCTCCCATTAACTTCCCAGCTTCTAATATTTTAACAAGCATGTATTTATCTACCATCAATTTAGCTTTGGGTTTACTGTTAGATATTTATCTAAAACTGATCTTGTTTTGTGCATTCCAGCCATGCGTCGTCTTTTGTGGCCATCCCAGTTTAAGATTTGGTGATTCTGTTCATTTTATTGAAATGTGGAGATCAAACCCGTTGCATGCTGTTATTTTTACAGGTTTGAATATTTCATGATTAGTTTTACTTATATTATATGCTTATGCTTATTTATATTAAGAATACCCATTATAATGTGTGTCTTTCAGAACCAGATTTTCCACATATGGAGGCTCTGGCACCATTTCAACCAATTGACATGAAGGCTTTTCATTGTCCCATTGATACATCATTAAATTTCTCCCAAGCGAATAAATTAATCAAAGATTTACGACCACAGGCATTAGTGGCTCCTGAACCATATGTTGTTCCTCTTCCAAATGCTCCTCCTAAGTCAGCATTAGTTATCGAGGTTTGATGTTTTACATGTATTGATAGCAATTGACATTTACTTATATAGTTATACTATAGTTTTTTTTCTGATCCAATTTAAAAATTTGTCACAAATAATTTGTGATTTCAGGACAGACCGGTTCTTTCCTTTAAACGTGGAAGTGTTGTACGTCTTCCGTTGAAAAGGAGAAGAGATCGTGTATTTATGGCCCCTGAAGTAGCAGCCAACTTGTCTCCCCAAGAACTGAGACCTGGGCTGCATGCGGCAACACTTACAGCTTTATTAACAGTTAGAGATAATCAACATCATATTACACCTTTAAATATTGAATCATCGTCACAACTATCTGATCTGTCTCATGTAAATGCTCCGGTGATGGAAAAAGTAATGAAGGATGTTCAATATGAATGGAGTAATTTAGATGTTGACGAATTTGTTCGTAAATTATCACAAGAAGGTTTTAACGATGCTAAAGTTGAAAGAGGTCCTAATGGATGTATCATTCATTTACAAAATGAGGAAACATTGATACAGGTAGATGGAAAATCAACACACATTTTCTGTGAAGGCAAACCTACACTCCGTTTAAAATTAAGAGATATTTTGCTTAAGTGTCTTCCTAGATTTTAAGTATGATTTGAAGATTTAATAAGCTGTAAATACTTTATTTTAATAATAAAAAAATAATTTAAAGTATTTTAGTGTCTTGTAATTTATGAACTCTTATTTTACTTATTTACACTTCTAAACATTCTCGTGTAATGTATTAGGTGCCTAGTACACATACTTTATGTGGGTTCTACACTCCTTATTTAATTTTTTTTTTTTTTTTTTTCTCACCGGACCCGGGTACGCCGTCAAGCACTCTCCAGGTTCCGGGGGCATCTCCTTTATTGTTCGCCTCCTCAAGGCTTCATCGTTTCCTGCGGAGGGGGTTCGTTCCTGCAGCGTCTCGTCTTGGCCTGGTATTCATGGATTCCTGCCGCAGGGGGGGCGGCGGGTTCAGAAGACGTTGCTCTCGCGTTCTGCCTGAGTGCTTGCAGTAGGCGTGCAGATGCTTCCTGGACACCTCGCACTGTCCGCTCCGTGGGCCCTCCTTGGGCGGCGCACGTCGGGTCTTTCTTCGTGTCGGGGCAATCCCATGCCCATGTTGCGCGTCAGGGCCCAACGATCTGCATTGCTGTGGGGGCTCCCTGTCGCGGCTGAGTCTCCATCCATAGAGGCGTTTTGGATGGAGAACCCGGTTGCGTCTCTCCTAGCAGAGCTAGGTTTGCAACAGCCGAGCAGTTCAGTCATCACCCCAGAGACGACCGTTCCGCCTGACTGCTCCCAGGGTGCACCACGGGGAGGTTTGAGTCCGACTTCACACCCCTACTTTACCATCTGGTTAAATGTTGCAGTACTCATTTTTTATAGGAATTTAGTCTCCTATGGATAAAAAATCTGGTTAGGTCCAATGAACTCTTGTTAGATCATTAGACGATGACTCAGTTTTTTTTAATGTTGCAGTATATGACTGGCTAAAAAATTTGAATTTTTATTCACATGAATAATTTTTTACAAGTACTAAAGTCTTACTTTGATAATTTGAGATCGTAAATTTTTAAATATTCTCTCTTCTCGCGAATATTGTGAAATTCTATGTTATAGAAGAAAATACTTTAATCACAAGATTTTAATGCAGACTCAGTTTGATAATGCCAACGTGAAAGGTTGGAGAAACCGGTCACCAATAAAAATTAATATGTGGAAAAATCACTTAAGTATTTAAGTTAAAATATGAAAATGGACTTCCACTAAGTACTCTGTCAAAAATATTGATTATTTAATCACAAGTATTATTGGATATTACGTCGTTTCTATCCTATATTACTTGTAATAGTGATAGTAATTATTCGAATTTTTATATAACGTTGATCTTAAGAATGACGTCAGGTATAAAGATATAACGTCATTGTTGTATTATATTGTTCATGTGCATATAATGCATTGTTTATCCAACACTGCATGTTCTTGTATGACATATTTGTGAAACATAGTCTCGTGCAACAGTTGAGCCATAGACAAGAATCAATGGGAATCATTTCATCTTCCTGGCAATTATTTGAACAACTGTCATATTCTACATAAGGAATTGTCGACTTTACAATATTCCTACTATTTGACAATTCCTGTATTTATTGCACGAATTGCAGGTTTATTATAACAACCGATATCTGAATATGGATACTCCGCACAGGATACCCGGTGACGAGGCTGTGAAAGCCACAAACGATGATGCCAGTGAGTGCAAGAGAAGCGCTGTGAAACTAGGATATTGGCAAGATAACTATATTTCACATTTTATCAAGAATGTCGAACGAAAAGCGCCAGAAATAAACAGAGGTTATTTCGCAAGAGTCAAAGGAGTAGAAATATTTATCGATAAATTTTTGAAGGTATAATTTTGCCCTTGAAATGTTTGTTAATTTCAGTGGATTTATTTTGATTTTATTTTTATGTTAAATAAATAAGTTCACTGTCGTGTACAATTCAATATACATTAGAAATTCAATATTTTTGACAGAGTACTTGGTGGAATTCCATTTTAATATTTTAAATAATAAGTAAAATACTTGAGTGATTTGTCCACATATAGATTTTTATTGGTAAACGGTTTCCCCAACTTTCCACATTGGCATTATCAGAGTGTTTCATAATGCCGAAACCGGTTATGAATAAAAATCTATATGTTGAAAAATCACTCAAGTATTTTACTTATTATTTAATATATTAAATATACATTAATCAATCGAATGCTTAGAAACAATGCATCGCATTTATTATAATTTCCAGGAAACAGGAAGTCAATGTCAGATCGTAAATTTAGGTTGCGGTTTCGATACACTTTATTGGAGGCTACATGATTTAAATCAAGTAGTCAGCAATTTCGTAGAAATGGACTTTCCTAGTGTGACAGCCAGAAAATGCTTGGCTATAAAGAAAAATAAAGTATTGCTTGAAAAGATCCACGCTGAAGGTGGGTTTATTACAAGGATGATTATTTATGACAAAATATTTTATATGTATAATATTATTTTTGATATTTTATATCTAATACAAACTATATATCTATTGAAGCACTATGATTAAAATAAACTTTGCTGTTATAGATGGTGAAGTAATAATACGTGAAGGAGATCTCCATGCTGACGGCTATCATTTAATGGGTTGTGATCTTCGTTGTTTATCTGAAGTGCAAAGAAAAATTGAACGCACTGGAACACATTACAATCTACCAACATTATTTTTGGCCGAATGTGTTCTGGTATATCTAAAACCGGAACCCTGTCAACAATTATTATCTTGGCTCTCGACACAATTCCCTAACTCGATGCTTATCAGCTATGAGCAAGTTAACTTGAGAGACAAGTTTGGGGACGTCATGCTCAGTAACTTGAGTGCTCGTGGATGTCCATTGGCTGGAGCGGAGTTTTGTGCCACATTAGAAACACAAAATCAAAGGTTTGTCTATCTTCATGAAAACGTATCAAATCAAAAATGTACAGTCACTTAAGTTAAAATTTAATATATGACATTTTCAGATTTTTATCTGCCGGTTGGAGTTCAGCTCATTCCTGGGACATGGAGGTTGTGTGGAAAGCTCTTCCTGTGAGTGATCGCCAGCGTGTGGAAGCTTTGGAGATGTTGGACGAAGGAGAGCTTTTGACTCAACTTTTTCAACATTATTGTATTGTCCTTGCTACACAAGGAGAATCATTAAGAAAAATAACTCTTGATAGTTAAATATTGATTAGTCATTCTTAACATGTAAATAAACTTAATATATCTAATTTATTAAATGCATAAAATATTATATCTCTGTTCAAAAGGAATTAACATATAACCAACCTGTACTTTGCAATTCTCATGTACTCCATATTTGATTTGCCGAGTGTGTAACAATATGTGTGAACTTGGATTTGTGTTAAATATGAAATAACATATCATGTGATATTTATAACTATTTATTATATTAATTTCTTTTTTATAAAATATAAACTAATATATTTTGAATATGCAAAACATGTAATTACAATTTTTATAATTGTTATTAAATATTTTCAGTAGATGATAGTGCATTTTAGTCTTTGAAAATTTTTTCTTCCATCTCAATAAGATTATAATTATTATAATACTTTAACTAAATAGCGCATGTCAATTTTTTTGTCAAATAAAATTAACCATTTAGTTTTTTGTCTAACCGTTTTAGATAGATAAATTCTAATTTTATCTTAGAATCTTCGTGTTTAAGAATTAGTCAACTGAGTTTACATTGATCTCTTACTGTTTGTATTTTATGTTTACAATAATGGGAAAAACAAGAAAAGTATTTGTGTTAATGCATATAATGTAAAAATACTGAACAAAGTTCAAAAGTATTGGTATATTTTTTTATAATTATTATAATAAAAATTAAGATTCCCAAAAAATTCTTGTTAACTTTTATATTTGTAACATGTTTGGAGTTAGGTAGTGTTATATTATACTGAAAACCCAGTTAAAATAAATTAAAGAAAAACACTTATTATTCAATTTATAAAAATATATATTTATTTACACATAACATTTGTTTACATAAATGAAAAATAGCTTGAAAGTTGAATGATATCTTGAAAACAAGATATTTAGTATTATTTTTCCATTTTTAACTACAATCAATGCTCTATTTATCAATTTAAAAAAAAAACACTGATACAATAGAAACGGATTGTTTTTACAATATTGTTGCTATATTTCACTTGTGGAATATGACAATCTTATTCTTGATATTTTTTCATAGCGTTTCAAGGGACTAGGATTTTTCATATTCTATTATGGTAAATTGAGAGTTTGCTGTATTTATTAAAGGAAACAGTACAAAAAGTCCTGCAATAATTAGCTTAACAGGAGTGATGTTGAGAGTCTTGCATTCACAATATTTTAGTAAAATCTTAATTATATTTAAAATAATCATAAAATTGTGCTTATTTAATAGTCATAACAATGCTCAAAGGTAAAAAAATCTGAAGCAAATAAATAATTACCTAAAAAAATAAAATTGAATGTATATGGTATAAATATGTATTTTAACAAACACGAGCGCATCTAAATAAATTGAATTTAAAAATAAATAATTTGAAGTAAAATGTTTTCAGATAAAGATGAGCATATAAATTGTCAGTTCTTATTCCACTAGATAGCTGCTCACGCTTCTCAGAATGAAGTCCAATGAATATTATATAATTTATAATATCAATGGTAATTTTTTTCAATATAAATAAAATAACCTACTTCTTCTTTTAATAATTGGATTTTTTTTAGACCAACTTTTTGGCTCTGCATTTTTTAAGTTTTAATTTTAAAGAAAAAAATAGGTATATATAAAAATGTAACAATGTAATGCAGCCAAAATAGTGTTACTATCAAACAATGAATTTCATTTTTACAAAATGGATTATATGCATCAAAAATATTAAAAAAAAAAAACCAATATGATGAATCCAAAATTTCAAGATAATTTATGGCATTCTAAAGCTGTGGCCATCAAATCTCAGTCAAAAATACTTGCAGATTAAAACATCAACGCTACAAAGTATTTGCATTAGACAGATAAATCTTGGAAGCACATGCCTTAGGAAAAATACATAACACATTGTATGCGGGCGATTTGCACGCGGAACTATGCGTGGAGCGGGCGTTTTTCGCGTGAAATTAAACATTTGGGTAAATTGCGATAACTTGGAAAATACTCATTTGATTTTTATATTTCTTTTTTTGTATTACTTATAATTGTACTATTCACAGTTCTGTGGACATAAATTCTACTTTCGAACATAGATTTTTTTTTTCAAGGCAATTGAAGCGACCCGCATTCTACCGCCATAGACATCAAAAACACATTTATATGCGACCCGCGCTCTAGTACCAGTCCACAAAAAGCGCCTTAAGGTGCGCCCCGCATACAATGTCTTAATTACTAGAATTTTACAAGTTGAGTGGGTTGACTTGCACCACTCCTCCCTTCTCACAGGTATTTTTGGATATGGAAGCCATCTTAGTGTATAAGTCAAGGTGTGTTCCTGAAGAGATGTCGCTAAGATTCTTCCTAATTCGTTCAGATGCCTACAAATAGTTTTAAAATATTAATTACAAAGATTTTTCCAATACATATTTGGTTGAAGATACATTATAGTTTTCTTAGAATGAAAAATATTTTTAGTTTCAATGTATAAATTTTATGTGAAGAATACTGTACCTCGACACACCAAACTTGAGTCATCAGAATCTCGTGGTCAGCTGTGGGAAGACCGAGGTTGTAAGCACGGGTGGAGCGTGATAAGATGACAGCCATGGTGTAGCTGTCGATGGCCGCTTGTGCCAGCCTGTTGAGGACAAACTGTTCTTCCACTATGCCTTTACCATACTTGATGAGTACAGTTTCGATAGCTTGACCGAAGGAGTCCACACTCTGAAACAAGAATATTTAAGTATTTATATTTTGAAAAATGTATTTATTTCATTTATGTGCCTGTTACTCATTTCAAATTGTCTGAGCTTGGATATCTAAATATACAATGATAATTTTGATAACCTGTGCGTACTAACATCTCAAAATAAAATAACTGCAGCTACTTAAAGAAATAAAAGAATATTTTAAATCTGATAAAGAACTACCGTTGATGCCATTTGCGCATAGGGTTCAAGGTCAGGTGCCACGAGATGGCTCATGGAAGGCCCACTGGAGAAGCCGGCAGTGCGAATTGCTCGTCTTCCAGCTTCAGAGAATATCAATCCCAGGTTAGCTGTTGGGTTTTTGAAAGCTTTCTGCAGCTCTCTGAGGTGGGCTCCGGCATACTGGATACCTAGGAGTAAAATACAACTTTATAAAGTTTTATTTTATTAATAATTTTGTTCAAATTATGTCATCTCATATTAGAAAAATAAAAGAATAAGAAATATAAAAATTGTTAAGGCTATTATCGGTTAAGGTTAGAAGGCTGCGTTCGGCAGATCAGAGTGGACCCTGGCCCCGAGCGAATGCTCCTTGCAGTCGCTCCCGATATTAAAAAAGTCTTTAAAATACATGTATTTGTTTCAAAATAATGTTTTTCTACGGTATTTGACAATCCATCACATCTAGGTCGGCTAGAGTTTCGCACACTCTGACGGAAGGCAGGGGCGCAAATCAACATGTTTTATTTGTAACGTTTTAAAATGTTTTTTTGATATCAGAATTAGTTGTAAATGGAATACAAGACAATAACACAAGAAAGTAATCTATTGAGATTGTTAGCTGGCCATGCATATGCATATATATATATATAATACTGATATTGAGATATATATATATATATATTATACTGATATTGAGATATATATATATTATACTGATATTGAGATATATATATATATATACTCGGGATGACAGGTTTTGGAAAGAAAGCATTTTAGATAAGTTCACTAGATTTTATATGGATTATTTTCTGTCATATCATTTGTTTTTTCTAATTAATAATACAGTTTATAATATGTACTCATAATTAAGTAATTATTTATTGATAATTTTATGTCGTATCAGTCTGAAAAACGATTCCATTTAGAAAAAACAATCCGTACTCAGATCCGACGGAGGCAACCCTGAGGCCATTGACAGGCAGCGCATTTAGTTAGTAAAGGTTTCGGCAAGTTCACGCGGTGAAACGTGACACGCGATAGATGAGAAGCAGGGCAGTCAAGCGGCGCAGGCTGGTCGCACGTGGGTCTGGGGCGGAGCGTGGCTGTGTGTGGACCGGGTGGCCGCGCGAGGTCCAAAGTACTTTTTATTATTTGTCAAAATTAGAGCTGTACATTACCGGCTCCTGGCAATCGATTTCTCAGAACGCTCTCACCTTTTATTTGAGCTTCGCCTTAATGAATTGATTATAAAAAAAGCTTGCCTGTTAGTGCAACGAAAAGTCTCAGAATATCATTGGTTCCTTCAAAAATGCGGAAAATACGCAGGTCACGCAGGACCTTCTCCAATCCTGTGGACTTCATGAAGCCCATTCCGGCCAACACCTGAATTGATTCATCACAAACCCACCAAGCGGAATCACTAGCAAATACCTGGAAGAAAATATTTCAATTTTATTATCTGTTTGAACACAACAGTTAAACTAAAGTGATTTTATTATATTTGTATACTATTATTTACTTAACTAAATAAAAATTAGCAAGGTATGCAAATATATGTTTTTAGAAAATTGATGAGAAATTAAAAATCAATATTTTTGACAGAGAGTACTAGGTGGAATTCCATTTTAATATTTTAAATAAAATAAAAAATTAACATGTGGAAAAATCACTAAAGTATTTTATTTGTGCTGAAATTAAAGATTTATTTTGTGCTTAAGATTTATATAAATACTAAATATTTATTTTCATGGGGGTAGTACTTTTGAAATAGCTGCTTCAAGATGATAGTCGGTTGATCCTGAGTCCATATTTGAAGATATCATGTAAGCAAGAGACTCAGTGATGTAATGCAGAATTTGCATGCGAGCCAGCTTCTCCTGGATCGTTCCATAGTTATCAATGCGATGACCAAACTGTGTGCGTGTTGTGGCATGCTCTGTAGCCTTCTTGATGCAGGCGCGCATGGTTCCTGACAATGCAGCTGCCATACCAAACCGACCGTTGTTCAAGATGTTCATAGCTACCTGAAATTTCATGTAATTACATATTTCAATATTATCTACTTTCTATGGATTAAAATAAACTGAATTTCTTTGAAGTTTTACAGAAATATCAAAATTTCAATATTTTATTTATAGTAATAGCATCCAAGAAACAGTTGGCTCATGAAAATTTTAAATCTTGATTCTAGTTTTGACAGTGAAACCCTAAGCTCATTGGGATTGAGTATTAAAAATGTTGAACCAGGAACATACTTTGAATCCATTACCAACTCCACCCAAAACATTTTCAATGGGTATCTTGACATCTTCATAGTAAACTTCAGCAGTGTTTGAGCATTTTATTCCCATTTTTTTTTCAGGAGGTCCATTGGTAACGCCACCAAAAGATCTTTCCACAATGAACGCAGTCACCTAGTGACAAAAGAAACCATACAATAAACATTATTTTTAATAAAACACACTCATGTTACTTTTATTATTGCTTTCATAGAAATAAATTGTGTCAATAAGATCGGCATCTTCATAAACAGAATCAGCAAGAAAATGCCAATTAAATTTTCAAAATTGATTGGTACAAAAATACAGTAAAAGTAATAAACAAAAATTATAGGGGTAGCTCACTTTATCTACTGTTTTGCCATTTTTTTCTACTGGAGTTTGAGCAAAAACAGTCATTACTTCTGCAGTACCTCCATTACTGATCCAAATTTTAGAACCATTTAAAATAAAATGTTTTCCATCAGGAGACAGAATAGCTCGAGATCTAAAAATGTAACATATATACGAAAATTTAGTAAAAAATAATTAAATAATATTAATTATGATGTAAAACAGTGAAAATTTTAGATAACAAATTATAAGTAGAGTTTATTGAATAGTATTTTGTCAAATTTATTAAAATTGAAATGTGCAAATGATAATTATAAAGCTCATTACAAAAGAGACCCCTTATCTAGATGAAAAGACTACTAACTTGATAGAGCTGGCATCAGATCCGGATGAAGGTTCTGTCAAACAAAAAGCAGCCATCTGACTACTGGTGACTCGGGGAAGATATTTGTTCTTTTGTTCAGGAGTTCCAAACAAGAGGATTCCTTTGAAACCAATAGACTGATGAGCTCCTAGCGTAATGCCAACACCGAGATCATTTTCTCCAACAATTTCTACCATGCGTGCATATTGAGTGTTGGAAAGGCCGATGCCTCCCAGATCCGTCGGTACTTGCATGCCAAAAGCGCCTAGATCCCAGAGACCTTTCATGGTAACATCATCGATTGCTGCATTATCATCATTTTTCGCCGGGTCGTTGACTTCCTGCCAGGAGCAATTGTTAGATTCAATTGAAAAAAATTGTTTATGATTCTAACTACTTTTTGATTTTATGTCAGGGCTATTCAAGTAGTTTTAAGAAAATACTCAAACCTTTTATATCTAAAATGGGAATTTATGAGGTATTAAAAAAAACTTTGACTCGCAAAATAAATAAATCAATTAATTGATAATATCTAATACCATATGGTCATATAAATTATTATTGGGATATCTATTGATAAGCACCCCGTTGCCTAGCTTACTTTTATTAATTGTAAAATCTATTTATAAAAATACATACCTCCACTATTTAATTGACAATTATTGTACTTGTATTGAAATTATCTTTAGAGATGCGAGTTAAATTAAAGTAGTAAATGGAATATCAGATAATAAAAAAATTTCAAAACGATCAAAACTTACAGCGAAGAACTTTTCAGTTGGATCGATGATAGCAGACAGTGTTTCCCTTTGGTCCTCATTGAGAACATCAGGATAGGGGAATACTTGTGCTGCCTGCAATTGTCCACGAAATAAGTTCATAGTGAATGACATATTTTCTTTTTGTGGTACATCGTTTGATAGCCTTTTGGGAGTTGTCGAAAAACATCTAAAAAAATAATGAATTATTGATAAAATAAACATAACACACATTAAGAAATCATCGGTATTTGAAAGAGTCTAATTTTACATAAGACTTATATATAGTATTTAAAATGATTCTGATTAATGTTATAATTAATCATGCTTACATTGTACTCGACCTAAATAATAAGTGTTATACGCAAGCAATGGCCACGTGCGCTTACAAATAAATATAAAAAAATAGAATAAATATCTATACCTTGGCTGAATTGAACAAATCTGTGCTTTTGTTGACTTGGAGCCTTGGATAAGTAACCTGCTGGCCCTCATATCGAAAAGTTGTGATTATTTCAGAACGATGCGTAAATTTCACGTTACAATTTAACTAATCTTATCCGTACTGCTAGCTTATAATTGATGACAGTAAAACTTTGTGATTACAGAATTCCACGCCACTTAACGAGCACAAGGTAAGATCTAATCCGACTAATCTCACTGGCGAACCGACTCAAATGTTCTGAAAAAACGTCAGTTTCTGTACAATAAAGCCAAAGTCCATATTATGAAATGATCGGTCCAAAGTTCACACATCTCTGCAGTCCGCACTCCGCACTCCGCACCCGCACCGCACGCCCGCATAGTCTCTGGCTCTCGTGCAGACCGACGACGTCCTTTCTGGCCACGCGAGATAATACGGCCATCACACACCATACTTTATGGGCTTGTTCGAAATAATTATAAAGCATTTGGATTTTAAAAATATTCGTATTTTCTGTGGAAATGTGTCTTAACTTCTGGTGTCTGATTGGTAAAACTTTTAGAGCAAACGGTTTGACCGATGAGATTAATGATAATTCACATTGACTTCGAGTCTTTTAATTATTGGATATTTAATAGAAAAGAATGAAGAGAAAATATTACTTTCTCATTGGTCAAATTCTTCATGCGAAAAATTATAGTTAGCCTAAATCTAGTTTTTCTAAATTTGAAAAGTTTTGAATTCTTAATGGTATAAATCTATATATAAATTACAAACACTAAAAGCGTTAAATACCTATGTCTAGCTTACTAGAAAATGAAGCTGAGTAGGTTTTTTTTTTTTAATAAGATTAGATTACTTATATAGAAGATTAAAATTTTAAATATTATTGATGCGCAAAATTACTGACATCCCGGAGTATTTTTATAAATAAAATTTAGAAATGAGTACATCTTAACAAAAAAACATTGAACATAATGCAAATACTGTATCAACGCTTAACTTTGGATTGCTGTTGTCTGATAAATCAAAAATTTGGGCAAGCAAAAATTTAAATAATTTGAACAACGTTCATGATTTGCTTTTGGCAAAAGTGATCATGCATGAAAATTGGTGAGAAATAAGAATGTGATTTACGAAATATTTTATTTTTCAGCCTGATGAAAGTTAAGTAGGCTACGGTGATTTGAATAACTGGATAATACCAGAGACAATAACATATTATCAAAATAATGTACGATAATGTTTCTTTTTAATCGCGTTGTCACAACTAAGTTCGCGGTTGGTCTTAAGTAGTTTTTTTTAAATAAATTTTTAATTATTCGAGTTTTCAATGAGTTATACAGAATATCACAGTTTTAAAGAGCTTCACAATGGCGTATTGAACGATTACAATTTATTGCTTCTATCGAAATGGGACACTGTAGGAAACGGCATTTCCTGTTGTCACTGTGTGTTGTTCAACTGGTATTGTTATTTTTTTTTATTTTAACTACAAACGTATTATTGATATTTTGCGCAAATCACGAAATTTCGTTTTACATTTCAAAATTTATTTATTATTTAATAGGTTATTTTAGCATTACATGCATTATCTAAATGGTCTAACAAGAAATGTCACTTTTCTGTATTAATCTTTAAAATATTAAATAAAACTGTACACTAACTATGTAATATGTTAACGAAGGGATCTCTTGCAATATTCCAATTAGTCCAATACTTACACTATATATAACATTATCTCTTGTTTTGCTTTTGTTACAGTTGACTACCCTTGAGAGACAAGTATTTGACTTTTTGGGTTTTATGTGGGCACCTATCCTGGCAAACTTCCTAAATATATTATTTATTATATTTGGTTTCTTTGGAACATTCCAGTTTGTTGCCAAATATATATATTCGGTAAGATAATCGCCATTTGTTAAAAGTACTGTTGAATCATAGGCGAGATATTAACAATTTTGATTTGAATACTGGTATTAAAATTTTATAGCACTATAGCATCTAGATCAGTCATGTCAAAGATACGGCCCGCGGGCCGTTTTTTAGAGCTTTTAGACTTATTTTATTTGAATCTGGCCCCCCTACACATTCTAAATTTAATATATGGCCCTCTGCAAGATTGAGTTTGACACCTCTGATCTAGATGCTACTTTATTATTTAACCGCTATGCAGTGGTTTTGTTTATAAAGAAAGCTCAAAATTATTTTAATTAAAATTTATTTTGTTGAACTGTTTACCTATCTTTACAGTGTATCATAACCATGGATGTACTTCCACTTTGGAGAAAAGTTGTGCATTGTCTTATAATTTAATTTGTTTTCAGTATGCAATATGGAACCTTCTGTGGTTGGGTTGGAATACCTTCATAATTTGTTATTATCTAAATGTGGGCATTTTGAATAAGGTGAGATATTTGTTTATTTTGTTTGCAACACTTTGGTCTTATTATGGGGTTTTCTTAAAAATAAGTATCAAGACAATTATTTACATTACATATCTGACTATCTGTTGAATATTTATGAGCTATTGTCAGAATATTCAGAACTAATATGTTGTGGTATAGGTAGTGTAGGAGGTTGATTTATCTATATTGTGTCATGTTTACAGGATAGTGGTATACTGGCTCTGGGGACTGGTAGCATTAGCTGGTGGGAAGTCAATGGTTGGGGATGCCGTGCGCGTTGGGGAAGTAAAGGGGATGGGGCCACAGCAGGGGAGTTGTTACGTCCCGAAGTTGTTGAAGGATGTGCCTTGGACTTCACTTTGGTGGAATCACTCCATGCTGCCCTGCAGTGCTTACTGGCAGTGTTGGCAATATTCTTGGGATTCTTTCATGCCTGTACTCTATCCAAAGCAGATGATAACCTTTGTAAGTATAGTCAATTAACTTTTGATAAGCCCTATAAGAAATTTAGTTACTTAATGCACAATTTTATCTGATTTATTAAAATGTTAACATTAATTTTTATTTATATTTTCCAATTATTTGTTTCCCAGCAAGAGGAAGTATAAAATCAAATGGCCATCAATCTCTATATTCCATTGAATTTAGTCGACCTACAGAACTTCGATTGGAGCCACCAACGAAGCCTATGACGCCTCGCCGAGTAAAGAGACGTTCAGTGTCCTCTCGTCACTCAAGTCGGCATTCAGCGCGACGCAGCTCACGCCGGGCTGCGCCTCATCCATCTCCTGGCCACACTAATCCCACTTACCACCAGTCCAGTCAGCACTCACTCAATGACTCGTACAATGACGAAGAGCTCTACAATAACCGTCCACCGTCTGTGCGATCTAGCTACTCCAACTTCCACGCTGCTCGTCCTCTGAGCATGCATACGGAGAATGTGCTTTATCCTGATAATGGCTATAACAATGACGGTTACTTGCCGAGACCTGCTTCCAGTCCCGCCCTCTCAGCCGAAGCGACCCCTCAAGTGCCCCAGAAAAGACCCGCTCCAGATCCTGTGGGTAATTTGTACAGAATGCACAGTAATCCAAATACTTTCCTGAATAATGGTCCTCCAGCATATCACTTGCATCAGGGATCTCAGTATTTACCCCCTCAGGCAGATTCCGAGACTGCAATGTAGACACTATTATCTTTGCACATTGTTAATGTAATTTTTGAGCAGTGAACTGTTACTGTGCATTGTTACCGAAGGTGAAAACATGCAAACACTATTATGTCTTGTTAGTTTGTTTTTGTTCCGGTAGTTGTCTTACCATTATTGTTTCGATCATACAGTTTGACATAAAAACAGGGTAATGAAATGATCAATAACTAACATAGAAATAAGTTTGTTGATAGTACTTAATGAAATGATATGCTACATTACATGTCAATTCACAAATGTGCCTTCATTTGACTTGACTAGTTGAATGTAATTTATTAATCTCATATATATAAATGTAAAACAATGTTTTTATTAGGAATTTGGATTATATATTAATGATTAAGTTTGGTGAAATTCATAAATTTCAGGGGAATTAATCCGTCCAGATATATTTCCAATGTGGATATAAAATAAACATATGTTATACAACTTTACTCATAAAAATAAGTAATATACCTTAAAAAATGTGATCAAATACTTTTAGCAGTCACATATTATATTTTTCTATTTTGATATTTGTGTATTTTATATCATATAAACATACAATAATTTTTGTGATAAGCTTTTACAGCAATAAAAAGTAACATTCCTCTATCAATTTGTAATTATAAATATTGGTTATTTCAACCTCCATTATAACAAAAATGTGAGATTAGGTTTTTGCCTCTTTTAATTTAGAATTTATTATATATTTTTTTCATAAAATATGACATATTTTCCTTTTTTGATTTTTACTGGCTCATGTAATTTTTAGAGCTGAGCATTCTCCAAAGAATAAAATTTTGGATAGATATCTGTATAAGGTCTCAAAAGTTAGTGTAACCAGCTTTGTGCTGCATTCTGAAGATGCATTATATTTTGCAAAAGGTAGCTTTATTATAATAGAATTATTAAGGATCAATACTGAAAATACATTTTTGATTTCAAGTTAAGCCATGCCATGCATTTTTCTTGTATAGAATGCACACTACTGGCAGCAGCTCAAAATATTGATGGATTTGAAAACATTTCCTTGAACTCGAGCATAGCCAGTGTTTTAAGTGGAATGCATGACATTTTCTTACAATATGATAATTGTAAATTTGACATATAATAATATTGCACATGATGCACAGGATCCAATAGCTTGGGACTTTGTCTTAATTTTTAAAATGCTACCTTGGATGTTAGGATTTATTTGATTTTATAAAATCTCCAAAATTTATTCATAAGTTCCAAGTTAGTTGCTTTGCTTTTATTAAAAAAAAAAAAACACCGCAGACCACCACTGACAAGTAATAAATAGTATTATTTTCTTTTTAAAACTTCTGTTTGTTTTAGCACCATTTAATGTAAAAATGCTGTTAAGAGAACATTTAAATGGGATTGTACTTTAAAAAAATGCCCTTATGAACAAATGGATAGATGTAGTTTTTATTTGGAATAACATGGCACCGCTGTGACCAAAGTATGCCTTAGTAGTCGAGAGTGTAAATGAAAAAATTAAAATAAATAGGTTTTAAATTTTTTCATGTTGAAAAAATTTACATTTGATACTGATTTGTCTTGATGGTTGCATTTGTTTCTATCTAGATCTGAAATCTAAAAGCAAGTTGATATTATACACAGTTGTACAAATAGATTTTTTATAAGCTTTATTAGGAAGTAATAAAAATAGATGACTTAAAAATAAAATAGTTTTTTTTTTTATAAAAGAAAACAGAACAGTAGAAAATGTTTATTTACAAATTGCATATCAAAATACAATAATTTCCTGGTATCACTTATCCTCTTATATCATAAATTCTATATTACAAACTAAAGTGGGAAATGACCAATCGAAATCCTTGAAAACAGTGGATTAAGTGAGATTATACAAATAATAATTATATGGCTGGTAATGAGGTGCGTTCTTCTTTTGTGAGTTCTGGATGCCATAAGTCCACAATCAGAACTATCCTCAGTTCTGTTCCATTGTGCCAAACTTCATGCTCGAAGCTGTCATCAAATATGAGCACCTTTCCTTGTTCCCAGCTCCTAAGTAAATCATAAATAAGGTTAAGAACAATTCCACAGCTGAATCCACCTTAATAACTACTAGCATAAGTGTTTTCATTCTCCATTTGTCCAGTGATTTTGGACATTTTAAATAATTTAAATTTATACAAGTTATATTTAGGCTTCTGTATGGGCTACTTGTTTGCTGTGCAGCTTCAGGATAAGACACACATGGATAGCCCACCTGACTTCTTGATGGACCCGTAAATATGTGCTTTCGGTGCCCTGTAGCCCGAGGTGGGTTCTCAGGCGGCAGTTGGTGGGTCCAGTATGGGCGTACACGTGTGTTCCGGGAGCCATGGCGCTGAATTTAGCTTGTCCTCGGCGACACCCACTGGCCGCTCGCTCAGTTCTTATGATTCCACATGTAATAGGACATTTGGCACAATGACTCTTGATCTCTGCACCTAGTGATAATACACATATTCAAGTTAGTTTAAGTGTTCACTTTTTTAAAGTTCTAAATTTTTTGATTTTAATTAATGAAATATATAAATACCTCTAACGAAAAGTTCAAACTGTGACCAATCTCCGATGTCCTTGAGGTTTTCCTGTTCAGCTTTGTACTGGGGTCGCAGTTCTCTGGCTTCACGAGCTATTTCCTTCCAATTAGCCTCGAGCTCGGATAAGAATCGCACGTAAGGAGTCTGCGTGATTTGCCACCACGGGCGGCCAGTGAGTCGATTGACGTTGTATAAAGAGCGCTGTTGTGGTGAAAGAAACACTCTCAAGGAAGCACCTAACTCATAAATCTAAAAGAATGTATACTTTATTAAACATTGCATAACTTTATTGAACATGTATTTTTTAGGATTAATAAATAATGTGATTTTTAAATCCTGAAATATACATGTGTTTATTTTATTATGAAAGGTTCATTTTGTATCAGCTCAAAAGCTTAGCTATTGGTGTGCTCTTGAATTAAAATTTTGTGAACCTGACGGTTTATGAATATACTAAATAATTTTTTCTGAAAAATATAAAAGGTAAAAAAAAAAAAACTTTCATAACACATACCTCCATAGCTTTGTCATTATGTCCAAGACGTGCCCAAGCATCTCCAAGATGAAAAAGAAACCTTCCTTCAAGCGTTCCATTAGCTTTGGTGTCAATGGCTTGCTGGAGGTATTCCACAGCTTGGGATAGGTCATTGTCAACTGTTTTCAGAATGAAGCCATAGTGTACGAGTGCAACTCCGTCGTGAGGCCACAATTTTAATGTTTCCATCAAGATGTTTCTTGATAATTCAACTCTAAATTATTAAAATGTGAATTTGATTTATTTGTTACTAAATGAGAAGTAGCTTACTTTTTCTTTCATAAAACTAAGAATTATATGGACTTTTAAATCTGCTTTTGCAATATATCTTTCTGCTTTTGAAATATATTTTTGATAGAGCAAATAAGTTAAATGTTGCAAAACCTGTTTTGGAAGTGTTTCTTTCTTTTGAGTAAATCATAGATATTATTAGTTCTAGTATTATTTTGAGTATTCTGTTGATTTGACTATTTTCTTTTAAACGCAGGATAGAATTCAAACGGTAATCTTTATTAAAAAAATACCCCAAGTGGCTTTTGCAACTTGACAACTAAAATATAAAGTGCAAACATCATAAATTATCCACACCAAAATTGTAGATAGACAAATTGTAAAAGCTTAACTACCTACTTATTTACCATCAGATATGTTATTGCCAATTCATTTCTGTACTTTGGATTGTCAGTGAATTTTGATATCAATTGTTTTTGTACAGGAACAGCTTCTAGGTGTTTTCCTAAAGTTAATAATAATTATAATATTACATATGTTTTAATTGCAATTTAATAAAAAATTAAACAACAATATCAAAATAACTATATAGTGATATTTCTACATAATTATATTATTTCATCATGGTCATATTAAAATAAAATTGACTAGTTTACATACCTCTAAATCTTATTCTATTTATTGCTCTCTCAGCAACAGAGATAAAGATGTCATCTGTCGGATTCATGAGCAAAATTTCTTGGTACATGTCTATGGTGGCCTGGAGTAGGGCGTTGCTCTGTTTTTTCTCAGCGAGAGCATCGAGAGCTCGGGCTCGGCCCCACTTGGACAGCACGCAGTGAGGCTTGGTCATACTTAATGTTGTGAAACGTCTGAACGCCTTTTCAGTGTGTCCCTGGGAGGAATCAGGGATCAAACAGGAAAACACACAGGATGTTAGATTATAAACACACCAAAATGGATTATTCAAACAAAATATATAAAGAAAACTTAATAAAACATTAACATTTTTATGAATACTTAATATATTTATTATTATGCTTTCTTATTAATTAATAAAAAGTAATATTTTGACAGATATTTCGTTTTTTGAAAACACGATGAGTTATTTGTGGGTGCAAAATTATTGAAATCGTGTTGACAAGAGAGGAAATCTTTAAGTAGCGAATGTCTTATAGATATTAGTAAAATTTAAATATCATGCAAGAAAAACTTCATACACTAATGCATTTAATTGAAGTAGTATTTGATAGAAAATATACAATTACAATAGATAAATAACAATACTGTCATTGATTTATTAAAACACCTATTGATAGTAAAAAAAGAACACTTAGGTATAGTTTTAACATTAAAGATTAAAATAATCAAACTTTTATGCAGCAAAGGGAGTTTTATAGTCAGTTAAGCGAATTTTCCGAATAAGCATGGAGTGGGTTTATTGACATTACTAAATTATATTAATGCGGACTTAATGGGATTAATCGAAGAGACCCTGTTCAAAATAAATATCAAATAAGTAATGTATGAAAAATTTCATTTGTATAAAGTTTCTATGAAAATCAAATACTGAAGTCAATCAACAAATGATTTTTTCTAACAATAATGTTGAATTATGAAAATTGTTTTATTTGACATTGTATAAATGAATTTGGTCGATCATTTAGTTGATAGGAAGATTTTTACCTCATCCATTTCAGCCTGAGCCAAGTCCAACTGTTGTTTCCAATCTTCATTTTCATCTGTCCATTCTCCTTCAGAATCTACCACAGAGTTACCACCGGATGGTTTTCCTCCTGAGCATTATAAAAATTGGAACAAAATAAATACACATGTTAAACGTTAGTAAATAATATAGTTCAGTTTAAACAGAATTGTGTACGATTTTCATGTATTGGCTAACAACAGATGTGGTAACATTATGGGAATATGGAAATCATATATGTATTCTATAAAACTACAAAAAAAATACTTTTTCTTGCAGGAGTGACAGGTTTCTCTTCATCGCTCTGGCCTTCTGGTTCGTCATCTTGAGTGGGAAGCTTCCCATACTTTTCTTCGAGCTTTCTCAACAAATCAGTATCATCTGCTTCTTCTGATATCTCCTCTTCCTCCTCTTCTTCCTCGAGTTCCTCTTCTTCCATAATTTCTTCATCTTCTACATCTTCTTCATCTTCCTCTTCTTCTTCTAAATCTTCCTCAAGTTCCTCATCTGGTTTCTTTGGTGCTATCTCTACTTTTGGACTGTTAGTTTGGAAAGTCTTGATTTCTTCAGGTTTAATTTCTTCAATATCTTCAATTTTCTCATCTTCATCTTCATCTTCATATTCCTCCTCTTCTTCTTCTTCACCAGGTATGAATCGTGGAGCTGGAGCAGGAGCATTCTTGACTTGCTGAACTGGTTTAACTATTACTACATCATCGTCCTAGCAGTAAAATACAAGGTTTAATAATTATTGTATTTTCATTTAAGGAAATTTAAATTTGATTAAAAAAATATATGAATAATTATTTCAAATTCCCAACCTCTTCATACCGATGTATAATAGGTGGTGGTTTAGCAAATATTGATCGATGGGGAGTAGCTTGCGGGGAAATAATAACTTTTTTAATTTCAGCAACTCGTTCAATTACTTTTTTAGGCTTTTCCTGGACAACTTCTGTAAAAGTGGTAGGTTAATTTGAATATAACGATAACTAACTCCAAATTCACAAATTCATCAATATAAAAAAGTACATCAAAAAGATACCCCCAAAAAACTTACCCTCTTCAATTTCATCAATATCATCATCATCCAGTAAAGTCATCCTGCTACTGAGCTCTGCATCGGGTGAGGCTTCGTCTTCATTGTCAGAAACTAAGGCATGATACTTTATAATTACAAATATTATTATAATTATTAACCACAATATATTTAAATAAAAAGGATTTATTCACATGAACAATAACTGCAATCTATAAGATTATTTAGAGTAATAATATTTATTATTTTAGTACAATAATTTGTGATATTGATTAACTTCAAAGTAAGAATATTTATAGTATTGTTACATAACATAATGGTTAGAAAACACTAAACACAAAAGTTAAATTTGTAAAAAATAAAACCAATAAAAAAAAAAGATTATGTACCTATCTAAAAGGTAAATAGAACAACTATCACAATAAATTTTTTGAAAAGATATACATTTTGAAACAATTTTTTTGACGACGATTTTAATTAATTGTAAAACTTAAAAAAATAGAAACTTGCATAATAAAATGATTTATCTATACATCAAGTAAAAATACAATTAGTCGACTGTGTTAGTAAGGCCACGAGCGGTGGAAACTGGTCACACTTTAGTATTAAAAGTATTGCACTTCACCGTGAAGCAGTGCAGCCGAGGTATTATTGTTAATTGAGAGAATTGAAGCTTGAATAACGACAACGAAACAGCTGAAAAGCGGCCAGCGACAATACAATATCACAGAGATCAACAAGGTTTGCAGATATGCAGACAATATTCCCTCAATTTAAAGTCCAATAGATTTACATATATTATAAGACACATTACCTCTGTTGGCCGATTGATATCAACAAAATTAATAATTTTAAATCTGGTGGACTAGTTTAATCACAGGGATAAAATCATAACATGAGGATGCAAGCGACGACCATCTATTGATAACAAATCTTGGAATGTTCTTGCCCTACAAGCTCTACTAAATTTTCTAATAAAATGGAATCAGGAAAATGTATCTGCAAATCTTGTAGAATTGTTGCTAACAGGTATGGGCGGAGGCCGCTTTAACAGAACTAGAGACTAGTCATGCATGAGTGGCGCGTGCATAAGTGCAGTACCGACCATTTCGCCACTTTCTAGCTAGCACGCAGTACGCGGCCACCAGGAGAGCCACTCCCACGCCAACTCTCATGCCCACTGCAACATACACGCCACAATGTCAAGCTCAATCCATCAGTGACCATAGCTCGTGAACTTATTACATTATTAATAACTTACAGATCAAATTACACACATCCACAATTAATAAAACAGTCGCTTTATTTACTGAAAAATTCAAAAGTTTGATAACTTTCAATTGCAACATAGGAGTAGCATTATCCATTTAAATATTTTTGGGTTAATCAATATATTTCTTCAACAATTATCATATTCCCATAATATTCCACAAAAAAATAATAGATACAGAATTATAGTTGTGATGCCTTGTGAACAGTTATGATAATAAGTATTCAATATTTTTGACAGAGAGTAGTTGGTGGAATTCCATTTTAATATTTTGAATAAAATACTTTTGTGAATTTTCCATATGTGAAATTTTATTGGTGATCAGTTTCGCCAACCTTTGACGTTGGCATAGTCAAACTGAGTCAAGTTTGGTAATGCCAACGTGAAAGGTTGGCGAAACAGGTCACCAATAAAATAAAACATGTGGAAAAATCACAAAAGTATTTTATTTAAAATATTAGTTATAGTATGATGATTTTTGTACACATTAGTTTCATACGGAGTTTTTCTGTAAGTTTGGTATAAGTTATTTAAGTATCCATATTAAGAAAATATTCAGTGGACAGTACCAAAAGTTGTCAACCAATATGAATCTATACAAGTGCCATTGACAACTCTCGTTACCAGAAATCTGCCACATAGTGCACTGGAAGCCTGTACAAGGCCAAAGAGTGAAGAGATACTCACTTCCCCCGGGCAGCTGCTGTTCTTGAGCCAGTTTTTCTGCCTCTTGAGCTGCGAGATGTTCCTCTTCACCGGCGTGGTTGTCTACCACTTCTTCCTCGACAGAATCCATCTGAAAAGCAATTTGATATATTACCCTAATAAAAAATCACACCACATGATCTGCCAGTTTATCAAAAATGACCATATAAATATATACTCTGTTTGATAATGCCAACGTGAAAGGTTGGCGAAACCAGTCACAAATAAAAATGAACACGTGGAAAATCACTCAAGTATTTTATTCAAAAATATATAATACCGAAAAATCCTACTAACTATTTAAAAAAATAATAAATTCAATATTTTTGAAAGAAAGTACTTGCTGGAACTCCATTTTGATTTTTTAAATAAAAATACTTGTGTGATTTTCGTTATTAAATAGTGACGTTTCGCCAACCTGTTTCACTGGCATTTTCAAACAGTCATCGTTTGAAAATGCCAACGAATTTAATGGTAACAGATAACAAAACCAGTAAATAACGAAATGTGGAAAAAATCACATACGTATTTTTATTTAAAACAATAATATAGTGAGTTAATGATAGTAAAATTGTTATAAAACCAGGCGTTAATAAAAACAATAAAATTAAAATACACTTTTAACAAATGTTTAGCCAAAAAGCTAGATTTCTAATACTCTTTAGAGTAAAAGCTTTCACCTTTAAGAGCTTAGTCTTCTTTAGAAATCTGGCAAAGCTCTTAAACGGCTAAAGTGCTCACTTCATAAAATATAAAATAAATTCCTAACTATTTGGTTTTGCATGTTTGTTATAAATATAGAGGACTATATATTAAAAACCTGTCGTGGATAAAACGCGAGTCTGATAAAAAAATGTTTTGTTTGAATAACTCTATTCGCTAGTTGGAAAATTTAAATCAGAAAATCGTCTCAGGTAGGTAAGAAGTGGAAATAAGATTAGTGAGCAAATAAAACTATTTTCTTGTGTTAAACCACATCAATTTGCGATTATCAAAGGAAACAATTTCATTAGCAATGGCCAGCTAAAAACCTGCAAACTTATAATATATGCGGGTTTCGTTTAATTGTTTTAAAAAATCACTAAAAATGCACAACATACACTGTTATTATCAAATTAACACATATTTGCTGATAAAAAAAATTGTAAATACAAAACAAAGATCATTCCTTGCGTGAGTTGATATGCAGTATCGTTTAATATCAAACCTCTTCAAATGGTTGATCAGCAGCATCATTTTCTGCGCTGTCGTTCAATTCATCTTCTATACTTCCAATGTCACCATCATCATCATCAGCATTGCTATTATTTTCTAGTGATGCATTTAAGTAGCCATCATCATCATCATCATCATCATCATCATCATCATCATCATCATCATCATCGTCATCATCATCATCATCATCACCATCCTCATCTTTACCATCTCCATTGTAGTCAATCTCCTTGTCATCATCATCATCTAAATTATTTTCATTGCTATCAGCATTGTCGTCATCACCATCATTGTCATCGTCGTCATCTTCACCATCAGCTTCATCAGAACCATCAGAGTTTACATTATCATCATCATCATTTTGATCCACTTCCTCATCACTTTGATCCTCATTTTCATCATCATCTTCATCTTCATCTTCATCATCATCATCATCATCGTCACCATGGTCATCATCACTGTGTTCATCTTCATCATCATGTTCCTCTTCAATATCTTCTATTTCATCATCGTCGTCATTGTGGTCATCATCATCATTATCATCATCATCATCATGATCATCATGCTCATCATCCTGATACATAGGTTAAAATTTAACCTGAACTCAAAATTTTCTTATAGCAGTAAAATAAAAATAACTTAAATTATAATTTAATTGTTAAAATATTTTATGACACAATTTTTTAAAAGCTGAAGTTCATTTGATAATTGGGAAATAATAATAACAAAAACATATATGTACAGAAGAAATTAAATACGGGATGAAAATTTTCCTATTTTGAGTTCCTCATCAGGTTGTTTGTGTAAAAATAAATTCAAATTAATTGTTTACCTCATGATTAAGGTCTAATGTGTGTTCATCATGGTGGTCATCATGTACCGGTCCCTCATCCACCCATCCATCGAATACCTGAGCGTATCTAGATTCTGCAACGGGGGTGTCCACTGAAACAGGCCGTTATGTCATTTGTGATAAATAGAAACTGGAAGCATCTTAGTACCACAATAATATATAATAACATTATGCAAAAGGAAGCCTGGAGCATGTAAAATTTGATTAGTCCAGTAACTAAAAAAATAAGTAATTATTTTCTTGGTAGGGAATAAAGATCAAAATATAAACAATATACTATACTAACAGTCAGTAAGGCCTCTATTTTCGAGCAATATCAATCCAATAAGTCCAACTAAAACAGCCAGGAGAATAAAGAAGATGATTTTGGCACACCAGTGGCCGCCTGTGCCGTGGTCGTGGTCCACATGGATGATGGAGTCCTCCTCTCCAAGCTGGGAGGAACTATGCGAGGAGCTGGTCTTCACTGTAGGGACGCTGATACCCTCATCTGAATCATCTGAAATTATTAAATCATTTGTTTAAAACATAGGCTCCCAACGGGGGCGGGTCCAAGGGAAAATGCGGGGCGTTATGAAATACCTCTATGGTATTTTTATATGGAAAAAAAATTGGTACAATTATAACTGTTATGTCAAAGGGGGCGTTGGAATTTTTTTTTTGTCATGGGGCGGTGGTCAATAAAAGGTTGGGAGCCTATGCTTTAAAACAATAATAACGGTATGTTCTACATATCGATATAAAAATATTTTGATGCATG
Source organism: Atopsyche davidsoni (assembly GCA_022113835.1). Taxonomy (NCBI): domain Eukaryota; kingdom Metazoa; phylum Arthropoda; class Insecta; order Trichoptera; family Hydrobiosidae; genus Atopsyche; species Atopsyche davidsoni. The sequence goes on along the minus strand of JAILWY010000009.1, from coordinate 18,493,190 downwards.
CCAAGAACATTGATTTAGCATATGCCCATTGAATATAATACTGATATTGATATATATATATATATATATATATTTTTTTTATTTTATTTAAATAAATTCAATGTTGAAATTCAGTAACGGGAAGTGAAATAAAAAAAATGCTGCAATTTACAGGCAAACTATTGGATATCATAAGTAAGTTGTTCAGGGTAGGCAAGGAAGTACCAAAATAATATGAATTTCATTACAAATATCCAAAAAACAACAAGTACATATATCACAATATGACAATTGATTTATCAAAAGTTCTCCAAACAGGTAAGTAAAGTAAAATGGCATGCATTCTTGAAGTCATATACCTGCAACACTTAATTTGCGAGCTATAAATTCAGCTTCAGCTTTAGCTCGGTCACTGCTTGAAGCATCTGTTAGATTTATTAAAATCTTATAACCATATAGTTACATTCAGTAAAACTATCTTACTTTCACATTAATGTCTTAAGGTAACCGAGAGGTTTCATTTTTGTACATTAAATTAGATAAGTGTTTAATTTTGATAACCCTTAAGATAAATATTTTTAGTCAGCATAAATGATAATTTTAGCAGATATATTTCCATGAATTTCAATAACCATAAGTTGTGAGGTTTTCAAATAGGACGTAGTGATAAGTTATTCAGTAATGTTAATATTTGTCCTGCTGTTTTTTAAAAGTTATTTTTATAGAATGTCAGGGCTATACAAAATTAGCACCCGCGTACCTTAAAATAGAATTATAATTTTATAATTATTAACTGAGACCAAATATTTTTTAATTTCAAAAAGCAATACGACAATATTTGCGAATTAGCACAAAGTCTACCAAACAAAGCATAATCTTCTTGTTCCTTAAAATGAGGTATCTAAAAATACCTCAGATAGAGGGTGCCAAATTCGCGAAAATGAGGTTAGAATATCTCAAATACATTATGAACCAATTTAAAAAAGTGTTAATCTATTGGATAAAGAGAAAATAATAAATAATGTACCAAGCAAAAATTGACAGTAATCTAAGAAGAAATTCGCGGTGACACGTGAAATGACTAGTGAAAATATACTTGCAATATTTGTAAAACATATCTTGAAATATCACAGTATTAAGTATTAAATTGTTTTAGCTGTTAATTTTTTTAAATAAATTATATACCTTTTTTTCTCCTCTTATCTTTGCGTTTTCTTGGCTGCACATCTCCAGACATGATCTTTAGCTAATCACAGAAAAAACTATATCAAACACAAATAAAGTAAGTGGATATGATCAGATGATTGATATAAAAAATATATAATTACATTAATTTAAAATTCAAAACCACAAAACTACTATCGTAGAGAAAAACGTGATTTTGAAAAGTATTATTCCCGGTGCTAAAAATAAAAACAAGAAAATTGCCAGCCCAGGGTGACCAACCCAGAGCCTGCGAGTGCGCGCTCGTGACGTCACGCATCTCGACGCCTGCTCTCCAACTAATATCAAAACTAGCTATTGGTTTCACGCGACTTATCAAAAATACTTCAATATTATTTATCAATATATAACCAAAGCACAGTGTTTATTGCGTATTTGAAACTTAAGAGAATTATCCAACTGGAGGTATAGTTATGTCATAAACTTTGGCGAGTCCGCCTAAAATATTTATTAATTTATATCTGGACCTTGTCATCAGTTAAAAGCTTTCTTTATTTTAAGAATGTATACTTTCTGAAATAAAAACAAACGAAGTTTTATTATCAAATACAGCGCAGTGGTACCAACCAAATATAGCTCACGATATACTCGGTCTATGGAACACCATAGACCGGCTGATTCTAGGCACTAGATTTCGGTATTCGGCGCTTGGACATTTTCGTTAGTCGAAAAAATGTCCTTTTCAAATTAAAATCAAAAAGTTCAAATTTCTTTAAGATGGGTGGAAATCAAAGTACTAGGTCATTAAACGTTAAAAATGAGTCACCTATTCAGGTCTCAGAAGCAGCTTTGAAACGAATGACTAACCCAGAATCTGGTGTTCTGGCTGTCAATGTTTGTATTCTGTTTTATATTACATAATGTCATAATTTACTCTGTATTGACATGCCATGCTTTCAATATGAAATTATTTTATTTTCAAAATATATTTTTTCATTTCAGCAACAGTTATGTAAACCGAGTACACCGACGATATATGATGCTCCAAAAACCGATGAATATTGGAAAAAACGAATAGAAGAATTGAGAAAGGCTCACGATTGCATGAACAAAACTATAGAAGAAGAGTACAATAAAGCAATCGAAGACACTGGAGCTATGTTTGCTCGCCCTTCAACCGCTTGCACAGATGGAAAATTACCTCCGTGCCAGGATCAAAAAGCTCAGGTAATGATTATCTACTAATATTAAAAGTTAAATAGTCAATAGTTTGATTGGAGTCGTTGTGACTCTGTAGAAGTTAATAATTATTAGTGATAATTCATTTACATATTTGTGACATTACAATGGATGCAGATATGTAAAATAATCGGTTCTTGGGTGTTATGCCGTGTTTCGTCCTTAATGTTCCTTAAATGTCCCCACTACTGGGACCTGAAACGTTGAAACAATAAACACGAAACTCGTTATAATAATATAAAAATGTATTTTTAGGTTTTTTCTCAGTTGTTTTCCTTATGAAATTGACTTAAAAGGCGGATTTGATATTTCATATGTTATTTTATTAATCAGGTATATTTTTTACTGCACGTCACTTAAATTTGTACATCATCGGCAGACTAAATTAGTTAGATAGAATTACCATTTGCATTATAGCTGTATATCATTATAAAATGCTTAAATTGAAAGTGTTGAATTAAAATAATAATAAAACTTCATTTTTATGTTTCAACACAATCTTTTATAGAATTCTTTCAACGGCAAATGTTTTGTTATATTTAAAATGTTTTATTTCACCATAATATTTCCCCCAACTTACAAGAGTATGAAGAATAAAGGATATTTTTATAGGGTAATTAATGATGATTTCTAAGTAAATGTTTAATATATTTATGAACTAGGTATAAATTAGTATTCCAGATATTTGGAACAGTATCTGCCGTTTTATTTATACCATTTAAATATTGATACTTTCAATCAGGGAAATGTGTAAAGAGAAGTTGATTGTACACATGAGTTTGGTCTGTGTGGTTTACATAAATTATTCCTTCTATCCTTGGTTTTTTAAATTAGTTCCCTTTAAAATGACTTCTTTTTTAGTCTGAAGACAATTTGCTTTTATCTACCATGCCGTGCAACATTAAATGACTGTATTACTAACTATGTTTATGATGTAATCTTCATAATGGTCTTATGAATCTACCTTTTGCGTCATACTGAAAATATTGGTAAATTGGTTAGTATAGTAATGTAATATGGTTATTTTGTAAAGTTTTTTTTGGTTGATGCGTCTCCTTAAATATATATAAATACATATAAATTGTTAACACTAATGGAGCTTGCAAAATGTCTTTAAATTTATGAAATATAACAGTAGTTGACTCTGTGTTGGCAACTAATTTATAGTATTTTATACTTAAGTCACTGAATATGAATCATTGTTTACGTTGTAAAACTCCAGATATTGGTTTTATATTTCTTAATATTTTAAATAAAATACTTTTGTGATTTTTCCACATGCTAAATTTTATTGGTGACCATGACTATCAAAAATATTGATTACTGTATATTTTTTGGTATTATATCTCACTGTGCCTCATAATATTCTGTTTTTTTGACACTGAATTGCAGGCTTTTAAAAATATTTTAAATCAACTAGGCTCTTCTGTTTCAGGTTATAAAATGTTATCAAGAGAATAGCACAAAAACATTATTGTGTGCTAAATATGTTCATGACTTCAATGATTGTGTTACCAGTTCCCGTACTAATGTTATGGCCTCTGGGGCATAATGTAACAGTCTTAAACTTAGCATAAAATATTTATTAATGAATTGTTTGCCTAATTTCATGTTCATACTACAATATGTTATCTCCTATTTAAAATCAAATTTATTATTATTTGAAAATTAGCTGGTGCTGTAATGATGTAAATATTTGGTTAATAAAGAAAAATTTAAAGTTCCAAATAGTTTGTTTATAAAAATGTTAAATAAAAATAGTTGATGATGCTTGTAGGCTTTCACCTATGTCCAGGTTCTGGCCTAGTTATTTTATTTTAAGAAAATATACATTTTTAGTCATTTTCCTAATTTTAATTTTGTTTTGTGTGATTAGTTTCGCCAACTTTCTGTGCTGGAATTTTCAAACAGAAATTGTTGAGAAAATATGTATGATAGGACACACATGTGTCCTATCATACTTGGAAGCATAGAAAAAAATTGTGAAAATAATGTGAGCATATTAAGGACGCTCTGAGGTTTGGACGTTCGTGGATTCTATTGTTTTCTTGGCACCAGCCATTGATCTGATCACAATGGGCCTGAAGCTCTTTACCCCTATATTAAAAAGAAAGTAAAAGGTTCACACATCATGTTAGTTATGAACAAAACCAATAAATCAGTTGAATTGTGTCTTTGAAGTTTAAAAATATTTACACAAACACTGTGACTAAACCCACGGCTTACATGGCCGGTTCATTTACCAACTATGCTAGCGAGCCACTTCCACTTAGCGAGAATTTTTAACAATCATATTCTACATATGAACCAATTTAAAACGTGGGGAGGTAGGTTCAAATCCCACGCAAGTCACGATATTTTTCTGAGAGTTTCTTTAATCGTTTCAATGTGTGAAAAAACGTACTTAATCATATTAATATTAATAAACCTGTATAGGTAATAAATACGCATTTGATTGACGTTCAATTCACAAAATAAACATATATAAAATCAAACCATAAATGCGACTATATGTTGAAGAGATTATTTTAATTTGCTCTGATCTGGTAAGTCTTATTATTGTTTGCCAGAATTTCTGATTGGTTAAAATATAACATTTTAAATGTTATTGAAGGTGTAGGGGTTGTTACCTAACAAGTACCTACATCATTAAACTGTACATGGCTTAAGTAATTAAATCCACTGGATACAAAATATTTGCAAAATTACTGGAACTTAACATCAACCTTTTTATTAAAGAAAATATAAAAAAGTGCAAACACTATAGTAGTGGTCTTGAAATGCTGTTGTCTGATTGATAATAAATTTTCACACGCATAAATCTGGTCAACCAAACTTGAGTAAATCAAATAACAGGTGTTTGGCTCTGCGAAGGTTTCATATAATCATAAACTCTAAATACGATACTACTATTCATTAAATTGTAGTATCTGGCAGCGAAAAATAAAATCTTTGGATCTACATGTATTGTCTGTGGTATATCATAGTCAAATTAGTTGTAGGGAACATTTTCATATTTTCATTGACGTTTGACAGCTTTAGGGGTATTTGTTGCATTTTCGATTTTATTTTTTTAAATATATCACTAAGTATAGAGTATGATAATTATTTTGTTTTAGTGATATGATATATTTGTAACCTACGAAAAGATTTGGGAGAAATTTATAAATGTACGTAATATTCAAAAGCATTTTTCGATAGACTTCATTTTACCGATTTTAAATGTGTTCAATACCTTTATTATTTTTACTACTCATATTTTTGACTTCGCTACTGTGTTATTATAAATCTTACTAGTTGTTTACATTTTGTTTAAGATGCCAAAGAAATTTGTTGGTGAAAACAGTAAAGCAGTTGTCGCGAAAGCTCGTAAAGCGGAAGCAAAGAGTAATCAAGAGGCTATTAAAAAAAAAAATAAAGAAGATGAAGAATGGCGTGATGACAACAAACAGACACTTAAAAAGCAGCAGAAACAAGTATAAATTATTTTTTAATTTATATTAACATGATATTTTTATAAATATTATTGTGATTAATATTGACTAGATATTGTATATCATTTAAAATAAGATATTTTAAAAATTCCATTCTAATTCATAGGAAGAGCAAGAACGCAAAAAACAAGAACAATTAGAGAAAAAAGCTGAAGCAAAAGCACTGCTTCAGAAAGAGATGGACTCTATAAAAACCCAAGGAAAACAACCTCTATCTAAAATAACGCGAGCACAGATTACAGCTGAGACTGAAAGACGAAACCAGATTGCAAGACCTATAAAACCAGATGTAATGTCTACATTAAAATAGTCCTTTAATATATTTTCATTTTTATGATTTGGATTGTAGTGATACTTAGTTATGTTTTTTTTATACATTATATATTTTAGTAGGGTAAAAAGTAGTCACTTAAAGAACTTTAGACTAATTAATAATTAATTAAAGTTATTGAATTAGTATGGGAATCTGATATTCTAAAAACATTTACTTTTACAGACTGAAATTACACATATAGAAAAGCCTATTGAAGAGAATATAAACCGATTCAATGCAACTAGTGAAGTGGCACAAACTATTGATGAAGCTATATCAGTTTTGAGGTAATATGAAAATAAAATTAACATTTTACGATTGGATTATTTTAACACACCTATTAAATAACATAAAGCATGCACAAATATTAGCTCCTGAATTTCTTTTCCCTCCATCAATGCTAATCTTTGGTTTTTATAATGGCCCTGACTTCAGCCAGAAATTTCCATTAGGGTTAAGCTTTAAATGCTTCTCTTTCATTAAAGATTATAATAGCATGGTCTGCCAAAACCCTCATTTCATTATCACAATTACCATTAATATAATACTATTATATGTATTATTCAATATTTTGATTGTTTTACAGTGTAAAGAGTGATGATGTTGATCGTCATCCGGAAAAAAGAATGAAAGCTGCTTATACTGCATATGAGGAGGCAAATATGTCCAGGCTTAAGCAAGAAAATCCCAGCCTGAGACTTACTCAACTTAAACAGATTATATTTAAAGAGTGGCAAAAATCTCCAGAAAACCCTTTGAACCAAAGGTTGAACTCTTAATGACTTAATTATGATCTTCCAGTTTAGCTTGAGGGTATGCGATTTCATTGCACGTACTGAGAAGAAGGATTAATCACTGTGATTTATTGTCTCTGTACTCAATACATTTAATAATTATGTTTAAAATATTGTGTTTTTGATTTGAGGTAGATTTTAGTATAAACTAAAATCTACCTGGTGAAATTGCCCGTGCAGTATGCAAAAGACGGTGACCCAATTCACTTGTGGCCTCCTATAAAATTTTGTTGCACAAAGTAATCAAGTGGAAGTAGTGTAAGCATTACAATAGTATAAAAATATCCCTCAAACATGCCCTGAGAGTTGTTAGGCCTAGGACTCCACTATTTTCATGGCACTGGTCTCTGAATCTTACATTGGTCTTGATTTCAGTCTGAGAGTTCCATGGCAATTAAGCTCTAATTCCTTCTATGCAGTGAAGTCCTATGTAATTTTCTCGCCAAAAAGGCTGAAATTCAAAAAGCAGCATATGTGAGATTTGCTGGGCCCTTGATTTAATGAGATTTTGTACATGTCCTATTACAGTTCATTAGCAATAATACGAAATAATTATCATTGTAGGTCTAACAGTAACAGTAGGCTATAATGTTAACTATGATTGATCAATAAAATATTCAATATTTTTGACAGGAGTAGAATTGTTAGGATTCCATTTTAAATAAAACACTTTTGTGATTTTTCACAATGTGAAATTTTATTGATGACGTTAACATTATCAAATGTTCGTTTGATAATGTCAACGTGAAAGGTTGACGAAACCAGTCACCAATATAATTAAACGTGTGGAAAAATCACAAAAACATTTTATTTAAAATATTGATTAATAAAGACTAGCAAATGTCCTCGATTTTAGTTTAGTGAAATCAATTTAATTAAGAATATTTATTAAAGTTTATCTTAATAGGGGAGATGTTTGCAATTGGAGTCAGTATGCAATGGCGGTCACTCCATTTTAACAGAAGCCAAACGAGAGAGGGCGATGTTTTTGACCGTTACCTGTGCAGGTAAGGCGCTCTGACGACAGCTCACTTAGTTTGCGTCACGCGTTAATGAGTTATAGAAGTAAAACGATTTTGCGCCCTTCTGATCTAATTTTTGGAGTAGACAAATCCGAAGGTCAGGCTCAAACTACTAGGTGTTTCTTTCTATGCTTGTGATATGTAATGACCATAGCATTTTAGAACGTTAATTAATATCCAGTTGAATTTTTTTTTTACTTTTATTGATACTGGATAATCATGCAAGTCATATTGCACTGGCCGTCCATGAGCATTGTAAGAAAACCATATTCATATGCTGTCCTACCGCCCTCACCGTCTCTCACCGCATGTAGTAATGGGATGTGTTCTTTTTTGGACCACTCAAAGCAGCATATAGAAGAGAATGCGACTTTTTTTTATGAAGAGCCGTCTTACAGGAAGGATAAATCCATATGATGTAGCGTCCTTGGTTCATTTAACATCCGAAAACAAGCTAAGAATCCAAAATTTCATCCAGATGCTTAAGAAAATATGTCCTTAAGACAAGACAAGAAAGAAAGAAGCCGCAAACAACGATTTGACGAAGACGCCATGATCAAAAAAATAAAATAAAAAGGAGGCTAAAGCTGTGAAAGGCAAGCCCCAGAAAGTGAGTCCTCAGAATGTAAATAAACAAATTCTGCAGGAATCTAATAATACTTTCGAGGTGAATACAAATGTCGATAATGCAAAAGACCTGGTGACCGGTGTCTTGTGTGTGGCGAATTCTGGCGAGATAATGAAATATGGTTCCGACGCACTTTTTGTGGGGTTTGGGTTCATGGAGATTGCACTGGGTGGAACTCGGCCCGCAATTATGTGTGCGACATGTGCTGACTACCATTGCCTACACATTTGTCATCATTCCCTACCGATGTTGACAATGGTGATCATACTTGTTTTTTTTTTTTTTTTAATTATTATAGGTTTTAAATGAATCTACCAAAATGATTAAAGGTGATCTCAATTGTCTGTTAGATAAGTAAAGTTTATAATAGGGCTAAATCAATAAATAATTTATCTATAGATTGCTTTTATTTCAATTCACAAAAAAGTGACCTCCATTACCCATATCTCCCTTATGAAAATATCGTTGGAATGTACTATATATGGTTGTAACTTTAAAACTTTATTTGTTTGGTCACAAAAATTTCACTCCCAAAAGTCTTCCTGCAATATTAGAAGAAATTCACATCATCTTTTCGTCGATATGCATCGAATTGACGTTTTGGTTTTTGAAACAGTGACAATTTCTGCCGTAAAGTAATCCGGAGAAGCGAGAGTCTTTAAGTAGGCCACGATGTTGTTAAAGGTATCGTTTCGGCAAAGGCAACACTGATGAGTCAAAAAATTGGCGTGTTTCAATTCCTTGTGCGGGGTTCGCAGCCATATTACGTTTACTTTTGTCGGTCAATTATTGAAGTCGTGTAAATTAGGTAGGCTTTTCAAAGAATCGGTTATCTTTTTTCTTTATCGACTGATTTTTGCATATTCCGAAGGTGTGAATTCGTTCATCCCACGAAAACATCACACGTTAGAAACGTCAGACTAGTATGGCCTGGTTTTTCCTAAGATAAAATACTATTTCAACATATTGGCATAGCCTCCGATCGCTCCGATTCTCTTGCCATATTGCGCCCATTCCTGTATTTATATTATCACAATTGGTTACATTTACGTTGTGTATTTAAATGAAAAAAATACATAATTCACACTTGGTTGGAAGTTAGTTTAAAAAAATATAATTTGAATGTTTACGTCATTTTAATGTTAAAATATTGTTTTATGAAACTCTCCTAGCAATGGCACGAGGACAGCAAAAGCTCCAGTCACAGGCAAAAGCAGCAGAAAAGAGTTCCAAATTGAAAAAGCAGCAGGGGCACAGTGCAAATGATCAGAAGAAAGCGGCACAGAAAGCTCTTGTCCACGTTTGTACTGTATGCAAGGTTAGTGCGTTTTCTTGCTTATGATAGTGTATATTATTACTAGTAGTCCCGTGTCAGCCACACATATTCTTTAATCAACGAGATTTTACATTTTCTGTAATTTGTAAAAATGTTAAATCTTCAAAAAATTACAATATTAAATAACTCCTTGACTTAAACATTGTTAGTCAGGTTAATGCAGGTTTTAATATTGCATCTCCCAATGTCTGGGTAATTTACTGGGGTCACGATGCAGAAGAATTATTGAAAACAAATAAAATTACTAGTATTTTTGATAAATATAGATGAAAATGCATTATCTATGAAATTAAGTTTTAATGTTTATTTTGCTAGGTACGTGAGAACTAATTGTATGACTAACTAATGGCTGTTTACTTGCAGGCCCAGATGCCAGATCCGAAGACCTATAAACAACACTATGAGAACAAACATCCAAAAAATGATTTGCCTGAAGAACTAAAAGGCATCTAACAGTGCCGCTATACTCTCTTGTCAATGTGTTTCCCTCCAATATCATATCCTCATTAAATATATTTTTATGTTCATATGTTTTTTTTATTATTATATTTCTTTAGAAATTTTCTTATTTTAATTGACATAAAAATAGATAGTATTTTGTGATTGGGAAAATGCTCAAAGCACACGGGAGGGCAGCGGTCGAGTGATGTGAAAAGTGGAACTTTCTTTATTGTTGCACTAAACTTACTAGTGTATTTATTTATGAATGAAATTATTTTATGTTTAAAGTCTGTTTATGATTGCATCTTCAGTGTACCTATGATTATTGGAGCTTAAACTGTAGTATTGTCCGAGTCTTGATCGTTGTCGTGTAGTTCTGTACAAATCATATTCTGTATCGATGGATGGACATTAAAGGAATGCAGGAGTGTGGGTGTGTTGAGCACGAAGATGCAAGTACGGATGGACTGACTGCAAGGTGGATGTTAACAGCTTTTGCACAACTACTGCAGCATCTCTGTTTATTTAAGAGCTGTTGGTTGAATAAAATGCATTTATTTAATGTGAACTTGTAAAAAATATGTTCGGCATATACCTATTTGTGAAAATAATCACAATATTATTATTGTGGGTTGTTCATGCAATGTGTAGTTTTTTCATTGTAAGATAAACAGATGACAAATTCACTGTAAAAAAAAAAACTTTTTGATACTAATAAAAATTCCCACAGGTATTTGGGTATCTTATTTTAAAATATAAAACAGAGTATTAAAAATTGTATACTTTATTATTCGAATGTAAAAACAAGTTAAGGCACGTGACAAGGAATTTGGTGCAGATAACTGCTATAACAATTATTAGATATGTATAAATTTATAACATAATAAAACTATGATTGTGCATATCTATAACATTAATCTCAATAGAGAATTATTATTCTGGAAGTTTGGTTTCAAAGCTCGTTCCATCTCTAAAGATGGCCTTAAAGTACTGTGAGAACAGTCGTGACATGTACTGGTCCCTCGCCTCTCCAGGCCACAGGCCTTCCATAAAGCCGATGTGGCCGCCTCGCGCTGTTATGACTATGGCCACATGCTCCGACTCGCTGGCCTCGTTCACTGGAATAGCTAAAATATTGATAATTGGATGCAATTGTTACTTCTTCGGTAGTAATTTCAATTAAAATTTAAAAACGAAATTATATAATATCTATAGTTTTTAAGATACCGTTGATCTGTGTTAGGTCAGATTAAAATAATATAAATGTGTTGAAACATTATCCGTGTCAAAAGTTCAGCAAGAAGATTATTTTCATGTACCCCCTTTTATATTATTAGATGAGGTCACGAGGCATGTACACTTATAAGCATTTTACAGTGCTACCATCATTCTTCAAGATGAATAATGAACTATCTTCATTTGTGGTTTAAAATCTGTAATACCTTTTCAAGAGGTGGTTTCTTTTGTAGTAAAAATTTTTTTTGGTCAATGTAAAAAATAAATATACGCATGTATTAATAGTTATTAAAATATGATTACTCATTAAAATTCGGTTGTAGCATAATAGAGATTTATTGAAAAGAAATTAATTTGAAGGACAAACTCACCTTCTAATGGCTGAAATGGATCATCAGCTGCACTAAGACATAATACAGGTACAGGTATCTTGTGTAGTTTGTCATGTATGGTTGCCGCTCTATAGTAATCCTCTACATCTTTGTACCCGAAGTGTTTACTTGTGAAAGTTGCATCAAATTCTCGTACAGTTTTACTTTGCATTACTTCATCAAAATCCCACGTACCCTGATATAGAGATTCATTTTATAGTCATGTTATTAAAATTGTTTCGGATCGAATCAAAATAGCAATATAACTCAATTAAGTGCATTTGAATTATAATATCTATTATTTTGTGCTAATTATTTGAAATTTAACCGAAGTGTTTTCACAGGCAATTATGAATATTGTGAGATTTTCTTGAATATGATAGATTAGATAGCTAGCAATAAGTTAATAGACACAACTAATTTGTTTGAAACTATCAAAAAAAAAACATAAGTTTCTACATTTTTATTAAAATGAAATTTTAATTGACAAATATTATTTAAAGTGTTGCTATGTTCTATTTGTTTCTAGATAAAATGCATTTTTAATGTTCAAGTCAAATTATTTCTTTCTTAGGATGTCACAATGACATTTCGTTCTTAAAAGCTTCTGCTTTCATTTTAGAATCATTCTGGGTGCGTTCAGAAAATAGATGATTATATTCAATTGTACGTGACAATAGAGCTACCACTTGTCAACAAATGTTTTATATCTGTACTTATATGTAACCACAGTAAAAAAAAATGCAGTCAAGTAATGTACAGTTTATGTTAGTGTGGTCCGGCCCATGTTGGGGATTCATGGGACATCGGAGAAACACAGAATGTGAAGGAAACACAATAGTGACAGTTCCCCCCTGGGTAATAAATCTCCTTTTTTCTTTCAGGAAAACACTTTAGAAACAATCACTCTTAATTAATTTAATTTTAAATTAAAATATAATTTTACAAAATATGATGATTTTGTTGTTTGGTAAGTAAAATTTCAAGTCGGATAGCCCAGTCGCTGGTTTAATGAGTATTCCCGCTGAACACATTATCACTGGTGTTTGATAATAATATATGTTAAAAGTTGTGTGTTTTCTCAACTTATTTAAAGATATGTTTAGTCAGTTTAGATTCTGATTAAAAATTACCATTTTAACTAACATTTTCTAAAATGCAAGACTGCCTAAGGATATAGTTTGATTTTATTGCAGTTGAAATTTAAAACTTTTCCAAAAAAGTGATAATGTATATGCACGATGCAATTCTTTTCATGCAATTAAATATCAAGGCCATAAGGTGCATAATGAGCTTTTATGGAAATTTACACAGGGTTCCCTCTTCTAATAGCGGTAGAAAGCCATAATCTTCATCTTTATTTTTCTGTGTTTTCACTGTTAGAATGCAAGTTGATTAATTAGTAGCGTTCAAATTTTAGGATAGCTAAAATGTTATATGATAATAAAAAAACCACAATGGTAAGCACAAAGCAAATACGGGGAAAAGCAAGTGCTCAAATATTGGTGTAATAAGCGGGCAATGAGGACATTTAATACCTTTTGAATGTTAATAAAATTTCATTTACAAATACATTCAAGAACATAATAGGCGACTAAATAGTATGAACGATTGAATAATTCATGTATTAAACTTTCTTAAACAAAAATGTAGATAACTTTATATTTTATGCTTATCCAGCATGTCTGTTGTATTATCAAAGTTAGTGGAATTGAGACATTACTTTCAATAGCTGGAATTTTCTTAAGGCTTGATTTTACTTTTGCAGACAAGATCTAAATGGTACACATTGCTATTTTATAATTGTAAATTTAAGAAAAAGGACAAGACACAGTCATTATAAATTATTTAGAAAAATTAAGAGATGTATGTGAAGGTTTTTGAAGAAGCATGAATCCAATGCATAGAGCTATTTTGTACCTTAGCTTCTTTAAGAGGCTCGCACTTTTCAAGTGTTCGAATAAGGGAGCCTGCCAAATGTCTACATAGAAAATTGTTCAAATATGGCTTTTCAATACTTTCACATCCTGAAAGGTTAAAGATAAAATATATATTTTATTAGGTATATTTTAAGGGCAGTCACATGAAGAATGGGTAAGCGTAACTTAACCACGGTATTGAGTGGTCACCTAGAAGTACACTAGGAGAAAAACAATGCGGATCCATGAGGTGGGATTATCTACAAAATGAGTAACACTGGAAACCAGAAAATCAAAACTGAATATCTCACAGGTATGGAAATACACTATACTTTTAAGAAGCAACCAGAAGAAAAAAAACGTTATTTGAAATTTATCTATACCTTTAAATACATTCCAAGGTACAGATATGATCATGGCAGCGGTTACGTTGCAGTCTTTTCCTTCTGCTGCTAAATAATTTCCTAGAATCAGGCCCCCCATGGATATTCCAGTAGCTGCCAATAATGCATTAGGGTGGGTCTGACGGACGTAGTTTACTACTTCGGAGAGATCTTCGTAGTTTGCTGCACAATATAGTCTGGGAGTCTGTAGATGCAATGTTATATAAACATATTACAATTAGATAAAGGGGTCTAACTATATCTTTTATTATTGTTTAAAATTATAAAGCAACACCTTTAATTTGAGACCTCCGAGACCGCGGTTGTTGAAAATGACAGTGCGTACACCGATAGTGAGGGCTCCGTTAACCAGGCATTTGATGTATTCGGCTTGAGATGCCCCCGTGAGTCCTGGTAAGATGATGACAATAGGACTCTCAACTTCACAACCCTCATCCATCCAATCTAATGCCACTTCCCCACCATCTGATAACTTTAATATTTCCCTAAAAAAAAGTATATAATGAAGTATAAAGTATATATAGTTTATAATGAATAATAATGAACTGATAACTTTTTATGACTTTCAGATGCAGTTCGAGTATGAGTAATACTTGGAAAATAATCTTATGCTAGATCATTTTATTTTTCATTGTCTTATCACATTGTTAATCATAAGATAATAATTTTTAAATATTTGAGTTGAATAACAAAATTTCATTAAAATCATAATGTTTCCATACCACATGTTAGGATAAAATATAATGTTATCAAAAATATAAATATTTCTTATAATTCACCATCATTATATTTTTATTTTTACTTTATTTTTATATTAAACAATTAAATCTTTGTAATATTTTAAATATCAACATAGGTGGTACATGATTATATAAATATATATTTAAGAGTTCATGTCTTGACTCTTATCTTGACTTATTCATTATAAAAAAATTCATAGTACAGGGATTGTTCAATGTTTCAATGACATGAACGGAAAGATTAGAAGGTAGCGTTGGTTTGAAGCTATTGTTTGAAGATAAGTGTTTGATTGTTGTTGTGGAATGAATTTTTAATATAGATATATCTTATGATTTGCATGCCAAACATCACAGTTAAACTTCATAAATATATAAGTATACATAATAGATAACATACCTTTTATATTTTATATCTGGTAGCATGGAGGTTCGTAATATACTAGCGAATACAGTTTGCAAGCGGGACTCAAAGCACCATAGGGTGGGCCAATATTTTTCTCCCAGTAGTGGAACATTATTTTGAAGGAACTTTCGGTAGGGGCCTTGCCGGCAAACTAACGTAGGGTGCTGAAAAACAAAAAAATTTAGAATTTTGCTAAACTTTTTTAATTTAAACAAATAAATAAGTTTCCGCGCGTAGTTTCTAGAAGTAAAAGCATTAGGGTTGAGTATTAAAAAAATAAATTTCAATAATAAAAAATATTAGCATTAATGTGTCATTAATAATTAGAGGCCGAAATAAAACACAATGGATAATTAAGTAATAAAGTAACTATAGTTGATTTTCAAAACTATACAGCATGTTAGAATAAGCGGGCGCGTGAATGCGCAGTATTTTTTACTGTCGTTAAATGTAATAGTTTTTACTATGTAATGAACAGAGGGCAAACTAATAAAATATGACACTCTATAATAGTACAGTTCAATGCTTACCTTTACTACTTCTACAAGATAATAGGTAGTGAAAGCTGCTATCGATAATCCGATGACATATTCTCTGGGAAGCTCTTGAAGCACGTCAATAATTTTGGACATCATTAAATATTGCAATTGTTACTGAACTTATACGATAGACTAATACCGACGTACTGCATCGGGCCCGTGATTAATACCGCCTCCTCCACAATTCGCCAAAATACAAGGCCAAAACATATCTGACAAATTAGATAGGCAAACTTAAAATGAGATAAACGTCAAAGAAGTGTTGCTGTAATAAGAAACAATGGCACGTTGACCATTATTCATTATCGACGTTGTTAAAAATTTATATTATACTACAATGAAAATATAGTAATGAGACTGATAACGTACATAGAAAATAATATTTGATGTTAAATATTTAATTGTATTTAAGCACCCATCATTATCTTCTTATCATATTTTACTGTCACATACTATTTGCTAAAGTTGTATTTAATTACGTCATATGATGCCGTTCATGGGTTTTAAATGACATAATAACTTAAATGTAAAATAAATCTAATCAAGCAGTTGATTATAAATTCAATTGTTCATATTTTAAAAAATGTAACGGAGAGTGTCAAAACCATATAATGATACAACTATTTTTAATTTGACACGAATTTAATAAATAATAATAAATCTGTAATCACTAATTTCTGATCTATCAGACCAAGTGAATCGAATGTCAAGAGTAATTAGATTGTATTTAGTAAGATGGACTGAAAAAAATATGATTAGGTATAATACTATATAATAAGGCTCAATAGCCAATTGATGGATTGTTGTTTGTGATTTCAGCATTTTCCTAATTTTTCATTAAATTTTTACTAAGTGCATTTTTTGTTATTTTAAGTAAAGATTTCCTTTATCGGTAGGTTTTAGTTGGATGCTATCGATATTATCAAAAGTACACCCTCTACGAGGCGCCTGCTACCGTCTCTGTCGCCCGCTGTCGTCTCTTTCGCTCGCTGACGTCTCTGTCGCTGGCCGCGGATACAAGATTGACATTCATGCTTACTAACTGATCCAAAATTTGTCGAACCATGTTATATTACATTGTTATAATGCTTAAAATGATGTCACGACGGATTTGGATAATTTGTTGAAATTAATATCTTGCTATTTTATTTTGCAAATATGAAGTCAAATTTTCTCGGATATACTTTAGTATCAATAATTCTTGTGACTTTGTATTTTTTTTGGAGTTCTAGTAATACAAAACTTAAAAATCAAAGTGAAATTCGAGATTATTTACCCGTAATATCTTCATCTTTTAGAAACATTTATGATTTTAAACATGTGTTGACTAGTGCGTCTTGTAAAAGTAGGTGTGCTGATAAGCAGTTTAAATGCTTTAAATATATAAATATGTGTCAGATTTGCATTGTTAATCCTTTAGATTTTGATTATACTTTAATCACATCTATTGCTTGTGTGGCATGATGGTATTTTAATGAAACGCAATCTGTCCATTCTTGGGTTTATTCTGTATTATCTGTCTTCATTCTACTTATTCTTTGGTTATGGTAATTTATGGTGCAACATTGAATAAAATAAAATTGGAGAATAGGAAAACACAATGAGAGGCAGACAAAATCTGAAAGAAATTATTACTAAAATTCAACCCTAATTTCTTCTATTGGCAATTTTTAACAAAGGGTGTGGTATTCATAAGTAGAAATAATTATGTATATTTTTTTGTTCATTCTTGAATATGTGATGAGTATGACGCTCTACACGCAGCAATATATTGTGTTGGTTAATTTTTTTTGTACAAAGGAATTTCTTTGCCATTTTCTTGGTCGGTTGTCAGTCGTGTTGTGATGTATGTGTAGGCCTTTCTTCTCCTGGTGCCTCTCCGCATAGGAGGTTGGTGACCATTTCATAGAATATATAATGTATGTGTAGGCCTTTAGAGTATAAAATTTTTTGAAGAGTATTTGTGAAATAGGAAATCTTCATTTCTTCTCTATCTCTTATAGATATTTTGTATTTATTTATTAAAGATTCATTGTTTTTATTTGGGGTTATTGAAATATAAAGAAAATAAAATTGCATGAGTTCTTTAAAGTATGACTACCAGATGATGGGGAGATGCTATTCGGAGAAAATGTTGTAAGTTTAAAAAGTAAAAAGAACAGACGTAATTTATTTTAATATTATACTTTATCTTGTAAAATTGTACGTTAAAATGTACAATTTTTAGGTAAATCTAAGAACTACCAATTGAATCCAAAATCTGCATGGATTTGCTGAATGTATAGAACTATTTGTTCTTCACAATTTTTATTCTTATTTAGATTATTTATTTTTCCAGCAGCGTGATATATTCACAATTGGAGGAGATAATCATTCCTATGAATAAAAATTGCAATGTATACTAACACTGGTTGCTTTGGCATTGAGTTTATAAGCTTTAAATCACACTAATTTATTCTAATGACTATAAAATATGTGAATTTGTATAAGAGACGCTATTCTTACTTTTCTTCAAATGATATATTAATTTTTAATATCAAAAATATAAATATTTATAGCCTAATATTTTCAACAATGATGTATATTTTAGTGCACCACAAAGTTATCATGGTTGTCACATCTTATATTGGACATGTGGAATTACGTAGTACTCATAGAAGAGCTTATCCAAAACGAATCCTTGAAGATCTTGGCATTAAGAGAATCTTTCTATTAGCAAAAGCATCTCCAGTAGATAAGTAAGATCATTTCTAACTGGCAATTTTTATGTTCTAATGTTCTTATTAAAACAAACATGTTATTTTATAGGTTTGTAATGTCCCAAGAATCCATAGTCAATGAGTGTAATCGTTTCGATGATATCATCCAGGGGGACTTCATAGAAGCATATAGAAATTTGACATACAAACACATTATGGGTCTACGTTGGACTTTTAGCTATTGTCCAAATGCAAAGTTTGTTTTCAAAATGGATGATGACATTGTATTTAATTTACAGAGCATTTTAAACTATGTTGATAAACTTGAGATTAAAAAGGCAGATGACTTTCTTCTTGGATATGTGATGAGTGGAATGAAACCGAAACGAGATCCAATCAATAAATGGTTCGTATCTTATCACGAATTTTCCAAGTCATATTATCCTCCATTTGTATCTGGATGGATGTATATAACAACACCAGAAACTGCTAGAAGACTTGTCATAGACGCAATTGAAACTCCATACTTTTGGATAGATGACGTATTTGTGACAGGTATATTAGTATCTCATGTTGGAATTCAGTTGACCAATATAAGATATAAGAATTTTTATTTAGAATACTATGAGTTATTAGATTGTTGTATTAATGATATGATAACTAAGAATATAACTTGTGAATTCTCTGTGGGGCCTAACGGAGGAAATAATAATTTGCTTGTGAAATTTGTAAATGCCCTTCAAGATTGTTCAGCTAAGCGTTGTTCTCAAAGGCCTCACGATCGGCCGTTGAAGGATACCTGTGTTAGTCTCAAAAATTCTGGACCAATTGAAAAAGGAAATCCTATTGTAAATATGTTTAAACTTTGAGATGAAGGAAATCGAAACATGGAGTATGAATCCCATGTAAATAATTAAAAAAAAATCTATTGTTGAAAGCTTACTTTTATAGAAAAATTATAATTTAAATTATTTGCACATTAACGCAAACTATAATTTACACATTCCATATGCGTAAGAGGATTGAATAAAAAATGTGATTCAATAATCACATTTTTCATAATTAAGAGCTCTTTAATAAATTGTGAATCATCATCACCCATGCTACTGAACATAGTTGATTTTATCTGTTGGATCATGTAGAATGAGTACGATGGAATATATAAATTTTGCAATATATTTGATTTATTTTGTAGTACTTAATTTTAAGAAAAAATGGTTTAGAGATTGCCTCTTTGAAGCAAAAATTGACATAACAAATAAAAACATAGGACTCACTAGTTTTAATTTTTTCATTGAAACAGTTATCTTTTAGTTTGGTTTAGCTCACTTTCAAGTCAGAAATCCAGGCTTTGATTAAGAAAATTAAAGGTATTGAGTATTCATTTATAAGGAAATAAGGGGGTTAAATAATAATCAATATCAAGTTGACATTTTTACACAATAATTTTATTGAAATACACCATAGTATTTATTTTTGACAATATCTTTGATAATAATCAGTTCAACAAAGTATAAATATTTACTTAGTAAATAACAGACAAAACTTAAACGAGTGTTAATAATTTATTTTACAAATCAAAATAATGACATACTTAAGAGTAATCATAATAATAAATTAATACATGTAAATAATTGTCTTGTTTTTATAATAAAAAATGGATTTACACAAAAGTGTCTTATTATTTAATATTAGTAGTAATATTAAAATTATCATGAAATGTTATTATGAAGAAAGATAGGTGGTTAGTAATATGTATGTTTTTATATTATTAGTTAAATTAAAATTTTTCTTATTTTCTATTCTTGGCATATTATATCTAATAAAAAAATTACATAAATAATAATAATCTAAATCTGTTATATTAGGAAACACGCTTACAAATAAATTAAAAGCTAAAGTTCATCACACATTATCACATAACTTTAAGTTTACATTAATAGTTTGTTTAAGTGTCTTAAATGCCTTTATGTACAGTATTTTTACAGTTAATCATATGAATATATTGAAAACGTGAATTTTATTTACATGGGAAAATTAATATCTAATTTGTTTTAGGCATTGAATCTACAAAAAATCTCACCAGGCTCTGAAAAAAATCATTAGGAAAGCTAACAATATCGTATGTGTCATCAGTACAATTATTTATGTATTATTTTTTTTCTCATTATTTACAAATACTTATAATTTTTGGATGATTTTTGTAACAAATTAACAAATATAAGTATTTGATATTATCCACAAAAGTAGGTAATGAGCTTGTATTGTTATTATAAAATAAATATTTTCTTTAATTTAATTGAGTATCGATACTTGGATTGACATATGACTGAGAAATGTCCATTAGCAATCGAACACATATCAAACTTAAGTATTCTTTGTGAATTGAAAGTATTTATTTTATAATAATATGCGCCAGAAGTTACACCGGTGGAGTTCATAATGGAAAACTGTAAATTCATAGATGTTCACTGTTGCGATAACATGGCTCAGAATGGTTTTTAAAGTTTGATGATTACAATCTGAATTTGAGAAACTGAACAATCCAGAAATAATTACAATCTGAATCTAATTTCAACCTTGATTTGGTTTCAAACAAAAAATCTAGCATAAAGAGAAAATACTATGAATTATAATAAAAGTGAAGAATTTACTACCTTAGCTTATCGCCCACCTTTCGCTTGTCGATGCAGCCAGTGAGACCGGACTTTCGTGATAATGTTGTTAAATAGTAAGTACATTGGATTTTCATAAGAAGTTCTCTACTTCCTTTTGCACTATACTGTTTTTTTTTTTTTAAATTAATTTGATAATATTACAATCAAACTTTTTTAAACAATAATTCATTGTCTTTACTATGGTTTTTACATTATATTTGTTTTTTCATAAATTTTTTGTGCTATATTTTTAGAAATTAAATATTTGTAAATGTTATTTATATACATGTAAATGAGATTATATATTTTAATATTCATAATGCTTTAATGACGCAGCAACACAATATGTACTTAATGGCAAAATTTATAAAAAAACATTTTTCAGGTTTTGCAATTTATTTAATTTGAAAGAAAAAGAGTTTTTTTTTGTGACTTATATTAATAATCAGTAGTAATTACTAGTGAATTTTAGATATATATTTTTTTTATTGGAAGCATTTAGTTTATGTTTGGTTTGATATTTGGTCTAATAATTATATGACTGTTGATTGCATAAATACAGGTGAATACTAACACCAATCGGATAATTACATATCTATGTATGTTTGTGTAAAGTTTTTAGATTTAAATATGCTATTTTAGTAAAAATGTTAAAATTACTAAAATAAAGACAGATAGTTATGATATAAATAAAGCTTAAGCATTTGATGATATTAAATAATTTTTAGGTAGTTACTTTCTTAGAGTGATATGTATTGTATGTATAATATAAATAATACAGCAGTAAAACTTTAATTTGTACAGAATTAAATAAAGATTATTTTGATTAGCTGGTTGTCATTCAAAATTACTTTGCTGTTAGTGGAAGGTTAGTCAGATATTATAAAACCAAAAGAGCAGAAGTTAAACGGTAACTTCTTCTGTAAAGCGACTCTTATCATCTAAGTTAATTACTATAGCATGAGTTCTGGCATGTCCAGATTTGATGGGGGTCCTGCTTGATTTGCCAGTTGTGTTGTTGGGACTAGTATTATCTATATTAGGAGGACTGCCATTCTTGGGAATTGTGCTGGTTGTCTCTGAATCACTAACTTCAGATTTTTCAGCAGGTTTTTCGTTTGTTGCTGTTTTCGATTCGTCATCCTTTGCATCAATACTTGACAATTTACTTAAACATTTATCACAACCGCTGGAACTATCCTCACTCGAGTTTTTTATGTTACTGTTATTCTTAGTAGGAGAACTTGATTGATTTTTCAGTCTAGTCTTTGGACTCTTTACATTGATACTATTGTCTTCACTGCTTAGTGTGCTCTTAGAATTAAGATTGTCCTTTTCACTTTTGACATTATCATCGTTACAGTCGCAGTCTTTCATGGGACTGAAAGTGACATTGAGCTTCTTATTCTTAGTTGTTGTGATGGAAGAGTCGCAAGCCTCGAGGGCATATTCTCGCCCACTGCTGGTGGACTCATCGCCCGGGGTGATAACTGAGCAGGCGAGTTTATCAGCCATGGCTGAGAACATTCCTCCCTTACCTTTTTTCTTGTCATTAGAAGGTTCAATCTCTTCTCGAAGTGTCCCACCTAACGAGTCTTGCCTCACTGCGGCTTCTTGCATAGCACTAATTTTCGCTGTTAGGTGCCGATTTCCGAAGCGCATATTTTTGTCTTTAAGACTTTCTAATTGTGTATAGAGTCGTCGAAATTCCTCCTAGAGAAATAAGGTATTAAATATTTATAAAAATAGTATATACTCATGTATAATATTTAATCCATTTCAAATAAATATTATAAAATGGATGAGCGACTACCAATACTTATCATGAATTGTCTTATGAATGAGAGTGTCTTATTTTGATGTGAAAGTATATGCATTGTGGGTTTGTGGATGGTGTCCAAAAAATGAATAACAAAGAATACATAAAGCCTTGGTGTCTACTTCTTAACTATTGTGAAGTAACGAAGCGTAGGGTTCTTAACGAGTCTTACAGAATCTCCTTAAAATAAGAAAACTATCAGCAGGATCAAATTAATAGTGATTGAGAGCATTTTACATGGTGAAGGAATTATCAGAATAGCAGGAAGAAATCAAACAGCATTACTACACGTCACCAAGACCATTGTAAACTTTGATGTCTGACAAACCTGTATGTCTTGCTCCGTCACCTTGGTGTACTCGTTGAGGTTTGCAGAAGAGTTGGTGCTCGTGGCGTACTGAGAATTCCCTCCTGACCTTGGCTTGGCCATGAATTTCCCAGCTGGAGTTTTGGACACCATACTTGATCCCTCGTGATCCCCTTTTCCATGGCCTCTGAATACCATGTATGCCTAAAAAATTATGAATAATGATAAAAATACACACACACACACACACATATATATATATATATATATATATATATATATATATATATATATATATATATATATATATATATATATATATATATATATATATATATATATATATATATATATATATATATATATATATATATATATATATATATATATGTGTGTAGAAGGACACGGGGACCCACTACACTATTTTCCCCTTAGAAACCATGAACACTGGCTCAGCATGAGTATCTCAATGAAATGGTCGCTAACCTCCTTTGAGGAGAGGCACTGAAAAAAATTAAAATTGTACTAATTAAAATGAGAAATGTAAGCGAAAATAAGTATATCGTTATAATTTTCATAATAATAATTCTTTCCAGAAAATCATAAAAAAGCCTGTTGAAATAGCATCTGATCAGGTGGCTGATCCCTTTGATGGGTCAATTTTTGAGTTTTTGCATCAATAGAAATTTTTTTAATGCTAAAAGTTAAATACGTTTCTTTTTCTAAAGACATGATTTTTTTATCTCTTGTAAATTTACTTTTAATATGATAAATATGTATTTATTTGGAGATTATTATAACCGATGGATCTTGAACCCTAAGCATAAAGGTGTCTTTTTTAAATTGGAAATAAAAGATTACGAATAAACCTATGATAAAATATTAGCTTAAAAATTAAAACAATTTTTAATTTAACAAACTTTGGTTTTGAAAAGTCGTAATTTTATCAAAGTTTTCAACATCTTTAAGACTTTATTTTACCTTAAAAAAGAACGGCAATTTAATAATAAAAAATATATAATTATAATTTATAGATTTTTTTAATATTCTGTAAAAAAAACCAACTTTCAGCATAGAAAAATAAATCGACAGTTAAAAAAATATGATGACACGTTTCCAATTGTTAGCGCCATCTATGTGTGAAAGCCAAAAACTTAGTAGCGAACCTAAAAACATAAATTTTTTTTTTAGCCGGCCTTGGTACTTTCGGGAGCAGAAACATACCTTGAAAAAATAAATGGTGCCCGCCGCCCGACCGGCAGTCTGAAATGTGTTCTAGGGTACGTAAAGGTTAAAAGGCCTTAAAAGATACAACGCTGATTTTTTGCATGTAAGTTCAGTAAGTTTTTCCGCAGTTAAGTGCCGAATTCCAAGACGATAGGATAATATTTTCATTCATAAACTAATTGAATAAAACTATAAAATATGCTTTAGCGAGTTTCAATATGTACGAATTATAGGATTCTGTTGTTCACCGCGAGAATTTCAAATTTAGAATTTTTCAAATAAAGAACAGTCAGTGAAAGTGAAAGTGATGCGTTGTTTGTGACACGAAATGTGACACAAATGTCAAGCGATGAATTGGAAGGAAAACGTGAGCAGCGTCTTTTTAAAATTCGAGTACCCAGCTATTCGAGTATTCAGCCAAACATATGTTCAAACACTATTGCATCGTTCACCGAATACGTCATTCTGTGACGGGCAACATTTCTAGTATATATGTAAACATTATATTTATATAGTATATATACATACATAAAAAAAAATTCCATCGTTTCAGTCGGTATTCACGAAAAATAGTTTACACCAGAGTCTCAGATTAATCTGCAGGATGTACAGAGGCATGGCGCTGAACATCAGAGTCTAAGTATTTCTTGCTGAAAAATTATATGAATAATACCTTGCTTCCGAATATCAAACACAAGAGTAGAGTCACAGTCAGCTGGGTGTGGCAGAAGAATATGATGTACATCAAGTCGGGGTTGGCCGGGGACTGCAGGAACAACCTGGAACACGAGCAGCAGCGTGAGATCAGCGGGCCGGTGCAGAGGAGCGCGGCGGCGAGAGGCCCTCGCTCCGCCCCGGGCGAAATTTATATATTTTTACAATAAATCTTACAAGCCTAGAATCAACCGAACCGATCTTTTTTTTATAAAACCAATCGTACTGTTTTGTATTCAATATTATTTGCAACGATCGGAGGAAATCCTTTGTAGTCAAATAAACAAAGGAATCACCAAAGATTCAAAAGGGATGCGCCGAGAGCCCGTCTCTACCCATCGCGGATATAAAAAGCCCTAAACGATTTATCGACAGCCAAATGGTTTCACTTTAGTTCCGGGAGCTGTACGAGTGACAGGAAATTGAAGACAGACACAAAAATATTTAACGTAGTTTTCTTTGCTCACTGAACTGATCTGAACAAAAATCCGACTCGGAAACCGTAGCTTTACAAAACGATTGTCGGTTTTGATTGATCGATAACAATATGTTTTCCCAAAGACAGACGTCAAAATTCCTATTGATATCTGTTTTGCCGTAAATAAATAAATTCAAGAGTAAGGCCCGGTTTGATAATCCGCATATTCCCGCTGCAGAGTTCCTCTGCGGCTCCACAGAAGGACTCGCCAGCCTTCGGAAAGAAACGACTTAATAGCAAATTTACCATATGAAACACATTACATGTTTTTTGTTTCGCTAGACGATATATCTCACGCATTTCTCGATAAAAGAGGAAGCAGTTTTTCGAATAAAACGGTGTTTTATTTAACATGGAAATAAATGTCTACAAGAAAAGACGATTTATTTTCTTTTTTAGTATTGTTATTGCAAATTGATTTTCTATTTGTAAATTTTTTGCTGCACTATTTGCGAAACGAATTTCTTTCAAATTTGAGACATTGGTTGTTGAAAAAAATTATCAAATATTGATATTGTTAAATAAGAACAAAAGTCCTAAAAAAATTGGCCTGATAAGTCTAATAATATAAATACATAGCTAAATATGTTCATCGTTGCATGTTAGCGCAACTATTCGACATGGCAGATCACAAGCTGTGCTTACTCGTGTTTATGAAAGTACATATTACCGTCGATTTATTCACGCACCTCTGTGATCAGTGAAGGACATTTTCCTACCTGCGGGCCGAGGATAGGAAAGGCAGCAACGGATGCCATCCTCGACCTTCGAGGGACAGCTGGCGATGTGAAGCTAGTGCCAGCGGCCAGCGTGACCATGATGATGGCTATGCTATACTTACATTGATATATTGAGAAACACTGATAGCAGAAATTCGTTGTAAATCGCCATTGAGATAAAGCGACTCTCGTTGAATTCGGAGGGAGCTTTCCGGACCACGATGCACAGCCGAATGCCCCAGATCAGAAACATGACTTCCACTGAAACAGAAAACGACAAACGGGGATTAAACATACGTGGCTGTTGCGTAATATTGTGTGGCTGTAACTAAAACGATTACAGATAAAGAATAACGAGTCATAATGGAGAAGAAACTGAACCCCGCTGCAGTGAATTTGACCAAACTGAAACAAGCGTGAGGTCAATGACACCAAATCGGGGACCTCCCGACCAAGAGTGTGCGGTCTAACCACCGAGCCAACAAGCCAACCAATTTACATACACTTTTGCGATACATTTTTTTTTTTAAAGTGATGATTTTTATGTAATCGAATTCTTTTGTTCAGCAGTTAGTCGTGTGAAGTCAATATTGGTGGCCCTTCAGTTAAGTGACATATATTACTACAGTTAAGAAAGTATATCAAATCAAAAGCGACCAGTGGTAGTGAGAGGTATTTAAAAATAAATATAACATTAATGAGGGTGTTGCACCTACAATTGATCCGACGAGAAAGGTTAAGGGATAGTATTAATTTTGTATTAGCTCTGTCTACTTCAGTCGCCGTCAGTAATTAATTAGCCTGCGGTTTACCGTTATATTTTCTAATATGTCCTCGAGCCGGAGTGAGATAAAATACTACGAGTGTTTCATAAATATGTAACGATATTTATCATTGGGGATATTGATACTAATTTAATGTGAAATAATAAAAAAGCGAGAGAGATGCAAAGGCCGTTGATGTTTCGAAAACAAGTCATTCGATACGCGGAGTGTGAACATTGCCAGCGGCCATTCATATCACCAACCGGGCAAGAACTCAGTCACTATGCCAGTGGTGTTTAAAACGGAAATAATAATTGTTTTTAGATAAGTTCAATGACGGATTTGTTTTTTACCAATACTGGAACCGAAACGTTGGAACACTGATCAAAATTAGACGAAGCTCACCACGTATATATACCCTCCCTACTCTTCCCACTCTGTTGCTTGCGCATGGCTGCCATTCTGTACCCTGAGTGTGTGTAAAGGACCGGTAATGTAGTAGTGGACTTGGGATGATTGTGGAGGGATGTGCTCTGGAAGTACCATGTCGAGGGGGTGAGTCCTGCTACTATTTCTGCAGAAGGAGTATCGGATATAAACGCCAGAGCTTTGTAAGGAAAGGATTATATAATAATGCTATTGGGCAGCAGCAATACGCAAACATTTCATTCCAATATAAAACTGCGGTGTAGAAGGACCCGGGGACCCACTACACTATTTTCCCCTTAGAAAACCATGAACACTAATCCAGCATGAGTATATAGAAATGATCGCCAACCTCCTCTGAGGAGAGGCACTTGACGAAGAAGAATATATATATATATATATATATATATATATATATATATATTCGTCTCGTTATTAGGAAAGGCGCTAGAAAAAATATGTATGTTTCGTCAAAATCGTCATTACAAAGGAGATGAGGCGAACCCAACTTGTGGCATAATTTTTAATTAAGTCACCGTGTTCGGAAATACAGGTGTACTGATAGTAGACGCTAATGATTAATTATAATACACGAGCTCTGTATATAACGAAGTCCCATGAAACACAATTACGCTAAACACATTTTATTATTGCATCAAAAATAAATAATATATTTTTTTAAATAATATTTTAGTGGTGTTTCCACTTTTTATTTATTGAAACTACTTGAAAATGCCAACCTAGCATGTCGGTGAAGCTAGTCGCGTCAATAAATAAATATTAGAAAGATCACAAAAAATATTTCTTTAAATAAAACTATTATAATTCACTTAACATTGAATATCACAGAAATGTTAAATATTAGCTTAATTATGAACTAGTATATACCGAATATAAGTAATTAAAAAAATTAATAATATGCAACCTTTGTAAGGTTTTTGTAAAATATTTGGTGCGTGAGAACTCACTTTGGCCTTTTGTAAACTTGAAAGTTCAAAGGTTTTTGGGTTACGAGTTATTGCTTTATCATGAGCGTTATCCTGCTCGAAGCGAGTTAACGAAATATCTTTACAATGAGCTTTTTTGTGTGGATACAACTTATAATCCGTCTAATTGTATTGGCTTCCAAACTTTGCCATCATGCACAAAGTTTATTTCTGAAACAATATGTTTATAAATAGAAAATTTTACGGTTTCAACAATAAAGCAGGCGCGTGAGTTCTTAATCTTTCCAATGAGCTCGGCTCGGCTGCAGGTGCTCGAAAAGTTTCACGCTTGTTACCAGAAAAAAGTATCAAATTGACAAAGTTTCGGGATCTGTTTTATACTTGACAATAAAGCAAATGTAGATCTGATGAATATCATATACTTGGATTTATGACAAATACATAAAGTTGTTCACTCGATTTTCTTTGACAAACGGAGTTTAAGTAACTTATTTGTGAGCTTTTTGGATTATATTTCTGATGAATTCGTAGAATAAGGTCGTTGGCTTTTCGACCCGATGCGCACACACCTAGTTCAATTTGATTTAGAAAATATGGCATCGGTTTTAAAGTCTCGATTGTATACTTAGAATACGTCTATATTATAAAAAAATACAACTATGCAACTAATCGATTTGACAGTAATCTATTTTAGCAGTATTTCATTGAATAGAAGTCTTTAAAAGTGATATTTTAAGTAATTACCGTTTTAATTTTGTAAAGCTTTTCTGTAAAATATGAAATATATTGGCTGTATTTTAGTAAATATAAAATTGGAAAAAAATAAAGGTAAAAAACATTTAAGCCACATTTATATTTAAATATATTTATTTTTAAATATAATTTAAAATAATGGACTTTTGACAATTTTCCAGTTCTCGTATAATTACGAGAACTGAAAAGTTGTTAATACGAGTGGTAACCTTTATGTTTGACGAATAGAATATTCCAAAGGCACAGCCTAGAAATTACCTCTCTCATAAAACACGGTAATTTTTGTATACATAGCAAACGAGACATTATATGTTTGAATCAAATATGTAGTAATAACATTGTTTATGTTTGCGGTATTTGTAACTATAAGGCGTTTGGTTGTGGACGCACTGTAACGCTGGGCAAAGTGATTTCGTTTTTTCTGAGAATGTCGACCGAGTGTAACTGGATTGACGAAAATGAATTTCCGTGATTGAAATGACAGCACGACGCTATATTTCACTAAAAATAACACTCGGGAAATCACAGGCTCGGCACGGCAAGCTTCAGTCCCAAATATTACTTGTTAAATAGGATATAGTGATTTTCAAAGAGCATCCTATTTCACTTCAAAAATCTAAGAAACAAATAACTGTATTTGTGACCCACGGAATATCGACAGAATAATATTGTCTTAAATAAAATATTCGAGTGATTTTTCTACATGTTAATTTTTATTCGTGACCGGTTTCGCCAACCTTTCCCGTTGGCATAATCAAACTGAGCCAACTTGAAAGGTTGGCGAAACCGGCCACCAATGAATATTCACACGTGGAAAAAATCATTAAAGTATTTTATTTAAAATAGAATTCTACCGAGTAGTCTCTGTCAAAAATATTAATTACTTTTATCGCAAACGAACCAAATGCTTGATGTTTAAAAAAATTTACAATTTTTAAAATTAACCAATATTGAAACACGATTTTGGGTGCACATAATTTAATGCCTCAGATGATATTACTTTTAGTATCGATAATTCAGCAAGTCAATATGAAAACATAAAATGAGACTTATCTTAAAATTTTAGGAAATAATAAGCAGCTGGAGTGTATTACGATAGTTGAAAATATTAGACAGTATATTATACTTTTTATAATGTTTAAAAAAGGAAACTCGGGTTAAAATAAATTATTTTAGTTTAGAAATTAAGATGATTATGATTTTATTGAGTCTCGAAGGTCACAACGAACATGGCGAGTTGTTTACTTCCACGGCAGCTGAGAACTGATGTTTATGTTTATATATTTTTATTACATGTGATTTGTACTACTAGTGTACAATACGAAAGTTTATTGAAATTGCAATCTATGCATTATTTCTCATTTAACATGTTCAATATGCTGTGGCACAATATGTCACAACCGTGTTTCGGGATCAAATCTGACGGTAAACAAACATAAATATATCATTTTTAAAAATAAATAAGTATTGAAGTATAATTATGATGATAATTAAACCCCTTTATAATTGTATAGTTGTATGTTAACTAATATAATTCAATTGTATGTTAACTGATGATACGTGTCCCCCAACAAAGAGACGCGGCGAGCGAGTGGCGGAGCGAGGAAGACCGGGATTTGCGGACAAGGCGGGCTGGCGGGTGGAGCAGGAGGGCGGGTGGAGCGGGTGGCGGGTGGAGCAGGAGGGCGGGTGGAGCGGGTGGCGGGTGGAGCAGGAGGGCGGGTGGAGCGGGTGGCGGGTGGAGCAGGAGGGCGGGTGGAGCAGGATGGCGGGTGGAGCAGGAGGGCGGGTGGAGCAGGATGGCGGGTGGAGCAGGAGGGCGGGTGGAGCGGGTGGCGGGTGGAGCAGGAGGGCGGGTGGAGCAGGATGGCGGGTGGAGCAGGAGGGCGGGTGGAGCAGGAGGGCGGGTGGAGCAGGAGGGCGGGTGGAGCAGGATGGCGGGTGGAGCGGGTGGGCGGGCGGAGCGGGTTGGCGGGCGGGGCGGGTTGGCGGGCAGAGCGGGATCAGTGAGCGAGCCGGGCCGGTAAACGGTAAAATTGAAAGACGCGGAAATAACGCAGAGATACGCGCGGCGCGGCGGGAGCAGATAAATCGTCAAGCCTGGATATTGCCGAGAAACAAGATGGAAGTCCGCGCCGGCACCGGGAAGCGCTCTCTAAGCGAGATTTAAGGATAAAAAATCGATCTCTCCCTGGAATAAAATTTAGAGGCCGAGAAAATGGCGGAGCACTACCGAACCAGTTTTTTCAACCCGCGCTCTTCTGGGAGACCTTCGCACAATCTTAAGCAACGCCTTCAATCCTACTTCATTTAGTACTAAAGTATGGCAGAAAATATTTTTAGATCACAATTTTGAGGGGGCTTCTCTGCTCTGAGCCGGAGCACGGGTCCGCCCGTGGCGAAGATCGTCTCTCCGAATAGTTAAATTCTATATTGAACCTTAATTTTAATATTATGCTGTCACTCGTGTATCCGAGACTCGTTTCTATCGATAGATTTATTAAAATAAATACAAATAGTTAGGCACGGTGATTTTAGTTAGAGCTAAGAATAACGACGGGACTCGTGTCGAGGCGTGAGTTCAAAGAGACCGAACGGGCGCCTCAGAAAACGGCGAGCGATGAAGTGGAAATCAATATCGGAGTCCTGCGAGTAGTCTAGGGAAGTAGTTTGCCCGATGCCGGGCACATAGCTTTTATCTCGAAACTCGAAGGTTACATATTACGAAAGTAAAATTGTCAATTAAAACAGGTATATGTCGTATGCTAAATACAAATAGAGACTTGCTGAAAATAAAACTGAGAAAAGTTACAACGTCGGATTGATGACAAATTTTATATTTATTAAAAATTCAAGTCATATTCGACCGTGAAGCCTCTCATTTAAATTGGAATTTCGATAAAAATACATTTACAATACATAGGCATTTACTAATTATGGATATTTCTATACCTAAGTTAATCGGTGGTCGTAACTTATTTTTCCAAAGAATTTCAGGGATCGTTTTCAGTGCCAGAAATAAATTTCATTCTTCGTTAACTTTGGTAGTTTACAACGATATGTATGATTAGTAAATGTGAGGTGTAATCTTTTTAGGCATTTTTTCCCTGGTTTCCGAGGGTTCCGAGTCGCGCTGCTCCCGCGGGCCTCGCGCTCGAAGTATTTATGGATAGTAATTTTGGCTCTTTACTATGACAACTTTATGACGCTGTCCCGAGGTGAGTTTGGCTCATTTTATGGATGTTGGGACATCATCGTTGGAAATTTCATATTTGCTTTTATGAGATTTATATAAAAGGTAGGAGGAAGTTTTGTGTATTAAATTTTTATGTGTACATTAATATATTTAAGGTAGCAATCTACGTTTTACAATAATGTATACGTTACATTACAATTTCAAATATATCTTCGCCATACAGAGCGAAGAATAAGAGATCACAATACTCTGTAAGAGTAAGATTCGAGAAGAAGCAGATAAGCAAGCAATGTAATGAAATTAGACGCAATCGCGGCTTGCATATAAGAGTTATTACAAAACTTACTTTCACAAAAAGTTTATTCTGAAAGGATTTTCCATATCCTTGAACCCGAATTGCAAAAATTATCAGATTAAAACAAAACAGGTTATCTTTTATTCGACCCCTGATTCTATTCCGGGCCATATGGTTGGCGAGCTCCCGCGGTGCTACCGGGCTGGAGAGCGATTTTATAATACATATTTTTATTTGTATTTACCGGTGTGAATTTATAGTGATGGTAATAGTTTATACAAGAACCGGCTAGTAACCAGAGAAATTGCAGATTCTGAAGACTATAATTATTTACATAAAAATTATTGAACGGTGTGGTCTAAGGCCCACGACACACACGTGGCAGATGAATAGCGCGACACGTGAGCGGTCTCTTGTCCATAACACCTGCCCACAGAAGAACACTACATATGGTTTTGATATGAAAATAGCTAATTCTTCATTGATTTATAAAATACAAAATGGATATTCAAACAAAATTAGAATTTATATATTTGCAGCCAGAAAATAAATTAAAAATATTGGAAAATATATGAAAATGAGTTAACTATACAATTTTAATTTGCTAATAAAAGAAGAAACAGGTTAAGTGCTCTAATCGAAAGCCAAAAAATATCCCATCTCAGTAATAGACAATAATTGCAACTAATAATTGTTGGTTAATTTTCAGCTGTGTTGGTAATAAACGACTGTTATTATCATTTTTAGATCTCGAAACAATATCTCACAATTATTTCACAAACGAGAATGGGTCTTCAAAGAACGGGAGAATTTTCTAATTAGCAGGTGTTGAAAGAAATTCTTATCAGGTATTGTCCATACGTATCTCGAAAGTGACAATCTGAGCATGTATTTGAAAACTTAAGACTTATTTATTAGCACAATAGAGGCAGCCGTTTCGTATTTTAAACTATTTTTTCGTTACATATTATTTTAGTATATTAAACTGTAATTAAAACATTAGAAGAAGTTGGAAGAAATCAAAACTCATTATATTGGCTTCGGGCGTGCCGGGCTCTGGAAAAGCTTAATATATCAAAAGGGGAATATCAAGACATTGGTCAATTTTATTTAGCTATCTCCGTAGATTAATCTTATTATTGTTTCCTGTTAGGTAAGTCTCAAAGTATTAGCATATATTTTACATTCAACGCATTTGAAGTACTGAATCATAAATTGCATGTTACGTTACAAACGGATACCATTTCTACATCTACTATGAATACATAATGGATTGTTGAAAACACAGACTGTTACTATATGAAAGGTTGTGATGATATATAAAGTTCATGCAAGCTTTGTGACTTCACTTTACGTTTAATATGTTGAGTAAAATGAGACCAAGTAGCACCGTTACTTTCTATTAACAGTTTAATGACGGATTTCCGGCAGTTTTCTACGAGGCTTTTGTCTCTCGAATGATACAATAAATGATACTGAATGAGTAAATTTTATAGCTGCCGAGTTGTTTGCTTTTCCGACAGCTTTTTATGAGTCAGTTGTCTGTTGTTTGGGTTTTCGACGGTTTTTTATGAGTCTGTTGCCTGTTATTTGTATTTCCGACAGATTTCTGCAAGTCTTATATCACTTGAATTATAGAATAAATAGTGAAGTATGAGTTGGTTTTCCAGCTACCAAACAAATGCATAATGTTGTCGTTGTTGCAACAAAATAACAACTATGTGTAAATTATTATAATAACGTATGGTTGTCCTCATCTGAATTTAGATATCATTTATGTTTTTCCGATTCTTTTAAGTATTTAATGATCTAAAAAGTTTGTTGGTGTGAATATTAAAACTCTCAGAGTTATTTCACTCCAAAAAAAATTAGTAATTTTTTATTTTCTATATATTTAATCTACTTATAATATTTAAACCTTAGGAAGGGATTATATGCTTGGCATACACACGAATACGAACAGCAAAGTTTACTGACTAATAAAATAGTAAAAAAAACGACATTCTGTAAATTTATAGAAAGAAAAAATTAAACTATAGTTATATTAAATAACTTTAAAATAATTAACTTTATCTCTTAAAACGCATGTCATTCAACATTCAGAAGTACCAAACAAAGTTCTTATAAAATTAATTGATTCCAAATTGATCAAAGACCAACTGAGGTTAACCTTACCGCTAGAATTTATCGTGGCATGTTATTTATAATTAAACTCAGGATTAAAATTATTAAATATAAACTTTTGCCTGTCTATAGCACAATAGTATGAGATGCAATGTAGATAATCGTAAATAATTCCATTGATAGAGAATAATATTACATCTCGCATAGTATAGCCTTCTCTAGTTTTTTATTTACTCACCGAATACAGTGAAATTGTCTGTTATAGTTTTAATATAACATATACAATTTATATTAAAATTTTTAATTTAAAATTATAATTAAATTTGAAAAATATTCAGAAATCTGTTTTGCGTATTGATTTAGCTTGAATGCTAGTGAACGCAATTTAAGGAGGCTCAGCAGACATTTCGACACATGTAACAAAAACGGTAATATTAATATTTCAATATTTTGTAAATTTTTTAACAAACAGCATATTCTTTTCAAACAAACACGGAATGTTTTACAGATGACATTAAATGGTGCTGACATTACTATGGTGCTTCATATTTTTTACCATCAAATAAAGGAGTTTAAAAATTTAAAAAAAATCTTGTCGTTGGAGAATTTTTAAAAGATAATTTAAATGCACATACAAATATATTTACAAACTATAATATATATTTGTAAAATGTCTAACACTACAGTAAATTTAAATTAGTATTATTGATTCGGTACCAACCACTGCTTGCTCTACTCGTATTACTTACACCGCGATTAAATAATGTTCAGTAGTGCAGTCAGGAAAAAATATTTTAAGCGCCTTCTTTATAAATTATATAAAAATTATTTCTAAAAATTTAGCGAGGAGGGGAGGGTAGGGAAGGGGAGGCTGATAACGAAACGATAAAATGACTTAATTTTTCACAACGGAAGTTCACATGTTGGTGTTTTGGCGTCATCAAACGAGTGTTCGCCTGTGGCTTCAGTAGGCCGCAGCTCGAGCCAGCTTAGCGCCTGAGGCCACCGAGGCCACCGAGGCCAGTGAGGCCAGTGAGGCCAGTAAAGGCCAGTGAGGCCAGTAAAGGCCAGTAAAGGCCAGCGAGGCCCGCGAGGCCCGACTCTGCAGCCGGAGTGTAATGACTTTTTCATGTAAATAGAAAACTTCGCAACGCGCACGGGGCTGTAATAGATCATACCTTATTATTATTTTTTGTGGCTGAATTTAGTTGGTTGTTTATTTGATGGCCGCAACAAACAGTATTATTGTCCTTTACAATACAGAGCAGCTAAAATAAAAAAAATGCTTTTAAGAATAAAAAATCTAATTTAGATAACAAGGTTTTGTATTTGGAAAAATGTAAAAAAAAATGTCTTTTCTGACAATTTTCTTTTTGAAACACAGTTCATTTTCGGTGCGAATAAAATTTCTAATAGTATTATGTAATGAATATTATTCATGTCGACCATGAAATTTAGTTCACACGAAATTTTAAACTTGAAATGATTAAACGATTGCTTAAATTTATAATTTTAATGATTTGATCTATATTTTTTTATCTATATTTTTCTATAAATATTTATATTCATACAGTTTATTATTAAACATAATCGTATATACATATATACATCTATATATATATATATATATATATATATATATATATATATATATATATATATATATATATATATATATATAAGATATATATATATATATATAAGATATTTATAAACATATATATATATATATATATATATATATATATATATATATATATATATATATATATATATATATATATATATATATATATATATATATATATATATATATGTTTATAAATATCTAAACGTACATACATATCGAATTAAAGAAAAATAATTTAATACAAGTATAGTACTTAAATACACGAAGTTATAATTTAATTGGGGCATGTTCTATGCCAGAATAATAACTCTTATCTCTTTCAGTGTAGTTTTAATAACTAGAGTAATTTATTGTGATTAAGGCCACCTCTTTGGTGAGACCATTAATTATAATAAGTTATCCCACGATAAAAAAAATGTGCTGGCAAATAATGGCCGAGAATGCGTGGAATGCTAGATGAATCTACCCTTTCATATTTTTCGGCAATTTTTTAACCAACGGCTTATTTTTGTCCAACAAACACGGAATGTTTCACAGATGACATTAAAAATACTATAGCGGTTAATATTTTTCAGCTGAATAAAGGAGTCTTAAACAATTAAAAAAAATCCTTTCGCTGGACAATTTTTAAAAGAGAATTTTTAAGGCATACCCAAACATTTTAAC
This sequence comes from Atopsyche davidsoni, assembly GCA_022113835.1. Lineage (NCBI taxonomy): Eukaryota > Metazoa > Arthropoda > Insecta > Trichoptera > Hydrobiosidae > Atopsyche > Atopsyche davidsoni. Next base: position 18,455,747 of record JAILWY010000009.1, on the reverse strand, counting down.
ATATAATACATTGACGTATATTTCTAAACTGTCCTACATTACAATAAATTTAAATTAATATTAATGATTCGGTACCAACCTCTGCTCGCTTTACTCAAATTACTTACACCGTGATCTGTATTAAATAATGTTCAGTAGTGCAGTTAGAAAAAATAATTTCATCACAAGGATATAACAAACCAAATCTTTTTTTAAATATTAAAAAAAAACAAAAATGGCACACGCTTCAGTTTTAAAACGGGCAAATATTCCTAAGTATGCTAAGAAGTTAACGTTCATGATCCGGTGGATTCGAAGTCGAGATATTCGCGTAAAGGGGGCATAACCTAAAAGCCGGAGGCCTTTTGGGTAATGCTCTGAAGTATACCGTCGGTGAAATTTCCCGATATAAAAATGTATTTTATACCACCGGTATTCCTTATTGCCTCCGCTACACCTTGTGCGTTAATATCGACGTGATCAAAATTAAAATGCGAGCCGCGGCATGATGCCCGAGAATGCTTTTACAGATAACATAATTAGCATTCCTTTCAAAAGCGTTTTACGTGATACTAGCCTGTTGTTTACTGCGTTTGTTGTTTCAGTCAGCGTTGATTCGACTGATACGAATCCTCGTTTTGCTCGAGGGTTTAGTGTTATTGAACGACAATTGGTTTGGGACAACAAACTCGTTAGGTAAATTTTTTTCCCTGTAAAACAACACGTTATTGTAAAGCATTCAGGAGTGTTATTTTTGAGCCTCTGGTTTTATTCACGTAACGGGTAACATAGGTTTAAATATACGAATCTCTAAAAATATGCAGTACATTTTGATTACCTTTTATTATTAAATTCGAAAAAGCAAAATTTAAAAAAGCTGTTAAATGCGGAACGACGTTTCAAATTTGAATAATTATACCAAAAAGACACAACGACCTGAAAAGTATTGCTTTTCACATGAATTTTAAAATTGCTAATGCTAGTAATTTTAAGGTAAAGGCTTTTTTTTTTTTTTAAGAAAAAGCTATTGTTTATCTACCTTCGTTATAGCGAAGTGAAGGTATATTCAAATAGTTCCCCCTTTTTGATGTATCCTCTTCCGCTTTTGCGTTGTAATGATAATACATCAAAAACGATGACTCGAAGGTAGGCTTGTCTTTCCCCACAAAAATGAATTTAAAAAAATGACAAATTTGAAAATGAAAATTGCTTAATACCTAACATGAAAATTGACAAAATTGTCGTCATAAAAATAGCCTTAATAAGTTAGAAAGTGGATTGATATCAAAGAAAAGAAGCCTCCTCACGACGGGTAGGTCCTGTAGCGCGGGGGGGCAGGACCTACATTAGATAGGCGGACTTGCGTTTATCTCAATTAATATCCATGATCAACACCACTCAGAAGAATATTGAGAATTTATAAAGTGGTAAATATATTATTATAAAACAAAACAAATGTTACTGGTACAAAACAAATGTTACTGATATTTTGTAAAACTGAATCATGTTCACTCTGTGAAGGCATTTCAGAACAGAAACGCTTTGAGTCCGCAAAGCGAAAATCATCACGCCATAAAGTCTTCAATCTTTTAAAATTTATTAAACATCTGATTGTACTGTTTCTGAATGCGGTGACACATGAAATTATTCAAGTCCCAGGGAGCAATAAAATTGATTTGGAGTATGACCGAGTCCATGTAGCAGAAACTAGTTTTTATGAGAACACGGGGCCTACGAGTTGACCTTTTGATTTCCAGGCAGGCCTGCTGAGGGTCTTCGAAGTAACGATGGCGTGTGAGAACAGCTACACGCCTGGCTGATTAGTACCTTCCAAGACTGTAGTTTGAAGACGTAGGCCTCGACATGAGTAGTACTTCTCCAAGAACATGAAACCGTTATTACAGTTCAAATAACCATTTTTGGAATCGATTGGGTTTATATTTTATATTATACTAACGGATACCCGGCGCATGCTACTACGCTAAATAAATAAATAAAGTACATTTTTTGTTTGTTCTAAAAAAAAAACATTAAAAAAAAGAAAATTTTGTTTATTTCTTAACTTTTTTATCTTAATGCTAGCGGATATATTGAGTTTTTTCGGTAGGTGTGTAAACATAAATCAGATCCATGAGTTTTTGTTTGAAAACTCTAGCTGTCAGATCGTGTCTGTGATGCGATGACTGACCAGGCGATAGCAAATCTTTGATTTCCGACCAAGCAGTAAATGTACGAAAATGTGATGAAAAGATCAGGTCGCAAATTAATGACAGTTCTATGATGTTGTTTTTTTGTTGTTGCTGTGGCAGCCTGTATTATACAACGGCAACGTCATACTAACCTTAACAAACATCACGATCAGTGTTTTTTGGTGGCAGCCTGCATTATATTTCAACATGACACTGTTCTCTTTTTAAAAAATATTCGCTAACGCAAAATATTGAAACTTTTGTATGGGAAATGTCGAAAATCTACATAATTAATAAACCGAATTTGATATTAAATGTTTAATTTAAATGGTTTAAAATCACCTTAGTATTACTGGCTTTTTATATTTATATAAAGTGGCGATTTATTTCTCAAAATAGTTTCCTTTTAGCTCGATACACTTCTTAAACCCATCTGAAAAATACGTTTTCTCGAGGTCTGCAAAGTAGGTCTCCGTGGCGGCGATGACCTTCTCATTCGACTTAAATTTCTGCCCGGCGAGTGACTTTTTCAAGTTTGGAAACATAAAAAAATCGCACGGGGCCAAATCTGGAGAATACGGTGGATGGGGAGCAGTTCGTCGTGCAATTCGATCAATTTGGCCGTGGCGACGGCGGAAGTGTGAGCCGGTGCGTTGTCATGGTGGAAGAGCACTTTTTTCTTCGCCAAATGGGGCCGTTTTTTCTGCAATTCGGCGTCAAATCGGCCCAATAATTCGGCATAGTAGAGCCCTGTGACCGTTTTGTCCTTCTCCAGGTAGTCAATGTAGATCACATCTTGTGAATCCCAGAAAACGGTGGCCATTACCTTTCCGGCCAATAGGACAGTCTTCGCCTTCTTCGGAGCACGTTCGCCGAGTGAAGTCCATTGTTTCAACTGTTCCTTGGTCTCTGGTGTGTACCAGACCGGCATCCATCGCGCCGACAGCTTTCTCATGCCCAAAATTTCATGCAGGATATGACCCACGCGGTCTTTTGAGATGCCTACTGTTCCAGCTATCTCGCGCACCTTTAATCGGCGGTCTGCCAATACGAGATCATGAATTTTAGTCACGTTATCCTCCGTGGTAGCCATTTTCGAGGCACCTGGGCGTGGCTCAACAAAAACCAACGTGCGACCACGTCGAAACTCGTTAAACCAATTTTTGACGATCGCTACCGAAGGAGAAGAGTCACCGTGCACAGCATCCAAGCGCTCTTTGATTTCGCTGCGCGATTTTCCTTCCGAAAACAAGAATCGAATCACCGACCGATATTGCTCTTTTTCCATTTTTTTCATCCACACGCGGTCAAAACAAAACTACTAGTCCGATTCTGCTGAAATTTTGACAATAGCCGTCTACGAGAATGTACTTCACGATAGTAAATCTCTCTTGCGATACTAGCACCATCGGGCGATGAGGCTAAGTACTTATAGGACCGCCCTCGTATATAGATTATTTCTTATTACACACAAGAATAAAGAAAAACAAAATAATTATCAAGTACTATTTTCTTTCAACAACTGAGATAAAATAGCAGTTTGTATAAAAAAAAAAAATAAAAAACCATGTATGTTTTACGTTGAAACGTAAAAAAAAAATTATTCCGTTAATTTATATAAAATACTTAAGAAATCAGTTTCTTGTATTATATTATGGATATCCTTTAAACCATCAAAAGATAATCGCATTATGTGTACACTGGAAGCACATCACCTCGAAATACAGAAAATCACGCAATTCAATCAATCGGTTTTTGCTGTTGAATCGATAAAGCAAAAAATCTTTTCATGCTTTCTATATTTGGCTAACTCAAATTGGAAGCTACGACAGAAATACATAATATAAATTAGATACGGCTCCTGGAAAAACCTGGCTTTTGATTTGAATTAAAAAAACGCGATATTTATAGTCATGTCATGTTTGTATTTATTTTACCTTGAATATCTGTAGCTCTTATTTATGAATCCTGATTTAACATGATTGATTCTACATATAAATTTTAATGGTTATTAACGCTATACAAATTATTAAATAAAATGCCACAGCGGTGTAAAGAAAACGGATTTTTGTATGTTTTATTCAAGAGAAAAATTTACACCTGAACTATAAAAGAGTAATAAATGATATTGAAGGCAGATAGTTTACTTACAATGTTGGGTGTATAATTTTATTGGATATTACAAAATCGTCCACATAATCGGTGAATATGAAATGGCTTTCTGTTTTTCACTATTTTCGAAGCGATCATCATTATTCATATTTGAGATATAGATAAATAATTTATGTTATTCTGCTTATACAAATCGTTTCTTAAAAAGTTTGTGCCAATTTTTAACAATTTTGAAAACATGCGTGATTATTTTTCCATGGACTGCTGATAAACGACGTCAACCGAGCTTAAGAAATGTAACTGGAATGATAGGGTATAAAAAATCGAAAGGGAATCCGTGACCATTGGAGTTTTATTATGGCTTTTTTACCAGCTGCCATACCTCAAGCATTTAAACATACTACGCAATAATCCTGCACAAAGGGTGCAGGCGTATGCATTGAATTTGGCAAATATTAAACAACATTAAATAATCGTATTATAAGATTGCCTTCAAAGTTAATATTACTGATATTTTAAAAGAATAATTGATAAATTTATGAAGCTTTAAGTCCCTTAATTAATTTTAAACGGTTATATTAAAATCGAAGTGCAGCTGGGGATCGCGGAAGTCTTCCAGCGGGTGCGGGAAAGTTTTAATATTTGATATTAAGTTACTTTATTTGAAGCTCGAGAAGTGCCGTGGCTTTTAAAATAAGAATGGGTTGTGATGGAGATTGCCACCATGACGACGGAAAACCCTTGATTCTCTGCAGTCATAAATTTCACGATGGAATTTTTCAGGGTAATCCTATTACCCCCGCCAGAAACGCCATTTCCAAACAAATAAAGCTTATAAAATTTGGTTGCCGTGCGAGACTGAGGCTCACAGGAGAGAACCGTCAAGCTTCTCGCAAAAAATAAGTTTTTTTGTTTTTAGAAAAAAAAAACAACCCTCTCTACCTTTCAAGTTTTTTTTTATTTAATTTGAATTCAATTCATTTATGTTTGATTTGATTCAGAACTTTAATAATTGTCCGCATGTTACAGGGTAGAGTATACAAGTTAAAACTTTTAACCAATGTTAAAAACCACAAGCCTTATAACTGTATAAAAATAGGTAGATAAAAATCAAATAAATAAACAAATAACATGTAAATTTATGAAAATAAAAATGAATCACTTTTTTCAGGATCGAAATTTCGGGAGCCCTCGGGAGCGTCATATTTTTATTTACACTATCAAGATGTGAATTGTAATTTATTATTAGGCTTTCTTCTGTGTTTTCTGAAAAAGTCTCATATTTTTTGTAGCTTATTTTTAAAAGCAAAAGGCCCGATCCCTCCTAATAAATTCATTTCCCACGTAGATACGTGCCACATAATTCGCGCTCAAAGGTTCCACACTAATAAAAGGTCTAAAGGTTTTTAATCTACCTTCTTCCTTGTAAATTTTGTAAATTTACGTGAGTTTTCCGGAAATCTGCAGATGGCTGTTGAGCGGGAAGTGGAGATTAAATGTTTTCACGGAATATCCCCGGGCGCTAGAGGCACCTCGCCTTCCCGCGGCAGATGCTCGACAGTCGCTCGCTTTTTTTCCAAACAGCATCAACTTCCTGGCTACACTGCCTTCATATTTTTCATTAAAAAACTAATAAACATTACATTCTTTTTAAAGTAAACATTTCGTATACACATAATTCAGTGGATGTTAGATAAATCGACGTTTCATTTGTTAACTTAAGGCACTTAGGCGAACCCAAGATACCAAGTCAAGTAACCCGACGGAATCTCAGAGGTGGTCGTGCCGATCGGGGAACACTGAAAGGATGGACGGCAACCGATCAACTCCTCGCGATAGTCCTACACGTTAAACTCGGGGGAGTATGTGCCACTATCTAATGTGGGATATGTGAATATGTTTGTAGAAGTTATAAAAAGAAGTTCGAGCTTAGTCTGTGCTATGAAAAGTGAAAAATTATAATAGTTAAACCAATAGAAATATATAAACTACGGATGAAATTGCTTCCAAATCTGCGTAAACGTGTCTGAAACATGTAAATATCATAAAAATAAGTATTCGCAAAGAATATATATATATATATAATTTACAACTCATCTATGTGTTTGAAATGTTTGCATAAATATTTGCCATTTTTTATATAAAAAAAAAAATTAAACTTCCTATTTACTATTTTTGAGTGATTTTCCACATGTTCGTTTTTATTTGTGACCGGTTTCGCCAACGTTTCACGTTGGCATTATCACACTGTTTAATAATGCCAACGTGAAACCGGTTACAAATAAAAACGAACTTGTGGAAAATCGATCAAGTATTTAATTCAAAAATATTAAAATGGAATTCCACCAAGTACTCTCTGTCAAAAATATTGAATTTCTTCCTATTTACGTTCATTTTTTATAAAGCACAACTGTTGTTTTATGACAAATGCGATATATATTATCGTAATCAATGTTTTTGACAGAGAGTACTTGGAGGAATTCCATTTTAATATTTTAAATAAAATACTTGAGTGATTTTTCCACATGTTAATTTTTATTAGTGACCGGTTTCGCCAAACTTTCTCGTTGGCATAATCAAACTGAGTTTCATCAAGCTCAGTTTGATAATACTAACGCGAAAGATTGGCAAAAATGGTCACTAATAAAAATTAATATGTGGAAAAATCACTCAAGTATTTTATTTAAAATATTATCCTTGGTAATGCTTCTTTAAGTGTTAAATTTGATCAAATTACAGATGAGGCGTAATGAAAAATCATTGACTAGTTTTTGTTATTTTTACAGTTACTCACTTAGTTCACTTTTTACTAGCTACTAGAAATAATAATATCAGTCTAAATATAAAGTAAAAAAAAAAAATAATAATTTTACATTATTAAAATTAGAAAAGTATTTAAAAAAAATATATGAATAATTATATAAAATCAAGACATCAACTACATTAAAATAGTAAACTGAAAATTTGCTGCAGGTTTTTATAAGAAAGCATTTATAGTTTTCATTAAAGTGAATTCAAAAAAATACAGGAACTTTTGATTTTGATAAGATTAGATTTTGAGTTTTTATGTTATGTATTTAAATTTAATTAATATGATATTCACGGAGAACACCCATGACGTTAGTATTTGTAAAATTATTTTGAATATTTCCTTTTTTATATACTCACATGGACTTAACTAGCGTGATAAACTCAACTTTATATATTTCCGATTTAAATAAAAAAAAAAAAAAACATTAAATATACGTCCAAATAATCTTATTTTAATATTAAAATTAAATATTGTAGATTCAAAATGTTTTTATGCAAAAACAAATACATAGCAATTAAAATTTTTCGTAATATAAATAAATTTATGAATTTCATATGAGATCGGCACTAAGTGAAATTAAACATCCAAGGCGTCATTTGAACTCGCTTAATTTCACCTGAGTAGTTAAAATAAAGGAAAAAAGCCGCGTTGACATTCTCCGAAGCTCTGGGCGTCCGCACGTCCGTAAAGGCGAGGCGCTGGAGGCAGTAGGCCGGACTATCCCGGGACTTCTGAAACAATTAACCGGGAGGCGGGGGAGGGGCCATTACCGCCGCCCACCTGCCGCCCCGCCACCCTGCCACCCTGCCACCATGCCACCCCGCCCATCCTACCACCCCACCACCCCGCCACCCCCGCCACCCTGCCACCCCGCCACCCCATCGCCCTGGCAGGGCTGCGGGCCAAAGTTCAACCGAAGCATTATTTACTAAATCCGATTCGTCCAACACTTCTGGCCCCCGAGGGACCGGCCCGCGATGAGTGTTCTCCACGGGCATAAGCTGGAGCGAACGCTGTTATACCTCCTACAACCCAATAATATGTAATTTTCACTATTCTATATTTACAAGTGAAAAACATTATTTTAACATTAAAAGCACATTACTATTATATAGTAAACGATTGCTTATATAATAGTGCAAATATATACAAACATTACAATAGTTCAAAGGCTGGCATTATTATGTTAGCTGCTAGTAAATTTGATGTTTTAAAGTTATACTATAAAAAAACGTAAAAAAATAAAGTTCAATTATGTTATTTTATAAATATTGCATCTTGATATTTAAAAAAAATATTTTGAGAGTATTATATTATAAAATATAGTAGCAAAAATTTCCTAACCCGGAAGATTTTCAAAAAATACAGCTATCACGCTATAATATCTAACGTTTTAAGTCAAATAAAAAATATCTTTCATTCGAATTCTCAACTGGTAACCCTACTCTGCCTAATGGCTGCTTTTTCTGAGGATTTGCGGGGATTTCCCGTGCCAGGATTAGGGATTTGGCTGGGCATAAAAAGACGGACGGATGGACGGATTTGTAGGCCCGCAATTGGAAAACTACATTTATCTGAATTCCGCGCCGAGCGGCGTCGCGCGGTCCTGTGGCCGATTTAGATTTTTCCAACATTAAATGTTATCCATTGAATTTTTTCTAGGACGATTGAAAATCGTTTTTAGCAAAGGTTTCTTTTGTCTTGCTGTGCGAATATTAAATTTAATGTTAATATTCAATAATAATACGAGATTTTTATAATGTTGATTATTGTGAAATAGTTGCATAAATTGCATCGTGTAAAAATACACGATATTGTGAAAGTACCAAATACTAACAGTTGATTCGGAAGAGGAAGGAAGTGAGATCGACTTTTTACTAGCTTTTTTGTGAAATTTCACCAAAAATATAATAATGATATGCTGAGACATCAAGTGGTTACTTTTGAAATTTAATTAGGTCAATTATAAAAGAGAGGTAAGCGAAACCCCATCGGTATCGTGAATATATATATATATATATATATATATATATATATATATATATATATGTGTACAAATAAAACTTTCAAATAACTTCTGAACGCAAATTTTTAACCCAATATGTCATATTTGAGACAGAAAAAGATGGTTACATTTTTTTACGCGTGTATAACACGAATGCGAGCAAAGTTTTCTGTTATTTAATATCTATTTGTTAAAATCAAATATGTACATTAAATAAACATGGCCTCGAAGGTACCCCGAGGCAGGTGACCCCTGCATTTGGAAACACTCAGCATCAATATTAAATTCACTGCTACGAAATAAATGCTTTCCGAGAAAAATTAACGCCAGCAAAATAACTTAATTAAATATTTAAAATCAATTTAAAACACTCGTAAGTCTGCTAATTTCTCGAGGGCGTTAATTTGACCCGATTGAGTTTTCAAATTTTAATTAAAGCTTAATCATGTCAGATTCTTGAGGAAATTTTTATTGCCGTCAGTTGTAATTAATATGTCTTTATTTCTCCCGGGAGATAACGTGGGATATATTTTTTTTAGGAAAAAATAGCCAACAGAAATTTTCTCCCTCAGCATTTTGCAATTTAATTTTAAATGATCGATGGATGCCGTTTCGGTCGCTCGTTTTCAACTTCTGATAGACATTCGTTCCGGTTCTAAACTCCGGCCGCTCCGAGTCTGGTTTAGGAGATAAAGAATAATATTAAAAATATGTAGATTTTTATACATTGACACTAAACGAGTACAAGCCTCTATTAACGTTTTACAAATAAGACTCGCCCAGGATAGAGATATGTTCAGTGATATGGTTACCGATTTCCTGTGAGGAGAGGCCCTTGATAAATATTAAATGGTCGGAATTGCCATTTATATATGGTAATATATTTTTAATTAAATTTATTTAAAAATATATTTTATTTTGCTACAACATTGTCATCGATTTGTATTTGTGTGAGTTGTCGTATTTAGATTAGCGGGTCGCTCGAATGGTTAGGCTCTGTTTTTACTGAGTTTTGAGCATAAAACGATTTTTAATTAAACGATACCGATTATTATTTTATTTTTGAGAGATTCAAATTATATCATATGGTGTTAATATCGAACAATAATAATAGATTTGGGCAAGCATGTAATAATATTGTCATTGGAAGGACGATTAGACAAATCAGAAGTTTTCTATTTTGCCTGAAAGATTGTAAATCTACTCTTTTACTGTTTCGAGACTGCAGAGAAAATTATTGAGGTTTTTTATGGCAGTTATTTTTACAATTAGTCAAGCAGAAAAAAAATGGCAGTTTTTGCCAGGAAGTTTCCAAATTGGCTCACTTTGGCGGAGAAAATCGGTCTCAACGGAGACATTAAACTTTATAAGTCTATAACGTATCACCTTAAGTGACAAGCTTCGTTTTTTTTTTAGCTTAATGTTCTCTCATGCATGACGAAATATGAACGACTCGCCCAGGCAAGACAAGCGAGGCACCGAGACAAGCGAGGCACCGAGACAAGCGAGGCAAGCAGCCCTGCGGAGCTTCTCCGTCTAATGTGCGTACCTATGCAATATCTATGATTTAAAAAAAAATACTTGCATGGGCTACTGGCCAGACCTCAAATATATACGATAGTATAAACTTTACTAACTTTATACCATCATATATATTTTAGATCTGTAATATTTGTTGTTAAATACGTATACTTTTATGGTAATCGATTCACACGCGATACGCATGTGGCAGTTGACTCCTCACCTGTATGGGCATTGCGGCAATCGAACCGCCGTGGCAGAGCAGGCGAGCAAGAATTTGAACCATTTTGCGAAAGTGAGAAACCGCGAGGATTCCTCTCGCCGCCTCGTGAGAGTCGATTACACAAATATTGTAAAAACGATAGACGAAAATTGCGGATTTACTAAATTAAATAAGTTTATTTTGATTTCTCGATTCGATTCTGCGTCTTTTCTTTTCGTCAAAAGATCATCTTTCTTTATCACCAGTGTCGTTATTTCATCGTTAAGTGAGTGTTTTTCACAAATTAATTTTGAACTCTTTAAAATATGGTGTTTTTACAATTTATTTCTGTTCATAGATATTTTTTTGGTTTTTAAAGAAAGAAATTATTCGCCTCTCGTAAAAAGTCTGTTTGCTATCAGCCGCACCTCGCGCTGTGGCCGGCTCTAATGAAGGCGGGCATCTCTTGGCTTCCTCGCGCCACGCACGGTCCTGGCGCTCTGTAAGCCAAAGTGGTTTTTAGGGTTTTTCTAAAGTTTATGGCCAGCATAGTGCGAACGAAAAGCCTTCATAAATAAGTCATAAAAGAGGACGAAAGCACCGAAAAATTGAAAGTAATATTTATTTGAGTTCTTGTAATAATATATTGAAGTGACCCCTGGGAATAATATAGCTTTTATTTCACAATTTAAGGGTTTCTATAAAGTATCTGAAGGACGAGTATCCGAACGGAGTATTGAAAATTCGTATATGTGCAGCACTCTGTAGAATATATTATTTTTTATTCCTATTTGGGGAGCCAGGGCAGTTCATCGCAGTCGGGGGAAAAAAATATGCAACATTTTCCCAAATCGAAACAAAGTGTAGTCATTCAAGTAAAATACTCGTAGATATGGCAATGGTATTCCGATATATTAACAATATAACTTCACGACCTCGTAGAGTACTTTCTGGTGACTTTTTGTGAGTTTTGAAATATTGTACAAGGTAAAAAAGGGTTACCACGAATTCAAAGAATTTTGAGAATATGCTATTTTTATAATTAAAAAAAAAAAAAATGTAATATGTAGTAAAGTGAAAAATTTGTAACTCGTTTGAAATCATCCTATATATAAATGTACGAAAAATATATCAAATAATTTTCATTGTATATTCATAACGCTCTATGCTGTAATTCTTTTATATTCAACCTTTTTTAATCAAATGTATAAAATCAATGGTCAACATTTTATTTAATTGAAATTTTAAATCAAAAGTATAATAATATTACTCTAGATTATTTTGAGTCTTGAAAGTTTTATGAATATTTTTTCCATGATAATTATCTAAAACTCTATTGCGTGGCTCCGACTTTTTGAGCTTGATTAATGGAGATTTCTAGAATATTTAAAAACAGAGTAATAAATTTTGTGGGATTAAACGAATTCCTCCAGACGCGATGAAGCCACAATCTGAGCAAATAATAGATCGGATAAATCACTCGCGCGGCTCGGCGCGGATCGCCAGCCTCCGTATTGATTTAATTATTTAATTATTATTACCCGAGACCTTGTTCTCTGCTCGCGAGAGGCACTTTATTGAAAGATTAAATGAAGCTCGTGAATTTGCGATAATGGAATGGGATTTGTGAATATGCGAGAAAAGCGAGGGAGGAAATATTTTGAATATATTTGAAATTTTAACATTATCTGTTTTAGCTGCACACGACACGCCCACTGATCAACGCAAAATTAATTGGCGAGACAATTTAAGCATAATATCGTTATACGAAACAACAAGGCTCTCGAAGAATACCTTTTCAATATCGACCGCGCTGATGTGTCTCGGGGCTTGTTTTGTAAAGTGAAATGTTCGATAATTATTTTAAGAAAAAATTAAAACGAGGATATAGAACCAAAAGTGTAGAAACGAAATCCAAGTTTTGAAAATATTACCCCATGAAAATTGCATATTTATTAATTATTAAACAATCATAGAAGTTGATATAGTTTATAAACAAAACAGTTACATTAAAAAAACATTTATTATTATTTATACGCTTCAAGTGTCATGAAATGGTGTGTCATCTTTAGAGTTAGTTATTATATAATATAATCTTTTAAAATCTTATTTCAATATTAAAACTAACAAATCGAAATGCAAAAAAATATGTTAATCATATGCGGTGTTGAAGTTTTGAATCATCAAAATAGATTTCATTATTAAACAATAGAAAAATTCGTACATTTTTATCGTAGAGTACGGAATCACGATTCTTTTTCACTTCATAATTTTTTTACAAAACAAATAAAATATACTATATTTTTCTCGCTTTTAATCCATTTGAAATGTCTGCGTCCTCCGAAGTTTTCCTACCGAGTGCTGCATGGGTGGAGAGGATTTACTCGTTTCCGAATCAGCAAAATGAGCACTCGTTCAGATTTTAAAAAATATTGTGTTTTATGCATTTTAGAAATTAATAAAAATCTTAAAAAATAATTTATTCAAAAAACAATATTGAAAATATTTTTATCCGACGACTCTGGATATCATAATTAGATGACACTGTAAATTAATTTTTTTAAACGTTTTTAACTGTTGGTATGTTATTTAAAAAAAAAAAAATACCTCAATACAGATAATTTATTTCTGTAACAATCCAAAACGACAGATATTAAATTAAAAACTACAAAGTGGCTTTTGAAACTTCCGATTGATTTTAAACAAACTAAAAATTGTTACTTATGAATTAATTTCTAGTAAACTTACTAAATGTCATTTAGAAGGTTTTGGATTAGAACGACCCCGACAGAAATCAACGACTCCAGTAGAGTTGACAGCATTGTTACTCGATTCCGTTCAATATTCGCATTTTAACCCAATCGTTCCAGGCTGATACTTATGTCATTAACGCGTAATCATGATTATTATTTTAATTAACCTGCCTAATGGCTCCGAGGGGTTGGATATAATATTGTTACGCACGGGTCGGAAAGGTGCGGTTTTTGATTAGTCTGATTTGATACAGTTTGGAAATTTCGCGTAAAATTGATTATTTGCTATAAACTTGATAATTTTGAATCCATTTACAGCTGGATTAGCACGTCACGATCTATTGGGACTGTAAACTAATATACTGTTCAAATGATTACATTAGAAGTAAAGCACGATTAGAGTTCCTTCTGTAGCGGGAGTGCACAAGCACTCGCTGCGTATAGGCTGGCTGGCATACTTCGAAGTACGAGTAAACAGAATGGACTCTCAAAGGAATTTACGAATTCATATTTTAGTCGAGAAAAAATCTCCATGAAGTCCGTCCGGTCTAACAGGGTGTGAGGATCCCGAGCCGGCCTCTTCATGGAAAACCGCTGAGGTGAATAAGGTGAAGGTAAATATATACATCACGACGATCCACGTCCGCAAAGCATAGAAAGTAAACAATACAAAACGTAAAAGTATAAAAAAGGACACACGGAAAATATCAAGAATGCACCCAAAAAGAAGTGGGTGGATACGTCGAACGAGGTTCGTGAAATTAAAACCATTGTTTGATTATTCAATTGAATACAGTTATCGCAAAATGAGGACTTATTTTCATTAAACCAGATTTTTTACGAATATTGTAGAGCCGTTAAAAATTCAAGGATTGCTCTCAGCCTCGTACGAGCAGCCTCCGCCGAGAACTGTATGTATCGTATAGTACGGACAATTTAGAAGACAAATAAGTGCACTTAGTCCTAAATCAAAATAATTGACTTGTTTGTGCAATAAAACTCAATTCATCGCTCAAATGCGCAACGGTTGCATTTGGTAACACTGTTGCTGGGATTTTAGTAAAATACCGCAAAATAAATGGTGCACGGTAAAATACATTTTCCTCATTCTTATTAATTTAGGTTCCGGTTTCCAGAAATGAATCCTTTAATATGCAGTGTATAAATAAAAGTTGGACTACTAAAGTCGATTCCGATGGATATTAATTTAAAATTTAAAGTTTTATGGTATACAGAAATATTACATAAAAAAATAGCACATTTACATAGAATGGAAAGCCGGTAATTAGATATTATTCTATTCCCAATAATATACAAGACAGTGGACCAAATATTGTTACTAAAAAGCAATAGTTGAATGACTTCGTTAATTAGATAATCGTAATCATATTCGCAACTTGACTCTTATTAAGATTAATTTATTGAATAAACTTGCAAATTATTGTTAGAACTGTATAGATTGTTAGATTGTATATATATTTATATAAAAAATGAGTTAAATAAATTTTGTAATGATTGAAAATACACAGATTGCTAGCACGCGTACCATTTACTAAGCATCATACTCTTTTAAACATAGATTCAAATGTAAATTGTTTCGGTAAGGAGCGAGGCGAGTCAAATAATAATTCCGATTCCTTGAAACGTTAATATATTCGATAACACTGGTACAATGCCCGACGATCGATTTAGGTGCTTATTAAAACGAATTTCATCCGAGGCGGGTGTGAAGTAACATTTGAATATTACGGGAGCGTCATTCTGGCCTTTAGTGAAATCCTCATTCCATTTGGTCCTAATTAGGGTGTTTAGAGTAAATATTTGTGCGTGTTTGTGTTCAACAACTTGCCGAAATGAATATACACATCCGTGCGCTAACCAGAGTACGTTAGATTTAATTATCTCCAGAAGCAATTAATAGGGCCCTTTTGGGTCATTTGCGCGCACCTTCTGTGCGTCCCTCTTATCTCTGCCGAGCTAACGGCGCGGGCGGCTGACCACCGGCTGACGACCGGCTGACGACCGGCTGACGACCGGCTGACGACCGGCTGACGACCGGCTGACGACCGGCTGACGACCGGCTGACGACCGGCTGACGACCGGCTGACGACCGGCTGACGACCGGCTGACGACCGACAGACGACTGGCCGGGCGCGCGAAACCGCATTAATTTCAACTATTTGAGGAACATTGCTGAAATTTTAAACTATTTATTATTTAGAGTGGTTGAGATATAATCGGCAGTATGTAGAAATATGGAAAATGAATAAAGATTTAAAACTGATCAGCAGACTCAATAAGGAGTTATAAATGTTTCAAAAAAATCAATCTAGTGTCATACCAATTGTTCAGTAAAAAACTCTAGTATTAGAAACAAGCGTTGGCGGTATTTCGAACTGTCGATTTGTAAGGTAAGGAACTCGAAACCCACCCCGACCTGGAAATTCAGAAGAAAAAAATATGAAGTTTACAAAACAGAAGGTCGCTTTTCACGATACTTTGTCGAATATATTTGTAACATGTGTACCCCATCTTGAACAAACAATACGATCTCACCTTCATTTTATTTACACTTCACGGGATGTGTTCTGGGCTCGACCCTTTTCTGTACAAAATTCACGATGGTTCGACGGAGGGGCATCGAGCTCCGCGCGACTTCACGGCCGAGCCCGCGCCCTTCACGCCGCGCATCTCCTCTTTTATATTATAGCTTTGATGCATTGCAAAAATCGGGATTAAATTTAAATAAATTTAAAATTTCAATGTTATATGAAGGTTCTCGATTTACACATTAGCGACATCAATAATGTGACCCGGCCTAAAGATCTCTGTCCGCGGTGAGTCGGCGCCGGACAGCCGACCGAGGTCAGCAGATCTCTGTAAGAATTATAGACGGCGGAAATTACTCAAGGACGAACGACCTTTTCCATTGGTAAATTTAAGGGAAATATTAACAGAAAGATATCAAAGCAGATTTGATTTTTTAAATTTTGGTAATCAAGCATACCCGAGACGCAGTTTCCAATGTAAATAATTATTTTATTTGTGGACTGAGTTTTGATATTTCTCGATTCTTTCCTCTGTTACTTTTCGAACTTATATAAAAATAAAGATATATTGTACAACAAAAATACTTTATTAATAATAATAGAAGAAAATATTTATTTAAGCTCTGTGGTTGTATGTAATTAAAGGATGACATAAATGAACTCTACGCTTTACCGTCAACTGACTTGCCAGGGTTTTATTATGTGACTTCGTCAAACAGTTGATGGCAGATATTTTACGCACCGGAGAAACTGTCCCGCATAGTTTCAGGGGAGTTTAATGCGCCGGAGGCTCGACGCACAATTCCTGAAGTTAGTGGTCATTCTCACTGCAGAGCGAAGACGAGGGACATGCGATGGACAGGCGATGTCGCGTCCTAATGAGTTAACTTTGTCCAGTTTCGATTTAAGTTTTAAAAACGAATTTGTTTACTATAGGATAACTATTGTTTTAAACATGAGACTCCGAAATGTGCCAGTTAATTGTATACATACTCCAGATATAATAAATTCACTATTTTGTTTTTACTATATTTTATAAAAACATACCACAAAGACCATGATGTCGGAAAAAAATACGAATTGAAATTCAATACGGGCTTTAATTATTTAAAGCATGAACTATTTTTTTAACTTACAGAGGTAAGGATATATATATATAAATTCTTTGATATCTTTTTTATACCCACTCTGTATGATAGTAAAGGTCAGGGTTGTATGCTTAACCCGGTAACCCTACGCACGTATTATGTATAATATTTAAAATATATTTTTTAAGTATTTCAATTTATGTATATTGGTGATTTATTCTATTTACCTCTGGATTAGAAGTAAGGTACGCTCCGGTGTATTCTCGTATGTTTGGACCTTTATATGGCTTAGGCTAGAGTCTAGTCACTATACCAGAAAGGCTCAGTACCAAGTCTGAGCGGCAACATGCTGGAGTCCGATTGGATGTGAGGAGCCAGAGCGAGCTCAACATCTGCTTTTCAATATGATGGGCCTAACCGCAATGTTCTTGAATTGCTTTCAAGATTACTAGGCAATATGTTACAGGTCTACCCTTATCATTGTATTTACCCTTTTCCATATCTTAATTTTAAACGATATCTACTGTGAAAATATTTTTGATTTCAGCCTAGTTTTTTTACTTTTTAAGTATGTTAATTAAAAAAAAAACTTTTTGAAAGAAAAAGCTTTTTAAAAAAATGAAAAAGCATTGAAAATATATAAAAAATAATTAACCAAAAGGTGAATTTTTAACTACACGCAAGTACGGAGGCAAGTTAAGCCGGCGAACAATATGCGGTGCTGCGTTCGTGAGAGTTTCATACTGCATATTATAATTTATGCAATTCCAACTTGCAATTTATTTGCTAAAGAAACATACAACAAACTTTTCAACGGAAGAATTAAAAGCAGTCTGCGAAGTCTACATACGTATATACGGAATATTAACTTTTTATATCAGAATTAAAAACAAAACTAAAATAAAATTATTCACTGTGCTTATTTATTCGAAGTGAGAGACCCTTATCAGTATACATTAAATCACAAATAATTTTTTCTCTAAGTATTACGTTATTTTCTTGGAATTTAGTGAGATACACTATGACAATTTCACAACCTTATATGTATATATATTTAATATAATATGAGCTAATACTGATAAAATGCTAATACTGATAAAATTGAATTGCCAAATCGATTCGATGCTCAAAGAGCAAACTTTTCAACGAAAAAATCTCAAAACGCCAAGTCAACTAACGAAAATCTGTTCATCTCGCTCTGTCCCCAATACCAGAGAATTTATCATGAAGTTCAGAAAGAGATGGACTTTTTCATGGTAATCTGTGGTTTGTGGTAACTTAAAAACACACAAAAAATAAATGTTGGTGTTTACGTTTCTGGCGTGCTCTGACGCGGGATAAAATATTAGCTTTGAAAAAAAAAATGTTGATTTAGATAGGAAAATTCCCCCTCGTGGTCTCATGCTAAGAATAGCAGCTAAGAAGGTTAAATTTTTTTAAATATTGTATTTTTAAACTACTTTTTAGCTTCTCTTCTAAATATTTGCTGATAGGTATTACATATATATCCCATGTTTACAGTTCGGCAAATGCCACGGATTCAAAGTAATTGAACCAATAAAGGGTTCTAGCGATCGCTCAGCTGCCTATTTTCAGCTCTCAGAAAGCAGGGTGTTTAATAGGCTCATTAATTAGGTTATAAGATATCCACGATAGATAATTTTAATTATTAATACTCCAAAATTAAACAACAAATATGAACATCTAGTTTTGTTTGTGAATACTTTCGCTTTCAGTCTAAAGAAGCCCGTGAAAGGCGAAAGCGTTTATACAATTTTTTTTAAATTGCGGATTGCTCTTATCTAACGCATGGGAGAGATGAGGTAATGGTGATAATAAGTTGCATCAGCAAAATAGCTTCATCACGTGAGTCCGCCAAAGGGATCCAAGTTGGAGCGGATCAAATGCTTTCTATTCGATTATAAAGTATGTGCTGGTTGTTGAATAAGTTTAATATATTAGTTGAAAAGTGAAGTGTATGTATTTGGTATTGGTTCGATGGCCCGTGTAGGTCTCAAAATCTACATTTATTTCAGCTACAAAGTGAATTGAATTTCGATTTCATATTTAAACTAGACTTATCTAACTTGTAACTTATTACAACTGAGAAAGATCAGGCTCGGTCGACGGGCGACACTCAGGGTAAAAGCGCTTTACTTTTGTTTTTATAATTACCTTTCATTTTCGATCCTGCTAACAAATTTATTTGAACTCGGGCCGAGCGATCAAAGCAAATATAGTAATTGGAAATTAAAGTTAAAATTGAAATTTATACACAAACACAAACTGCGCTTGTAAATTGAATTTGTTAGTTAATAGATACGCAAAGCCGCTAGAATGCGCCAAAACAATACGATCAACTTAGATGAACACCGATTAGTGTAACGTCTAATTCTACAAACTCAATTACAAAATTCATAATCGTTCATCCATTACTAATTGTTATTAACAAATCCTCGTTGATCAGGAGCGTATCAGATCGGCAATTAGGGCTGTCGGGCCGCCTAATGGAAATAGTTCCCGCGAGTGCCCGGATCTAGTTTGCCCTCCGCGCAGGCTCGTCCCCCGACATGCTTCACGATGATTCATTGAATCACGATAGCGTGCGTTAGATATGAAGCGGAATCGATTTTTAATCAAGCTCCTTTCAGACTAAGTAACATCTCTTTTCGGGTCCCGGCAGCCCCGTGATGGAGCGCCGCGCATTTGTCAAGAGTCGCGGCCGGGAAGTAGTAATGATCGTGATGATTGTTTGGGCTTTAATTGCGGCTGTCGTTGTAATTACTCCGCTCAGAATTGAAACTGCCGGAGCGCAATTGTTTTTTTAATAAATTACATTAAAACGGTGTAACGATTTGTTTCATTTTGATCGTACAGCAAGCTATTACTTTTATTGAAGTTCAAATTAATTGCTTGTTTGTAATAATACAAAAAAACATATAATGTGCATCTCCTTTTATTGTTTTTTTTTTATTGAACTAACAATAAAATCGTTTAATTTCGCTACAATAGAGAAGTAGACTTCCCTTCTCACAAAAACTTTTAGCGCAAATTGCAAAACTTATATAACAATTGAAAATTGTATACTACCAAAACCTTACTACTTGAGGTTATCATTCCTTATCTTAGTATTTATACCATAAATGTAATTTTCAACTTAGTAATATGTAATAAATATAAAAGCAAGAATACTTTTATTAATGAAGGCGTTTGTTTTCAGGACAATAATCAAGAAACTACGGCAGATGGTTCCGCAGAAGGGTCCGCGGAGGAAATGATGAGATTCGGCCGGAGGGTTGGGAGGGTTGGGAGGGTTGGGAGAGTTGGGAGGGCCGGGAGGGCCGCTGAAGACACAAGCGGGCGTTATGGTTCGTTCAGGGAAGTCTCGGTGTGGTCGGAGCTCTCTGTGGACAATGGAGGATAATCCGGAGGCCGTCCTGATGAGCTATTCGGGCGCTTTGCAAACGCTCAAAGCTATTAACTACATGCTGAGAAGTTTTCAAAAGGCCCATCGCAATAGTCGTTCTGATATTATATATAGAGCGATGAAGGAAGTATGCAAGTACTTCTTGTAACATAATATGCACTCAAAAATAAACAAAAAAGAAAACTTAATTATGAATATATTAGATAAAACATTGAAAAAAATAGATATAATATTATTAATCAATATTTAAATTTCCACGATACATTAATTTTTTATTTAAAAAATCTGAATGCATTGTAAACGGAATTTATAGGTTTAAGTCTTAAAAATAATTTTGTAAACAGCCTATGAACTAAATATACAAAAAATAAAGCTTTTTGGTTTAAGTTTTCTATATATATATATATATAAATATCATTAAATCCCAAAAACACGTAGTCGCATTCTGTCTTATCAATTCACTCTTGCCTGCTTTAAATTAAAAAGGCGTAATTAACTTAAATTAATATTAATTTGTATATTGTTATATAGTAGTATATTATTCATGAATATATTCATATTTATTATCAAAACTGCAAGTATACTTAGTTAAACGGCTAAGAGATTACAAAATACTAAAACGAACCAAAATGCTATTTTATTTCTGTAAATAGAATATTGGTTTAGAGCTTTAGAGTAAGAAGAAAAAAGACGAGTCTTAAAAAAGATCTTACGAAGAATATACTTATTTTAATAAACTATTTAATATCACTTATAAAGAATATAAAGTTCCAGTAACTTCAATAAAATAATTAATGTCCAATATAAGACAACAGCTTGCCAGACAATATTGCTGTATTCTAGTTTCCGATAAGTAATTCCTTTAGTACGTGAGGCAATTATCTGCAATAAACCTGGTTGTCCAGGAAATTTCAAATTGGATTTTCTCAGTAGTGGCTGTAAACCGAGTGTAAAAATGAAATGTTATTAGGATGAGCAATCACATGATTTAGAATTTTCTAATTAAAAATAAAACTTTGAAATTGATTGATTTTCAGAAATATATAATAATTCTCAAATAATATTTAATATTTTTGACAGAAAGTATTCGGTGGAATTCCGATTCAATATTTTAAATAATTTTTTTTTGTTATTTTTCCTCTACGGAAATGGGTTACAGTAAAATTTTCTTTTGATATTATCCAGAATTCGAGCTTGTGACATTAGTGGTATTGTAATGAATTACATCGTGTTAAAGAAATCTATTTACAAAGGAGGACAAAGCAATATTCGGAGATTTGTTCAATAGAGTTGTAGCAGTAAATGTCTTATATTTGTAGCAGAAAATTTTCTGTAATATGAAACGTAAGGCTTCTTCTATGAACACAATGAGAGTTAAACGGTTTTAATATAAAGGTCAACCGGTCAAATACCTTCTTCCTGGATTATTTTTTGTATTTGTTATTGTCGTTTTCAATTGATTAAAATAATAACTAATACATACGGTTAATATTACAAACCTTTTATATCAATGTGATTACAGAAATCGGTATAAATTCTATTATACAATATGTTTATACCTTTTACCTGTTTATTTCTACTTCCTTCTGCTTAAATTTGTATAATTAATTAATACATGATAACAATATATGAAATTCACTCAATAAATCGACAAAATTTTAGCATTCACCATTCGCTTTCTTTACAAAGTTATCTCGAATCCCAGTCCTGCGATAGGATGCAGATTATACTGCGTGTAAAAAGTTTTGGTCAGAGAAAGCTAAATTAACCAGGTTCCGTAAAGTGGAACCAGTTTTGTGAAAAATATAAGATGTTTTGGACACACTATGATTTAAAAACTATCATTTAATTTTTGATACACTATCATAAATTACATAGGCCATATAATTTGTAAAT
Source organism: Atopsyche davidsoni (assembly GCA_022113835.1). Lineage (NCBI taxonomy): Eukaryota > Metazoa > Arthropoda > Insecta > Trichoptera > Hydrobiosidae > Atopsyche > Atopsyche davidsoni. The sequence goes on along the minus strand of JAILWY010000009.1, from coordinate 18,433,214 downwards.
CATCAAAACAGAAGATGTGGTTCATAAAAGTCAATGTTGCAATTGGTCTCAGATGTTTAGTGGTTATTTGAATATGACCAAGCTCGGCACGGCATCCATAAAAGCGAGCGTACAAACAGGCAAGGACGATTAAGGAAAATATGAAATAAGTTTTTTTATTTTTCGGTTTGGGGCTCTGAGCTAGTCGCGAACCTGCCGCAATCCCAATAGTCTCGTTTATCGGGAAGTTCTGAAGATACCGCTTGTCGGTTTATCAATATAAATCTTTTTCGTGGTTTCAGGCTATAATATGTCAACTCGCTAGTAGAAATCTTAAATAAAGTGAGAAAAAAGCAATACATAAAAGTGCACAAAACCCAACAACGAACTGAGCCTCAGGAGGCAGTCTCTCCTCCTCTTCCTCTTCTGAGGTGGTAAATAAAAGCATGTTCAATGTAAAATAAAAATAAATCAGATATTCTAAATAAATTCTGTCTTCAAATGTGGTACTGTTTATATCACAACGAATCTAATAAAATATATGAAAGAAAAGTTCTAATTTAAAAACGTTTTATTCACCTAAATTCACCTGAGAATCTTATGAATGTGAATTAAATAAAAATAAAATGAGGTTGATTTTCATATGATTTGATATACTTAATTAATCTACATTACTAAATTATTTTAGTACTTATCAGGAGTAGAAAATAAATTTGCAAGTTTTTTTTAAATATACTAAGTGTAAGTATAAAGTTCAGTAGATAAATGTCGGAGCAAAGTAGTATCCTGTCCCAATAATTTATACGCGCAGGTGAATCTCCGAGGCATTCGAGTACAATATTCTTCCACTTTTGCGTGCGGCTTTGGGCCTTGTTCAACTTTATGTTTTCAGACACGCCAAGTCGTAAACCGCCCTACGTTTGTATTATTTGTTGATTATATGAACCTTTTTTATACAGTAGATAAAATAAAGGGACATACAAATTTGACAGTTACAAAGCAGAATACTTGCGTTGAATAAAAAAAAATGTTTTGGTAAATTATAGATTTAAATACGCTAAAAGTAAAAGTTCGCTATAAATATTATTGTTACGTAAATATTACAAATAACCCAAGATAGAAAACTAACATATCAAATTCACTAAATTATTAAAATAATATATGGGATCATTTAATTATATAGTCCCGTTTTTGACAATTCGATCCCATTAGAATTGATGAATCGTTTTCCAATATAGAAAATATTTTAAATACATTTTGTTTTTGTAAAGCTTTACGTAGAACAGAGGTTCTCGATTCTATTTGAGTATCCTAACAGAGAGGGGTGCACAATTTCATAGAGTCTGATTAATAAAGAAATGAAAGGTAAATGAAGCGACATATTAATCCTTTACTACATTCTCTACGCAGAATGTCCCCTCGGGTAATTTCACCGAACCTTCTCCCATTACGACAAGCCGTTTTTGTCTTCTACCTGTTCTCCGAGTTATTTTATCGTTAGTTGAAATTGTAACAAACTGATTTTCTTTCATGCCGGAGCTTCATAGTGGTTGTTTCTCTCAAGATTGTTATAACTATTCCACTTTTAATGATTATTACTAATATGATTAGGCACATTAGTTCATACATAGAAGATGATTTAAAGAAACTCTCAGAAAAAATATCATCGTGATTTGTGTGGGATTTGAACCCACATCCCCTGGTTTACATGACCTCATGATTATTTTTACTAATGATTAATGGCTACTTTTAATGATTATTAAAAATACGTTTGTTTGATATGTTTATCAATCGTATTTGAATCAAACCTATTTTTTGTCTGTAGACTAAATGGAGATGGACCTGGGGACCCATTGCACTTTTTTCCCTTTAGAAAACTATGAACACTAGATCAGCATGAGTATATGCTCAGTAAAAAGGTCGCCAACCTCCTCTGAGGAGAGGCACTTGATGAAGGACACTAAATGAAAAATTTAATATCGCCCATTGGATTCTATATATTTATGTATTATAGAAATTTTCTAAACAAATAAGATAACAGATAGTGAAAAACGACCCATCACAAAAGAAAACAATAAAATGTACCAAAAAATAAGATCTACATAGTCAAATTAAAAGAGCAAGGCAGATGATTACTCAAAAGTAGTTTTTTTAAAATAGTAGTTATAAAATATTTATCAAATAGGATTGTGTGTATTTTGACCCGATTGCAAGATTTAATTATTCTCTTTAGAATATCTGGAAAAGTATAAAATAATGTTTTTTTTGTAATCACGCAATCAGCGCGCAGGAAACAAGGACCTTCTCTATATAACAGCAGTCTCACAAAAATGCAGTCGTAGTGGAACTTCAACCCTAATGATAGACGGGAATAATTTAAGAGATATTTTTGTTCTCTCAATTCAACTGCATGTATTATATATGGTATGTACTAACTAATGCACATTTCCTTGCAGTTGGTTAAGAGAGTGGCCGCCCCCGAGTGCGAGCTGCTGCAGCTTTGTAACATTCAGGAGAGTTCTGGAAGTTTTCTGGCTCTCGCGACAAATTAATCTCCAGCCGCCGCTGGCCAACTGAATCGCCGGCACTGCGAGTTGGCTGAAGTGAAATCGTGCCTGGAGGCACACATTTGTATACGTTTCTGCATTACAAAAATATTTTATTTTACTATAAAAATATTAAATGAACGTTTTAATAAACATCAAACGAGTGATAGAAATTATAAACATACACAATGACTCCCGACTGGTTTTTTTATAAGAAGTAAGTTTCTCGACAGCGAGTTCTATGTTTCGGATTAATACGATGGAGTGAAATTCTCCTTCGCTTGATTGTAATAAAGTTGAATTCAAGTGTATTTTTTAAAGCTCTGTAAATTCTAAAGATTTCTATATATCATCTAAGTGAATTAATAATTTATTGCAATAATATTTTTTTTCATCAGTAATTCTCTTTCCTCCATTACTACTTTCACTCGCATGAAACGTTCCAGGCAATTTTTGTATTTTACAGCAAATTTTACTAGGTTGATTTAAAAACTAAATTGAATAATTTTCGATTGCAATACTCTCATCGTCGACTGTTAAACACATACTGTCTTCAGTTGGAAGCGGGCACAGGCGGTAGTTGGAAATATAAAAACTTCAGATTTTTAGTGAGAATCCCGGCTGATAATGCGGCAGCAGCTCGGGCTGGTCGTCTCGTGGGAGCGTCGGAGATTGCTTTCTGATAAAAAAAACAAACTAGCGCCGTTTACCTGAAAAGCTTCATTAAAATATAAACACTGTTTTAATACTTGAAGGGAGAATCTTGTAGCTGAGCGCCGGACTTTCGGTAACGAGTGCTTGCAATTCACAGGACTTTGTTTTAATAACTAAAATAATAAAAAAATCTAGCACAGTTACATTAACTGTAAATTCACCGCGTTAATTTATTTTAAATATGTTATATGAAAATTTATATTTCAAAATAAACATTGATGCATAATTGCTAAACTAATGCCATGTCCTAAATATCACTTCGAGCTGACCATATATATATATGCATGGTCAGCTCGAAAGTGATATGGCATTAATTTAGCAATTATACATCAATGTTTATTATATATATATATATATATATATATATATATATATATATATATATATATATATATATATATATATAATGTTCTATAAGTTACTCTTAGATTTAAATGACCAGCACGAAGGCATTCAGTCCGATGCGCTCCGGAGATGTGCGCATAACAGAAAGCTGACGCGCGGCAGCTCTTTAACGGCTCACAGGGAGACGACGATTGATAATCAAGTTTATTGGAGACCTTTTGGCTTCTCGACATCGTCGGTACCAGTTCGAGAGTATTATGGTCCATTATTGATCGAATGTCTGAAAACATATTGAGCTCTTTGTTATTTCTTTATTTATTTGTATTGTTATTCTTCTTCATTAAGTGCCTCTCCTCAGAGGAGGTTGGCGATCATTTCAGTGAGCATATACTCATGCTGAATTAATGTTCATGGTTTTCTAAGGAGAAAATAGTGTAGTGGGTCCCCGGGTCGGAAAATTCTGCGTATTGCTGCTGTCCAATAGCATTATTATAAATCCTTTCCTTACAAAGCTCTGGCGCTAAGATTTGATACTTCTTCTGCAGCAAGCTACAGAAACAATAGCAGGAGCCCCCCCACCTCGACAAGGTACTTCCAGAGCAAATCCCTTCACAGTCCACTAATCCATTACCGATTCTTTACACACGCTCAGGGTGCAGAATGGCAGACATGCACAACCAACAGAATGGGGAGTTTGTTACAAAAATGATAAATTGGGAATTTGCATAAAACATTCTGAAAATAAAGAAAGAATGAATCTTTTGTGAACAATCTAGTTTAAACTATTGTATTATATACGCTTTTTAAAAATTAAAAAAAGCCTACTATGCAGTGCATGCCTTCGCGGCAGTGGTTAGGTTCGCGCGGGCTGGGCTGCGAGCATTTCCCGCGAGCGTCCGCTAGTTTATTGTGTTTGCTAATGCTCAGTGGCGGCGCGTACGCGGTCCAAATATAAATATGACATGGTTTTTAAAACAATAAAAAATTCTTCGTACAGTGTAAAGTAAAACGGACACTTTTTTTTTATCGAATTTTTATTTAAATTCTTTTACATTTAAATCTATCATGTCCGCGGAAACGCTGTTTTTACGGTGTTTTGTGACGTTTGTGACGTTTTGTGTGTTTGTGTTTTGTGTAAAAAAACTCGTTTATTATTATGTTTAAATAGGCACGTTGTTAGTATATTTTGATATATTGTAGAGAAAATATTTCAATTTTCGCATCATTTTGTCAGTATAGTCGATTGATCATGACCCTCGCTAGGAACTGCAAAGGAGGCGCCGGTCGGGCTTCACGATGAGAAAAAAACCTTTTTTATAAAAAATAGTTTTTCGGTATTTAAGTGAATTCGAAGAAAGCCGGTGCAAACCCACTCCGGGCCATGACGCCACTTCCTTTCAGAAATAATTAGACGATTCGCATGTCAAGCGTCCGCCGCACTAAACCCAACTGCGCCGACATGACTGATGGGCCGCGTGGAAGTAGCGCGGTGCTTTAATCTCCGTGGCTACTGTAGGGCTGCCGAATTACTGAATTTGGTAAGTCATTCCTGCTGAAATAACTAAAAATACTGTCGTTTCTGCTTCATGGATCTCGATTCATGATTCCGTGGTCACCAGTGGTCTGCAGTTCTGGTGCTTAATTTCACCCAAACAACAAGCAGGCGGCGTGACTCAAAAATCAAATTATTTCTAGCCTTCTCAAAAAATTATATTGGATGTTCATTGTTCAATTTGATGATTTTTTAAAAGAACGTATGAAATGCCAAAACCTTACTTTTAATCCGTTAAATTAGTAACACGTCCTCCATTAAGATATGGAGTAGCATATGGCAACCCCTGCTTCCGGTAATTTAGGGTGTAATTCGAGAGCGGCCGCTGCAGCCGACCCTGTCAGAAGGGATTATTTCAAACCGAGTCCGGTGCCCGTTATTTACTTTTATCTCCCAGGAATATAAATGGCTTATTTCGCGCGCGGGTATTTTTCATATTATTACAGGCTTTTGAGAATATCACACTGAGCCAAATTCATTTACGCCAATTGAAAGTCCATCGATAATATTTTCGGTTTTAATGTTTCAATCATAACACTTAAGTATTTAATATATAACTGTAAGTGCTATTTATATATGGTTTGATTTCCATTTACGAAAAAAAATAAATGATTCGGTCTCGACTGCACCAATTATATTAATATATTGCACCAATTAGCGAACATTGTGAAAATGATAATGATTATATTTCAGTGTAAACTAATGGGTCAATAATATAACTTGAAATATTAATAATTAATTTAAAAAAATTATAGTAAATTTATTATTATAAAATATTGAAGCTTTTTATTTTGGCAGAAACGTAATTTTTTAAAAAGTTTATGGTGAGTCGATTACTTTGGCACGAGACTGTAGATCCGTTTCAGTAGCAGCAGTAAACTATTATCAACAGGAAAGTGCGCGCCCGCGGCGTCTGCAGCCGGCAGTTTTAAAGAATGTCGTCGTTTTTTATTCGCTTTATATTTACTTTCCTTCCGTGGTGGTCGGCAGAAAAATTAAATTCGCATATTTCAACATGTGCGTAAAATAAAAAATACACTTTTATTTTTCTTTGCGCCATGAAACGGAATCACGCTCGTGCGGCAATAAACTCGCAGAAAAATACACACGTGGATTTGAGGATAACGGATAAGAATAAAGGCATGAAGGTCGTTCAATGGTATTTAAAATATGTATGTTATTGTTGGATATGTATTTCATACGTTGAGTAACATTCGTTGTGTTCATAAAACTGTATTATACTATATTAAACTGTATATATATATATATATATATATATATATATATATATATATATATATATATATATATATATATATACAGTTTAATATAATATATAATATATATATATATATATGGTATATATATATACTTATATACATTAAGGACATAGGCAATTCTGTTGCTCAAAACTAAACCAAGCTTGTTATCAACGCGACTTTCACTTTACTAGGAAAGCTAGGTAAACTTTAAAAAAAGTTAACGTTAGTCAATTTTAATGCATTGAAAAAATTTACAGAGGGTACTCGGTGGAATTCCATTTTAATATTTTCAATAAAATATTTAAATTTTATTTCAGAAAAGTACTTGAGATTATGAATAAAAAACGTTTTTTTATGAATAAAAAAGTAAGAATTTAAAAAATAATTGTTTTAATGAACTGTTCGGCTTACATGCTACCCTTAAACATTTACACTGCCGCAGTCGCACCTTCACCTCCTGCTAACGATTTGGTTCGAATTTGGACGTGTTTACCTGTTTGTGCACTGATTAAAAAAAGCGATTGTGAAAATAATTCAGTTAAATAAACAAAGAAGAGTCGCGGGAGCGAAAGATCTGTAGAGCGGGGAGCTGGGAGCGTGCACTCGCGCTGGCTACACAAAATTAAGGATTTTGATAAGAGATTGCTCACGTTCTTGGATTAAATTGTTTTGAAAAAATTGAAACTTTCAGCCTACGCAGGGGCAAAACAACAACAGGCCAATAAAGAAAAACACTATACCTAGTGATGAAGTCTTCTCATCTTGTTTTTGTTTGTTTTTTCTCAGTTTGTTTAATTTATACAGAATGAAGCAGCATTTCCTTCACCACGCCTGGCTTGGGTTTACTGAGTCGGAGTCTGCAGCGCTCCTCGGCAGGGATCTGCTCTCGAGCCAACTTCCATTCTTTGTTACCGATCTCTCACCGGGCGATCGCGAGGCTTGTCGTTTTTGAAATCGTTTTTATATAGAAGCTACTCGACCAATAGCGTAATACACGTTAGTTTTAATACCTCGATGACATTGTATGACATGTACAGTGCATCATTGGCTTCGTGGACAGCTTGAATATATAAGCCCATATATTAATATCTAAGGGCTGGCAATATACCACAATGTTAAAAAAACTTGTTCTGTCTTTTACTACACTAAGGAATTATGGAAAAGTATACATTTCATTATTATTATGAGATCATTTGTTTTAAGTTGTAGCACTTATTATGCTATCTACTTTAAAACACATTAAATTAATTTATTATCTAACATCAGAATAAAGTCACAGACTTAAGATGTAAAGTAGAGATAATATTTTACGTTAAGCTGAAAAGTATATTATTCGGTAGATAAATTTATTTCCGGTGGATTTGGGAACAAAAATATCGCTCGATGAACCGATTTTATTACGTGGATGCGATGCATTGCCGGAGGTGTGCTTCCCGCGAGGGACGGCTCGGGGGGTGCCAGGGGGTGCCAGGGGGTGCCAGGGGGTGCCAGGGGGTGCCAGGGGATGCCAGGGGGTGCCAGGGGGTACCAGGAGGTGCCAGGGGGTGCCGGGGGATGATGGGGACATTTGATTTGGCAGGACCAGAAATAAACCCGGGGATAATTCTCGAATGAGAAAATAAAATTCTTTAAAAAATATTTATTCAAATGCTCATAGTAATTTGATTTGGTGAAAATAGATCTGGAAACATTTCGAGTAAATTAATATAATTTTTTCCATTTTGTTATATTTTAGTCAATATTATTATTAAATTTATTAAGTACGTAAAAAAAATATATATATATATACGTGATATATTTTTCATATACCTTTTAGATGTTTTTGGTAAACTTTTTTTTATATCAAATAACAAATATCAACGGATGATCAAATTTTATTTAAGATTAGATAAATAATTAGGTTTTCTCAGAGTGTTATAATTATTTTTTTATTTTAAAAATATATTATATTAAAATGATAATTTTAATGCTGTAACCTTTATACAAAGCAATAACCGTTAGTTTTCAATGTTTAATATACCTATGAATCTCCCTTAATAGTTTACGAAAGTGAATATTAATGACAGCTCGTTACGCTCACCACTTGTGACCGGACCTGATGACGCCGGGTCCGACCGCAGTCAATTTTCGCGCCATTAAGCCGCGGTCGCACCCCAGCGCAGAAATAACGCCGATCGAACCGCCAATTTTGATTCGACACTTAATAAAAACGATATTTATTGTAAAGACACACCAGCGATGAGTAAACTTTAATTTTACAAATTAATGTTTTTTTCGTTTTTATTTATTTCAAGTCCGTTCGTTCAAGTCAAATACAACAATTATTATTCATTAGTTCAGGACGCCCGTGCAATACCCATGAAAATATGAATACTTTTCCACTGAAATTTTGTTAGTTAAGGGTTAGAAAGTAACCGAGTGTTTTGATTTACACTCAATTGTATGAAAGGAGTTGTTCATTGAATCGGGCTGCGCCCTCGGAATGGGTCGCTCCCGTATCGGTGGCCGGGGCGGCTAATGGGGCCAGCGCCGTCAGTACTGACGATGATTACAGGCCGACATGAGTTGCGGGGTGGGCCATCATTACGCGCGGCTGGGGAGGGGGGTATCTGTTAATTTAGGGGTGCATTAGCGGCCGTAGAGCCCGAAAGTATAGAAATAGCTATGAAAACTAACATAATGTACATGAGTCATAAAAAGTATTTTAAAAATATTTTTTCTTATTTAGTTAGTTAAATAAATATTTATTATATTTATCAAATTGACTGAATTTTAATTTATAGACAAACGATTGACTATATGATGAAAATCTTGGCCAGAAAAGTTCTGGACATCTCTAAAAGGGATACCCGCGGTATTTCTAGAGAGGCTGAATTGATTAAGTACAAGTCCGTGTGTTTAAATTATTAGTTTGGATAATTTGAGAAAGCTATTTTGTCCAATATGAACTGTATATATATATTATTCATACATTTAAAATAATACTTTTGTGATTTTTTCACATGTTTTAATTTTATTGGTGACAGGTTTAGCCAACGTTTATCGTTAGAATTTTTATACGAGGGTTTCAAAATATACTGTCTGTTATCTCATTTGCTCATGTCAGTAAAAAAACAGTGTTTTGAGACTATTTTATATTACGCATCTAACATTAGTAGTTTTTTTTATTATTTAAAATTAAATATTCATAGTAGAACAACGGTTTTTTTTAAATATTCTACATAGTAAATTCTTGGTTCAATGAATATTAATACTTTTTTTTGATTTCTGTATTTTAAAATGACATAAATACATAGCACATAAAAAAATAACATAATTGTGTGGTACTACTTATATATGATGCTATAATATGTTGATTACTATGCTGTAGTTATTTGTTGACGCAGTGGGGACACCTCAGAGGTGCTCGTGTCGTCGCCAGCATGTTTACTCTAAACCTTCGCACGCATGGCTAGGAATACAGCCTCGCCTGATTGGTTTCACAAAGATATTGGTGTTATAAACGAAGTGTTATTTGTATAAACGAAGCATTTAATGTCGCTAAGATATAAGACCGCCTTGTGCTAGAGCTATTTATGGACATCTCTGATCTTTCGCTCCACAAAGGACGAATAATATTACTTATCCCAATGAAAACTATTCTAATAATAAAACTTATTAACTTATTAGTTAACTTAGTTTGCAGTATGAAATTAGTAAGAAGCAAAAATAGAAATTATCTCATAATTAATTTACTAATTTTATTCCCAGCGAGGTAAACTTTTTAAACGAAAACAAAAAGTATTATTTAGTAAAATTTGCGCTTAAAATATTATGTTAGATCTTATATGAAAGTATTGAAGTTGAAAATTATATTGATGAAAAAAAAATTCATTTATTGGGTGTTCAAACATTTAGCAATTAACATTTTTCACGTTTAAGACAACTTGTATTGATTAAATTCACGAGGTGATCATTTTACGAACTTACTGAAAAATAATATTTTTATGTTCAACTTTAAATTAAATAGTAGCACCAAAAAGAATCACTCATAATCTCTGAGACAACCCAGCAATATTATATCTAATAAAACATAGGACTATTCTGTTAGAAAACTGATACCAGCAGTAAATCCCGATCCTTTATTTGGCCAGTCCCGGGGCCGGAGCGCTCTCCAAGCGCCGGAACTGTTTCGAGATAGTTTCATACTATTATTTGAGTATTCAAAAAGTCAGCAGGCTTATGAAATATTAGAATTTAAATGGATTGGTTTTTTATTTGCTTCGAACAGCTTTCAGCACTCATCTACTAATGTTGCCGCTTAATTATTGTTAAACGGATTTTGATAAAATAGCCGCTTCGGATTTAGTCAGAATGCTAACAGTATATCCTAGTACTAGTCAAAAGTAATAATGTTGAAACGTTTGTAAAGCAATGGCCCGAGAAGCTCTCGAGGATAGTCGACGGGAATCAAAGCAACGCCAAGGGCACCGGGGCAGGCTTGTTAGTTTTTTTTTCAAAACAGTTTTAATTAAACCGCTTTGTGATTCAGTGACCAGAATGCATGCAGGCCGACCACCCTCCCCGGGGTCGAATGGAGGACCCCTTACCGTGGCAATTGCAATCAATTGAGGGTATTGATTGATATCTAAAAAACTCAAATTAAAATATTTAAAAAAGTTCACGAAAATGTAAAATATGATTAATTCAAGGTGATAATGCTTTTAAAATTCACGGAATTTTAATTGATCAACCTGTTAATAAAAATTAAAAAAAACTTGTCTGTGGGTTAAATATTAGAAAAACTCTCGGAAAAACCTTTTAAGAAGGATAAAATAAAGTTATTATTGAAGCAATTAAAAAAGGTCACTCGTAAAGTTTATTAAAAAAAAATACAGTAAAGGTAAAGTCAAAAGAGTTCGTTTGAACAAGAAATGGAACTTTCTTCAAAGTACAGTTCCGGCGGAAAGACGAAAAACTGCCCTTTTTAAATAAGAGTAAAAGCCTCGTTAAGCCCGCCGCGAGTGATCCGACACCAACATTGGACTTTTTTTTTTAATTTACCAGTATATATATATACTTACATTTTTTTTTCATGTAATAAAAAATCACAATGTTTTAATGTCATATTTTGTTTTAAATATAATTAAAGCCCTGAAAAATAATGCCAATAAAGCAGAGAGAAATTAATACAGGAAGATAGTATCAGTTAATGTAGTTGTCTTAAAATAATGAATCGTGGCATAAATGCTGAAATCAAAAACAGGGCAATAAATAAATCGGACAGGTGGTAAAAGACTCATCCTTTAAAAATAATATGCACTGACACGTGATTGAATTATTATTTGTCTTCGAGTAAAGTCACCGATACCGAGACCGATATCGAACAGATAAATAGTTTTGGTATAATCGGCCCAAGGGCCGAGCCAGCGAGCATTACGAATCGGGAAATACCCCCAGAAGTTTATTTTGGAAGCACGTAGTTAGAGGCTGATATCAGATAGCCATGGCGTACAACTTTAGATATGAAAGTGAAGCGCAGTCCCCGTGGCCCGGGGCCCTCCGTCCTTATCGACACAGACCCGCAACTGTTGGTGTTTGTAGTTTTGAAGACGGAGCTGAATTGACACAGCTTTGCTTGAAGCTTTTCAATCATTTTAAATTTAATATAACATAGTAACATTGGGTTTGATACAAAAGTGGTGGTTACACGATTATAAAGAAATAGTGAAAAAAAAAACAAACAAACAAAATTTAAAAATGATTGAAATAACTTTTAATAAATTTATTTAAATAAATAATTGAATGCATGGTGGGTTTACTTACATTACCATTTTGAATGTCTGTCAAGTGATTGCATGGTGAAATATTAACATTTTCGTATGAAATATTTAAAAGCTTACATTACAATGCGAAGTTGCCAAATGAAATACAGGAGCGAGGCCTGGTCCGCGCGGGGGCGGCGGATTGCACGGAATGGCCCGACAAGCAGGCAAAGGGACTCTCAACGAGTTCCCTCAGTTTTGACACATGGAAAACACAGGCCAAATATTGCAAAAGTTGGATATTTTAACAGCTGAGGTGAAGTTTGTTGCTCGGAAAGTTTTAACCTCAGGAGAAATGGTTACTCTTTCACCTGGTGGCTGTGGTCAGCCGAACTGCATACATACATACATAGCTGACCTAGTTTTGCAAATTGTGATTCTTGATATACAAAATATTTTTTTTAGATTTATTCATGAATTCTTAAAAAAAGGTGTTTCGTTTTTATTGACTCTCAAAATTTGAAGAAACTCTCGATAAGCAATAGCTGTTTCTACATATGTTGAATCTGTAAACTATCCACAAAACAAAAATATCAAAATAACAAATAATTTCATCGACTGTTATTTTTAAAAATATTTATACACCCTCAATTTATATTAGATATTGTTTATTCAAATACAATTCATACCGCTTAATCATATTAAGGTAAAAAAGGTCTTATGCTTAAATATTTTCAAAGATAATAAAAGATTCGACCCGGGAATAACGCACCTCCTCACTCAGCCTCGACCGGAGGTCTCGAGTTTCAGAATTTCATTACGTCATTTACTAGTGAGATTTTGAAGAGCCGGTGCACCAAGCTAGGCACTTATTTATAGGTTTTAATAGAAACCGGAATCGGAACCGGAAGTGAACCGGATACACGTGAAACACCAAACCAAAGGATTCTTTTTAGATTCTTTCCGTGACCTGAAAACCTTTGTGATGCTTTCTCAGAAAATTCTAGAGAAATATTCTCGGTTCCGAGATACCCGGTGTAATGCACGAAGAGCGAGTTATTATTGTTGAGGAAAAAAGATGAATGCATTTTTTGTTTAGGGAATGTTTCGTTATACTGTACATTTTAGTTTAAATTCTTACCAAAATTACTAATAAAAAGCTTCACAAAAGGTTACCAAATAAGATTGTATATTTGAAATTTAAAGGTTAATTTTTTTTCAATCGTATCAAACATCGTAATAAACAGGAGACAAATTTAATTTTCGTAGATTATAAGAAGTTTTCATATTATATTTCACAAATTACCTATTTGAATAGTCAGATTTCAAGTAGATAACGACCATCATTATCTTCTAGTCACTTGACTATATATATATTTGCTGTTTTCATTTGTGATGTTATAATTGTAACATGTCTGAAGAGATTATTCAAACAGATTTAATAAAATAGCTAGTTAAAGTAGATACGACCCAGCTTAATGCTTAGTTTTTCATGCCACACACAAAATAATACACAAAACTATTCGGTGATGAATGGTCAGATATATTTTTTTAATCTTAAAATGAATAGTTATTTATAGAATGTGAAAAACAAAAAAAATATCTGAAAACCTGCACTTATCCAGGCTTGATCTCGAGACCTATGATTGACAAGCAACTACGAGGCGGTTTCTATATTTTAACATATTAATATCAGCAGTAATTTTATTAACATTCCATCTTAAAAAATATTCTTTTGTTATTATTTGTCTCGCTTCGAGTATGATTTATATTCGAAAAGAAATCCAAATATGTTGCTTAGGTGCGCAAATTTAAAAATGGTGTCATGTTACTTGAGGACTTGTTAAGATTTGTGGTTTTCATATATTTTACACCAAGATTCAAATTTTAGTATATTTTCAAGAATTTACGACAGTCCAATTTTTTACGTGCGTTTCCCTGTATACATATTTAAGTTTGTCACATAAGTTTTGTATGACCCAGTACGCGTAACTTGTATTATTTTTTATGTTTTGAGTGCACTAACGCACTATAGAACTATATAATTTTTTAAAAAAGTCTTTTAATATTAAAGTACCATGATGTTTATGACAAGTTTGCTCGGTATGCAAATTAATAATATTCTCTCTCCAAGATAAACCAAACTAGGTTAAGACGATTATTTATTTTATTTCAAATGAGTAACTTAAATTAAATCAGCTCGTATTTGGACCGCCTTGTGGAAATATAAGCTTATTTATTATTTTCAATTGAAAATAATCTAATTTAAATAATATCAGAAAATATTTAGGTAATTGAGATCTAAAGACAAGGCATTTGATTGGTGAAGATCCATTATTGTAATGATAAAATGACAATATTGTAATTGAGATACTTATATAAACAAAGGAATCTATCAATTTAATTATTTACATTATATTATTAGCCTTTATTTATGCTTTCAGAAAAATAAAAATGAAAGACTAAAATCGGTTGTTATTTAAGAAATTCAAACATAAGAATATTTTGGTTTTTCTTAAAGCTTAAATCCTAAAATAAACCCAAATCCCATTTAAATGGTGAGCGAAGAAACGTCGACCGACGTCAGAAGTCTAGGCAAATTCTCGGGCAATCCATCTTTATCGCGCGCGTGCTTGGAATAAACTGTCGTTGTTACTCTCGAGGAGCAATCCATTTTCCAGGAAATGCTTTGTTGCGGAGTCTGCAGCCGTGCAGCAGTGAAAATCAAGTGGGATCATCTTCCACTCTATTCAATCACACAAAGCAACTGTTTTCACTAATATACGGGCCAATCGCTCTTGTCATCGGTGTGTTGAACAGAAAACAGAATGTGCTACATCGAAACCATTGTCGTCTAAATGACAGTAACTAATATAGAAAGAAGTACAATTACAATATTTTTTTATTGCGCTCCTAGAAAAAAATATCATTCTTAATAATTTTGCTAAAAATAAACAGCGTGGGTGGTATTCTGAAGTGTTGAACATACTTTACAACAGTATCTTATTTAAAAAGTAAATTTTATCTATATATATCTTCTCGCTCTCCCCATTCTGTTGCTTGTGCATGGCTGCCATTCTGTACCCTGAGCGTGTGTATAGGATCGGTAATGAAGTAGTGGACCTGGAATGATTTTGGAGGGATGTGCTCTGAAAGAATCTTGTCGAGGTGAGGGGGCTTATGCTAAGGAGTATCAGATCTTAAAGCGAGCTTTGTAAGGAAATTATTATATAATAATGCTATTGGGCAGCAGCAATACGCAAGATTTTTCTTATATAAAACTGCGGTGTAGAAAGACCCGTGGACCTACTACACTATTTTTTCCTTAGAAAACATACTCGTAAACACTGGCTCAGCATGAGTATATGCTCAGTGAAATGGTCCCCAACCTCCTCTGAGGAGAGGCACTTGATGAAGAAGATATTTTATTAAACAATAAAAACAATATCATTGCTAACGTTTGTTGTTTTTATTATATACTAGCGGATACCCGACGTGTGCTACTACGCTGTTATCATGCTGTTGGAGAGTTTCAGGAGCTCTTGCTGTAGTAGCTCTGATTAGAGCTTGTTCTAGATGTGCTTCATGCTGTTCTAGTGTTTCTACAGCTTTTGACTGTCGCTCTTTCAACCTTTTTGACTCCAAATGACTTCGTGTTGTCCGGCAGTTTCGGCTGCTGTATTTCTTCCAATTACAGCTCTTTTCGGTGCCACTTTTTGATTAACCTCAAACGATAAAACTCTCTGTTGTAAATGACAGATCAGTTATTTTGTTTTCTAAGTCCGTACTATGCGCGATCTTCACAATGTTCTTTTTTCAAATTCTTTGCGAGGAACGATCTCGACTTTACAGATGTTGAAAATTTTTGTATGGAAAATGTCGAAAATTGACATAATTAATAGACCGAATGTATTTAATGCATTGTTTCAATAGTCTCAAAGATTCTTAGTATTATTGTCCTTCAAATGAAACCGGTTGGGGGCACATCGGTTGGATGGTTTCAAAGCCTATGACGGACATAGAAACATCTTTTGTGTTTTATATATATAGATAGATAGATAAATAAAAAAGAACATATTCGCCCACCCACGAACGGCAAATATACAAGCTCACGCCGTAGATTCGGTAAAGTAGTTAAGGTAAATACAATCCCGATATCGTAAAATTAAATTACATTATTATTAATTTGATTTGCGCCGTGAGACCTCTCGTTATGAAAATAGTTACGTAACCACTTTTCTTGTTGCCAGGAAGTCTATATCGGGAAATTTTCCAACGTTGTTTTATAAACATAAATACAACTCATTTCCACTTTAAATTCATAGTGCCTTCTATTGTGCGGCGAAGGGAGATATATTCGTTCCCCGGGATGGCGTGATATTCTTCATGGCCGCGGCCGCAAACTACTCGGGGATATTCTAAAATATGTAACCAGCGGGGAAATCCCGAGTCGTAAAGGCGGCGAGTTGTGTTTTTTATCGGCGGGGCGAGGCGGGGCGAGGCGGGGCGAGGCGGGGCGAGGCGGGGCGAGGCGGGGCGAGGCCGGGGCGAGACTCGCGTCCGGGCGACCAAATCCGAGCTCATCTTTATTCCAATGATAAAAAATGCAAGCTCATAACTTTTGCGGTGCGGTTTTAGAAACTTCGTGGCTCTGTTCGAAGTCCGCATGTTGCTCTGATCTAAACAAATAGATTTAACATTTATCCTACCGAGACCGGTCGTTTTGATCATTTTAAGCTTTTGTACAGTTTTTACACATTTTAATGTTTAAATTAAGCATAATTATTGTTCCCAACTCGCTTGTTTCAGTATGATTAATAAAACTTGTATTATCACACAGTAAAAGATCACAATTTTTAATAAAGCCGAGTCAGTACCGAGCTCCCGCTGTGTGTGAACTTGAACATCATTTAATAAATTTTAATTATTATTTTCATACCGTGATGAAGTCATAAAAATGTATTATTTATCATTATTTGAAACCATCAAAGCTGGAGTTTACTACTTTCAATGAAGTTTTATGATCTCCATTTCAAGGACAAAGCCCGCCCCTTATTCATTTTCATCTACTGGATCGAGAGCACCTCGATTTGAACTAAATTCGTACAAGCATTTTTGAATTAAAGTAATTTTATCAAAACAACTTAGCAATGATACACCATTTAATAGTAACAAGTCTGTTTTTTGAGAACCAATGTTGACTGTTTATTTTTTAAATACTGTGATTAACATTTGTTTGATTGAAAAACTATAAAAATTAAAGTTAAATTAGTTCAGGTGTTTTCGAAGAACAGTTCTCTACAACGAGAGCTTAATAGAACCTGGTTCAGCTTAAATTCTATGTGTTTACTACTTGTCTATATTCTTTTCCCTTGCGGCCTATGACTTTTACAGGGGGGTGTGATTAAAAACTCCTCATTCAGGTTCTCTGCGTTTGGATGCCTCCCGCTCGTAAAGTAAAAAAACAAATGATTCTAAACTGAGGTTAAGCAAATAATCGGTAAGCAATATTTAGGAGGCAGGGCGTGGCGGATTAATCGCACATCCATTAGGTGTCTGAAACGCCGTAAGTTGCAATATTCTCGGCTCATAAAACCTCACTCAGTATCGATCATAGGCGTAGCAGTGCAGCTTATCTGACGATGCAAAATGTAAAAAATTGATGTCTCTGAGATTATAACCCAGTTTTATGTCTTTAACCTTTTGTTTCACGCGGGACGGACGAGATGAATGGCGTTCGAGATAAATGGGCCTGTAAAACCTATTGTTATGATTGAGTATAATTCTGTTTTCTCATTTTCTTATTTCTTTTACTACCTTGTTAGCTTTTCTAGGATATATTAATGTTACTAATATTTTATATTGCGATATCGATTTATCGGAGAACTCGTAAAATTCCAGAATAAATGTAATATTGTAGATAATATTCGTAAAAATAATGCACTGAACTGTAGAAACCAAAATTTATTTTTGTTTGTTTTATTGAAAGAATTTATTATATTGAAAATAAACACTAGAGTATTATTATATTACACATCAGCATATTATCTACACTCAAGTATTGTAAATTTATAATTAAAATGAATTTAAATTTATTCTTAATTTTACCTATTTACAAACCGATTGAATAGATTTTTTTTCTGAAATTGTTTTCTGTATGCATTTCATTTAATAAAAAAGTAAATAAAATATTTGACAGAAAGTACTAAATATTTTAATAAATAAGTAGCTGGGATTTTTTATTTCATACCACACTGTTTTATTATTTTAGTTTGTTTTATATAGTTTAAATAAAAACAATAAATTAAAAATTATGGTTAATTGACGAGTGGATCCTCGCTCGGGGCAGGCTGCCGCTCGCCGGCTGCTGTCGTACATGAGTACTAATTAATCTAAATACGAAGTGTCTCATTAAGTAAACACGTGGCCTTATTGACCATCGGTTAATTTATAGTTAGACACGTTGAGTTACAAACGGTAAGCTTTCCGAATAGGACAGCTTAAGTGCAGATTAGTGGACGTTTATCAGTGACAGGACGGCGCTGGACTCGGCGACTCAGGCGCAAGGGCGTAGACGGGGGCTATTTAAATAGTTTACGCGTTATTTTAAATTTATTATAGAGGCTCTCAGCATAATGGCACCCATTCGTGGTGTCGGTGTGGACCTGAGAAGCCTTGATAGAACAAATGTGTGATTCTCCTTACATTAAATATTAACTAAGCCTTATGAGTAGTTAATCCTTGGGATCGCTTATTCTCTCATGAATTCGTAATAAAATATAATGAGAATATAACAATTATGATAAATGAATAATAATAACTGTCTATTAGCTCTCTCAAAGTAGTGGGGAGAGTTAAAAGATTTGGGCAGTTGGTTGAATGAGAACTTGGATCCTGACCAGGAAATTAAAGTAAGGATTGAGGTAGCACGCAGTACATTTAATAATTTGAGGAAAGTACTATGCTAAAGAGATATAACCGTGAAATATCGATGGAGATTCATTAAATGTTATGTCGTCTCAGTTATCTTTTATCCAGTCGGAGCTTGGACACTCAAGACAGATACTGTGCGAAGAATTGAGGCGGCAGTAATGTGGCTGTATAGGAGAATCGTATTTTCTCCTATTATGGCTACATTTTTTGTAAGTATGGCATCCTCCAGCTGATTGTCCAAGAAAAAATTGAAGGAAAAAGAGGCATTGGAAGAGGGAAGTACACGTGGATGCGGAATTTGCTCCAGTGGCTGGATATCGGAAGTGCAGCCGGATTGGTGAGACTGGCCCAGGATAGGGATATGTTCGAGGAAATGGTCACCAACCTCCTATGAGGAGAGGCAACTGAAGAAGAAGAAAAACTGTCTCGCAACTGTTGCTTAAGTTAGGTTAGGTTAGGTTTGGTAGTTGACTGACGTTGGCTGAAGTTATTTATGAAAAGTTTATTTTATTTCAAATTTAATAAATAGGCTTAGAGGGAACCAGAAATAGTAAATCATCGTTATGCCAGGTTCTTTGTGACCTACCTTTATCCGGTAACGCGACAAGTCGAGCTCTCAAAAAAACATGAACTAAATAAATAAAAATTAAACGTATTTGAGTTAAATTACGAACGAAAAATAAAATAGATCAATGTTTCTAAAAACTTAGTTTTGAATGAAAAAAGTAGATATACATATATTTTGATATTAATCGCGGCAGCCACCAGCATCATTCGAGAACTTTTACTCTTTAAATGTGAAATAATTTATGCATTTATTAAAAATGAGTTTTAAATACTAATATTTTTTAAAAAGCCGCCTTTAAAGTAGCTGATTTGAAACATTCTTCAAGATAACTAATTATTTTACAATATATGCAATAAACGAAATAAAACCTCATACAATGAGGTTTAAAACATCTGAAGCGGTAAAATAAGGTGTCGGGGGAAGACTCACGCATCGTGAAGGAGTGGTCCCACCAGTCGGTCTTGCAGAGGTAAGCCTTGAGGTCCGTGGCGGTCCTGCCCACGATGACCACGGGCGGTGCCACCAGCGTGCGGATGACGAGGAACACGGAGAACACGGCCACGATGATGCCCAGCCGCTTCAGCAGGTTGAAGTCCGTGATCTTCACTGCCTTGGCAGACCGCACGCGGAAAATCACGGAAATCCTGCAAACGAAAGTTGTCGTATAATATTTATTGTTACGAAATTCAATATTTTTGACAGAGAGTACTTGGTGGAATTCCATTTTAATATTTTTGACTAAAATGCTTGAGTGATTTTCCACATGTTCGTTTTTATTTGTGACCCATTATCAAACAGAGTGTGAAAGGTTGGCGAAACCGGTCACAAATAAAAACGAACATGTGGAAAATCCCACAAGTATTTTACTCAAAAATATTATTTATTGTTACGCATAGAATTCTTTAAAAAAAACTTCATTATTTTATTGTACTAACAATAAATTTAAATAAATTAACCGAAGTAAAATTTAATAACTTCTTTTTCATCAATTAGAAGTTTTAGAAGCTTTATTTTAATTATGTTGCTCTAATTTATTAAAAAGCTGTGTTAATTATAAACGGAATGACTTTTAACATTTTAATGATACAACTTGCGTGCCAAAGTTTTGTGTGGCTATTTAGTAATTTTTCATTTTCATAATTACTTACTTGTGTATTTTTAATTAAATCTTTACAAATGTGGATTACGATAGCGTGCGTTGTTTTGCTGAATCACAAAATAATGCTTTCAGGTGTGTCGGTTGTAAAAAATGTGCAGTTGTATTTAATTTAATTACTTTTGATACAAACAATGATATTTTTTGAAATTGCAGCTTCCCGCCCACCGACGGAAACAGGGCTAATTTTTTTTTGAGTATTTGAAACAAAATTTTCAAATTCAATTTACCAATTTCCGGTAGCGGCGAAGGCACTGTTACGATGCTCTTGATGGTCGATGATAATCTCGTTTCTATCGGCGGCACAGCAAATATAATGCATAGCTTTTGAGTCTTCCTTGCATTCTGAGATCCGCGTGCTTACGTTGTAATGAGAAATAAAATAAAAAATTGCAAATTTAATAGCTCGTTTAAAATTAATTGAATTCTATTAAAAATAAGTCATGGTCAATGTGGTACGGTAATACAGATATTTATTTATCTGTCTTCTTCAAATTTGCAACCACAAGAGACTTAAACTATCCACATCCAATTTGCACTATTTATAATATTTTAATGCTTACAGAGAAATCTAATAATTTATTATTTTATAAAATATCTAAATGTGGATATAAATACTCTCATATGTATCAAATGAAAGTTTTGCAAACTTTTAGTGCCTCCTTGCCACCAATTATTGGATAGTACTATATTAGTTTTTTTAACTTTATAAACAAATGTATCAAATTGACTTGCGGGTGAGCGAGAAACAAAGTCTTCCACAAAACTGAAAGCTAATAATAAAGTTTTGCTTAGAAAGTAAAGTACCAGTTAGGCCAATAAGAAATTACCAGCTATTCATGTTGGGAGCAATGAGATGCTTATCCTCTAATATTACATAGGAGCTGCAGGATGAATATTGATTAAAAAAGTTGTTAGTAGTTTGTTTACGCTCTCCGCGAGGGGCGTCGGGAGGCTCTATCACCGCGGGGAGCGAAAACAATCAAAATATTTTCAACAACTCTCGACCCAGTCGCAAGAACAATTCCCAATAAATCCATACATTGATGAACTCGTATTAGATAAAACTCATTTGTAAAGATTTATTTTCGAAAGAAATATTTATTATGCTACTCGTGTCTTCAGCAAAAAAATTGTTTTCAAAGAAAACAACTTAACTAAAAAAAATCTAATATACATTGATAGTAGTTTTTATATCGTTTTTATTTTGCCACGCGATCAAATCACTAAAAAAAACATGAGTTTTAATTTGTCAATATCGAAAATCTATATATTTTTATTTTAAGAAGTTAATGTAGACAAAGTAGAATCGGAGATAAACACTGTAATGATTGAAGCTCCCTGTTTCCCTAGACGAACTGGCTTGAGTCGTGCGCCGCGCCGCCTGTCCGTATTGAATCAAGGAACAAAAATATTACATATTTTACGGGCAGTAAAAAAAACTTGGATAAAATTCATAGCAGACAGAACTGAGGTTTTTCCAATTTCGCGCAGTACCCGGCCTAGACCGGAGCCTCTTGAATGGGACTGGCCTCACGACAACAGCTCTGGTATACTTTTACTACTCGATGATTTGTTCATATTAATTAAGTTATAATGCGAGCATATAAATAAACCGTAGTAGTACTGATACCATAAAAATAAAATTCATATTTATTTCCTAAAATTATTGTGTCTAACGTACTGACTGAAAAATTTGTATAGAATAAGTCACACTCAAAAATGTAATAAAAAAGGCAGTGTGTTTTTATCAGAGAAAGCGGAAGGTGTTGGAATCTTCGAAAATCCTTGCACCCCTGTTACATCGGGCGGCAGTAAATATGCTGATCCTACGAAGGAGAAAATTTAAATCGGAAAAGTCGTGCAAAGGGATCAGGGGGGAGGGGGAATCTCTAGGGGTGGGACATTTAAAGTTAGTCCAATTTTATTGGATAATAGTGGAGGCTGTATGGAATGACGGTATATTTTAAGGCTAAACTTTAAAAGTTATTCAGTTTTTATTCTAAAGGTAGTGTTATTATGCGCATACTTGCTTTCACTCGCTAGTATTAAAGTTTCAAAGGCGTTAAGGCGAGTCGGGAATATTTTAGCTTTGATTTATCCTCTTCGTCTTTGAAAACATCTTTTACTGGATCGGCTTCGAGAATATGATTGAATCGTACCTCGTTTGCTAGGGTCGCGAAATATAAATGAGATATGTAATACCAATTAAAATATCACATACTTAAATAAAACGGTTTTTATACCCGATTTTAATATTTTATAAACATTATTTGCGTCAGTTTCTAATCAATCGATCGAACGACCGCTCGACCGTCTCCGTTGACTGCCCTTTTTGCGTAAGCTCTTTTGTAAGGGTTCTAAAAACGCAATTAAATTGGAGATGTTTTACGACGGTTCATTGGCAATTAAGAAGAAACCAATCACTGACCCAGGATCGTCCGGCTCTGATTAACTGACCGACCAATAATCGGGGATTACCGGCACAAAGGTGGGCCGGGACGGACAGCGCTGACCTGGCCTCGTCCCTTATATGCCGTATTTATCAAAATTACCTTATACGCTTGATTCAATTTACTTTAGAGTTTACGATTTTGAAATATTATATCATATAGAAATAATATACAATTCTTATTGATTTTTTTCACCGAAGTTGGAAAAAACTTTCACTTTCAAACAAAAAAAAATAGTTATTATTTTTTGTTATACTTTGTTATGAAGATCAATACTAAAAAGTTGCATAGAACGAATTACTCGCTACGATTAGTTTAATACATATCAGATGATTTTGGAAATCTTTGCAAAAGTCCAGTTTGCGATGGGACCGGCCCCCGCGGGGCTTCCCGACGCCTGTATAGATTGGCAATCGTAAACACATCGAAGCTCGCAGGTAAGATTACACGTGTTTAATGGACTATGACGAGGGATGGAAATGGCGAGGCTCGTACTCACTGCTGACTCAATTTGCCGAGGATTATTTTTACTACTCTGCAATGCCTATGCCGGGTATAAGTTTTATAGTTTTTGGATGAGCGATAAAATAAATCCCTGCGATTATTATGCTATAAATTGCTTACCTCTATTTAGAAATTGTGTTGAAGGTAAAGGTAAGTATCATTGATGGGTGTGTGGGGTTACCGTGTGTGTTTTTCAGTTTCTACAGGACAGTGCTTTTTGTGAGATTTCTTTGTGCGAGCTAAGTCACATGCTAAGTGTGAAACACGCGTTCTTGTATCTCAGTCACAAATTGTTAAAGTTATTATGAAAGTATTCTATAAATTAAAAAAAAAACATAACCTTGAAGGCTTTTGTTAATACCGATTGGATTCTGAAAGCCGTATGAATGTGGCGATATTTCTAATTTGATAGAGCAACTATTGATTCATAAATATTCCATTCTAATATATGCATCAAGAACGTCAAAGTTTGTGTAAAAAAACATAACATTTTCTTGTATTTTTATTATTATTGAATTGGTTGTCTAGTGAAATTTACTGTAAATAAGTTCACTAAAATCTAGACCAGACTTTTATGTACATATATATAAAGTCTTCATTTTATTGCTCGATTTTGGTGTCTTTTCTCATACTTTCTCGCATTAAAACTGCATAATTTCGGTGAAAGCTAGAATTATTCATACAGGATTAGAACTGAAAAAATTAATACTTAAATTATACACAAGTAGGAGGAACATGGAAGTAGCTCAAACCGCAAAGATGCCGAACAATAAGTGAAGTATGAAATGCCCGCGACTGTTCCTCACGTGCGGCTACCCCGGGGGACTGCCTCGAAGCACCCCCGCCCTCGCCCTCGCCCCCACCACGACCCCACCCCCATCCCCACCCCCTGCCTTCACCCTCGCCACCCCCTGGTCCGACGCCGCGCCGGCACGAGCACTGCCTCAGATTTAACAAACTTGACTTCTGCAATTGGAATTGTCCACGATGAGGGCAAAATATACAGATTTGGATTGAAAACATGGTCACTGATTTTTGGTATCTATCACTTAATAAACATAAAACACTTCATTCAAATTTATTGAAGTAACATAGGATTGTAGTATTAATACCTCCAGCTAGTAAATTCATTTTATATTGTATAAATATTATACACAAACGTTCTGGAACAACTGAAAGCTTTCATTTATTTATGTGGTGTATTACGATTGATATTAAAAACAGGGTAGTAAAATGATATCTAAATATAAAGATACTAGTATTTTGGAATGTTAGATGTGTTTTGAATTATTAAACGTGATTTCAGACCATGAAACAGCGTAGAAATGTTAAAAAATCAAGTGAGATTCATACCCACGCACCCACGGCTATTGTGGCCAACTGGTAGGTGCGATTTCAAGGAACTTATGACCAAACCGCGATCACTGAAGTCATTAGAGAAAAGAAAACCAGAAAATACCTCAGATTTATATAAATATGTTTTATTATAAATAAGAGCTCAATACTGAAATTACTTTATTTGCGATTGGGTTACTCAATAATAACAAAAGCATTTTTCTTGCCTTTTTTCTTTTATTTAATGGCCGGTGGAGTTTTATACTTTCCGGTTGTTTCAACCTTTGGTAATTTCTTCTGAGTTGTGTTTTTATGAGACCATAAAAATACATTATTTGCCACTTCCGCGCAAATCCTCGTAATGTTTATATTTCAGGATGGTAATTTGAAATAAAAGCGGAATATTAGGGATAATGCATTGATATTTATTTTGCTTATAATTGGAGTGTAAAAAAAAATTTATTTTTAAGTGCTGCCATGAATGTTACATGTTTATTATCCTTTTTTTACGCCTATTAACTATTTTTATAAGTTATTTTTGCAAATCTCAAATAAATTTAAAGCAAAAAATTATATTATCGAATGAATATTTTGTTTTCTTTTTTTTTTGTTTATCATAACCTACATGGCTAAAGCGCAAAAAGGTACTAAAAACTGCGCTGAAATTGAAAGGTAATTCAAATACCTTTAAAATTCACAACTCGCCAAAATAAAAGTTTTTTTGTTGTTGTGAAAAGTATGATAATTGAACCCCGAACGGCCATTTACGGCGGAAAATAAAACGCCACCATGCCGGCGGGGAAAGTAGGAGAGTCAACCTCCGGGGCCCGCGGGAGTGGATTTGCGTTTGTTGCCGCCTCGCCCCCGCCCCGCCCTGCCCCGCCCCGCCCCCGCCCCGCGAGGAGCACGAGAGATGAATTAAAGTGGGCAGTCCTCGCGGCCGCCGGATAAAACGAAAGGCCAAAATATCAATTTGTTGAATTGCTGACTCTATTCCGTATTTTTTTTGTGATCATTAATTAGCCTCTACTTATATTAATCGCACAAGACATTATAATCATTAACGTTTAGTACCCAAAAAGTGCGTATTTTGAGTATTTTTTCTAATCTATTATTTTTATTGAAAATGACCGGTTTCAAAAGGTTTGAAAGGTAGGCAAAACCGGTCACCAATAAAATTTAATACATGGAAAAATCACAAAAGTATTTTATTTAAAATATTAAAATAAAATTTAGTGAATGTTTTTGATTTTCGATGAAATAACATTTTTTAATTAAATCCAATAAAAGTTCATTGATTTTATATAGAGCCCCGTCAGCCCGACCGCAAGACCTGATTTCAATTAATTAATTTAATTAAAAGTCAATTTTAATTTCATTCTGATATATAAAATTATATAAAGCAACGTTCACGTAACGTGAAATTGTGGTTATACACAGATTCCATAATACTTGCGAGTTACCTGTGTAAGTTAAAACGTTGATTGCCATTTTAGAATTTTTAAGTTTACCATTATTTAAATTTTAATGATTCAATAAATAGTTTTATTTAAATCCAAATGTATGTTTGAAAAAACAAATATAACTTTAGATAAGTCAGATATATATTCACAAAAGTGTTTGATGTTATCGGGGGTGCAACACAAGAGATCAAATATTCTAGGAGAGCTCTTCTCGTAACTGTAAACGTAAAATATATTGTAAGGGTTCTACTAAAGCCTTTTCATTGATATTTATTCGTGATTGTGACCATATAATAACTTTATTGTTCTATCCTTTCCTCGTCCCATGGGAATATGGCATTTTTATTTGACTGATCACAAGCGCGGGAGCCCGAGTCGAGGAACCGGGAGGAAGATTCGCGGAACTCTCACTCAGTAAGAGTGAGGCCGCACGCGAAACACGATAGCTTCTGATAAAACATATGTAACTATTTTCCATGTAAATAGTATATTTTCAATATAACAAACGTTTTAATCGCATTTGGGTACGGTTTCAGACATTAATACTTCAAGGAGATGCCAAACTTCTGTTTGGCCACTTATTTTGGCCAAACAGGTAGATCCTTCAAAACAAGATCAAAGAACACATAAGAAGATGGAAAAAAGAAGATGAAACATCAACCTTCGGCCTCCACCTCTCTGATAATAAACACGATATAAATCAGAACTCCAATCTTAAAACATTGCATATTAATAATTAAGGCACAAAACTCGATCGCCAAGTGATTTTAGAAATAAATCGCGTGAACGATTAATGATCAGGTTGTTTTAAACAAATCTCCACTACTATTTCCTATCGCTAAATTCCGTGCATATATTTTATTTTCTGAAAAATACACAACAGGATTACCCCAATCTAGGAGAATAGCTGCTACACCCCAAAGCATTTGTTTAGTATAAAATCGTTCACGAAAATTAGCGATTATATAGAATCATTAATTTGTCAGGTACATTAAACTTACATAACTCTTATATTATCCCTTACCACCTAACAATCATTCTCTCTCTTTCTAACAACCTCTCCCTTTAACAATTGTTTACTTAATTAATTGTTTTTATATAAATTCTAGCTCAGTTTGATAATGCCAACGGGAAAGGCTGGCAAAACCGGCCACCAATAAAAATTAACACGTGGAAAAATCACTCAAGTATTTTATTTAAAATATTATGAATACTTCATGGATTAAATTGATTGAACACCAATGAATAATGAATTGAGGCACCTAGTTGTTGGCCTCGAGCACTCACCTCCACGTCTTCAGCATGAGCGCCCCGTAGGTGAGGCAGAAGCCGAGCTCGCGCAGCCACACGCGCGCGGTGCAGGAGTACACGCTGGGCCGCGGGTACATCACGATGTTGGTGCAGTAGATGAACAGCGCGCCCAGCGCGATCACCCGCAGCAGCACGGGGCTGGCGGCGCGCACCACCTGTCGAGAGTGTTCTGATGAGAGTGTCTTCACCCAGGGCAGGTGCCAAATATGTACAATACCACGTAATAAAAATAATTGGGAGCCAAATCTGTGTATTGATTTACGAACCTCTATTATAATTTAACACTTTATTAAATTACGGGTATACCGAATAAAATTTGATTTATTTATTATCAAATAAATGGCCTTGTGAGTTAAAAAATAGAAAGTATAGTATAAAAACATAAGACCATATAAAAAAAAAAATAATTATAAGAAATAAAGTTTTATAAAACACATATATCTGTAAAAATAAATAAAGTATTATTAATTATATGTAAGTACTTAAGATATTCTCTACAAGTCGCACATAAAAATGAAAATACAATAATCGATGAAATCGTTCTTAATAAAAAAAATTATCTAAAAATTTAAATCATGATAATGACCGACAAACATTTAATGCTAAACTATGCTCTTGCATCTCCTTGGAAATTTTCAGTAAATCCGGTTTGTATGTTGTTAATTTGAATAAAATTTTAGTAAAAACAATATCCGGGGATATTTGTGCTTGAGCCGCACTTAAGGGGTCAAAGAGCCGTTCTTTGCCGACCCCTGACCTAGGGAATAGTGAAATGAGAGTGTTTGCCACATGCTTTTATTGAACATTGCTAATACAAGACGTCATTCCTAGGGTAATATTAATAACATCAAATCAATAAAAGCAAAATATTCTTCTTGTAATGTAAATTATTGAATAAACCTAATTCAGTATTAATCCTCCCCGCTCTCTCCATTCTGTTGCTTGTGCGTGGCTGCTATTCTGTACTCTGAGCGTGTGTAAAGGATCAGTAATGGAGTAGTGGACTTGGAATGATTGTAAAAGGATGTGCTCTGGAAGTACACTGTCGAGGTGGGGGGGTTTCTGCTATTGTTTCTGTAGCTTGCTGCAGAAGGAGTATAAGATCAAAAAGCCAGAGGTTTGTAAGGAAAGGATTTATAATAATGCTATTGGGCAGCAGCAATACGCAGACTTTTCCTTCGCAGACCCGGGGACCCACTACACTATTTTTCTCTTAGAAAATCATGAACACTGGTTCGGCATGGGTATATGGTCACTGAAATGGTCGCCAACATTTTCTGAGAAGAGACACTTGATGAAGAAGAAACATTATTTTGAGCATTCTAGGCATGGTTTTTCATATTTAAGGGATTGAATCATAACATTTGATTGAATAATCCACAGTGACTATTAGGGTGTCCCTTATATGACCAAAAAAATTTTTTTTTCAAATTTCGAAATGCATACCCTCTACATTTTTTACTAATGCTATAAGATACTCAAATATAAAATTTCATCTTTCTAGAAAAATTGCAACTAGTGCCGACCGAGCTTCAAAGTTTAGTAAAAAACGTGTTTTGTCTTGATATTTCGGTCTGGTATAAAATCATTATAAATGCAATAAATTAAGTGAATAATAGTAAAAATTCAATTAAATGAACATTAATCTTTAATCAAAAACATAAAGTAATAACAATCAGTCAGGGTAACTTTTTTATAGAGTTGTTTTTTTACAGTCCGGATACAATTTTCTATGTTCCTGGACACAGCGCAGCAAGAACTGTTTTTGTTCTTCTTCAGCCGCGATAAGTCCGTTAAAATCTTGCATCATTTTAACAGCCCTTTCAGCAGTATCATTCACAACCCTCAAATAACTTATTTTTCTTTTAGCTTCCACAAAAGCACTATTATTATTCCAAGAAGATACATCTTTCTTTAGAAAACTGTCGTCGATCTGCAGTCGTGATAAAAATTGTTTGCTTTTTTCCGATACGAAATCATCCAGTGTTTTACAAACATAAGCAAACATCTTGTAGAGTCTTTTTGTCCTTCGCAGTTATTCTGCATTGTGACTGAAGTAAACACATTTTTAAAGAATAGATCGCTCTCGCCATCCAGCGTGCCTGATGCATGGCTTTGGGGGGGCTTAGTTTTAATTTTTCCTCTGAGTCTCCTCCCAAAATTATTACGCACAGTTCGACCAATTTGTGGTAGTCATCTCTTACATAACCTTTGTCTAATTCTGCCTTATAAAATATTAAAAAAGCTTGAATGTCTGTCTCGGCAACACGTTGTTTTACGAAATTAAGAGATGGTTCAATGTTACTAGCGTCGATGTTTTTCCAATTTTCTCTGAACTTTTTAAACATTGGAGTATCTGGGCTACTAGTAATTTACTTAATTTTGCTTTCAAAGACAGCTTTTAGGACCAATTCATAAACATGATGACGACAGACGAGCAGCAATTCTCTTCCTAAAGTTTCTCCAAAATAGCACAAGCTCCATTGAAACGGCCAGTATTGAAAGCTGTTGTGTCGCAGCACATTATTTGTACTTTATCGTGAAGGTTCCAGTCAAAGAGAGCTGTTGAGACAGCCTTAGCTTGATGTTTTTCAGAAGAATGTTCTAGTTTTGGCACTGCAAGAAGCTGTTCCTTATCGTCAAACGAAGCAATGACTGGCAAGCGTTCTTCTTTAGAACTTCGTACATCTAACCCGGGTAATAGTTTTCCATCCCAATGGACTGTGACTACGTCGGGTACATTACTTCCAAAGAAGTCAGATTTTATTGCTTCTGCCCTTGATTTTCTAGTTTCAGCAGCTAGTGATTCTCTTTGTCTTACAACCCTTTCCTCTTCTTCCAATCGTCGTTGTTTAGATCTATCTTCTTTTTCCGGCAATTTTTTATCAACACCACCTAAGCATCCTGGTCGATCTGGCTCTCTCTGTTTCATTAAAAATAATTTATCTTACTCTATTTTCATTCTCTCAAAAGCATCAGCATGTGCAAATGCCAAATGCCATGTCAAACAAATTATCAAGATCAATTTTGAAATTGTTCTCACGGCTCTTGAACGTAACCTGAGTTTTCTTACAATTTTTTTTGCAACTCTCTCCAAATATGATATAAATCAACAAGTTTCTTCACGCAGTTAGGATATGCCCTTGTTGGAATTCTTGCTTTTTCCCAATATATGATGCACTCCCTAATCACAAGATTTGCACTTTCACTAACAATCAGTTTAACCTCACGAATATTGTAAAATAGGACCGAGGGAATTTGTCGATTAGATGGTAATTTTGCACCATTTATTTGATATGCAAGCAGATGCAAACCGATAAGGAAATTATTTTGTTTATCACTCCGTAATTCCACCGACATGTTAACGCACTAAACAATGGAGCACTACTAATCTCAAAAATCACGTATGAAATGACAAATAAAACATGCAGTTACAAGTCACAGCGCAGTACTTACGCAACTTGTATGGACAAGTTAAAATCGCAAGTCGGCACGGGTTACCGTTTATAAATCGAACTAATATTTTTTTCTAGACAATATAGGGTTATTACTAAACTTTTAAGAAGGTATGCGTAAAAAAATATTGAACTTGAATTTTAAGGGACACCCTAGTGACTATACAAAAGCTTAATGTTGTAGGGAAAAGTATACAAAAAGATAGTTTGATAGACTAGCATGAAACATTGTTCTATCAAAAGTGATCTAACAGCTCGCTCTTCTCTTTATTGTTACTCTGAAAGCGTAAATCTGAAATAAAATAATAATTCTAATAATTTTGAGTATATGCTCAGTGAAATGGTCGTTAACCTCCTCTGAGGAGTGGCACTTGATGAAGAAGTATTTATTAAATTATTTTACGCACTGAAATAATAATATTTTTAACAGTTTATCTCAGGTAAGTATTCATTTACATCAATTCATTAAATTGAAGTGTATAATCGAGACGCTGATTTCGAGCAGAGCTTCATCAAGCGGGATCAAATTCTTCGGAGCCGCGAGCTTCAGAACATGCTTTCTGCGAAGTTATATTCAATTCTACCGATGAAAGTTTCACGCTATTATTTTACAATTTCAGAGTGCTTTTACAAAATTTAATTTAATAACATGGAGCAAGGAGCGTTTAAGTTATCAAAATATATGGAAGAAATCTATCCCCTACAGTCTCTTCCAATAAATAGTTTATATAAATCTTATTTCACTTTTTTATATGTAAAAAATTAATAGCAATATGCAAAAATAATATGTCATTATTATTTATTAAAATATTGTTGTTTTTTAAGACACGTTACTAATTGCTATTAATGTTTATACAAAATGGTATTGTCTACAAATTAAAGTCACAATAGATGAAAAATATATTTACAGAAAGAAAACGTTTGAGGATAAATTTATTTATACGTTTGTTCCTTAATAAGTTCTGTCAGGGCATATCACGTGAGAGCAATAAATTGTCCTGAAGAAATCCGGTAGCAGACTGACAAAAAACTACGTGGCAATGTTCAATATGTGGTAATTTTTTGAGCAAATAGCTATTTTACACAACTATGGGCTAAAAACTAGCTTCTCATAAATTATGATTGTAAATAACACAATATCCAACCAATCTGTTATTTGAATTTTCGATTATTACTGCGACTTGGTTAAAGAAATTTTGCGCTTTATCTTAAATTTTTTAGCATCTTGCCTATGTGAGGTTATTGACTAAATTAAAAAGAAACATAAGTACATTAACCATGTGACTGATTTCTTATACTCCCCGAAAACTAGCAAAATAAAGAGACATTTAAAATCTATATTTTAAGGATGAATATTTTATTTCAGATGTTATTTTCAAAATTAATTCGTGATTAAGTATATTTACAAAATATTATTGTTAATTTCTTTTATTACGTTTTTTTGAACTGTTGAAGTATGTTTTATGAATTAAATATCTTTGGACAGATATACTCAGTCAAGAAAAAAATGATAACTTTTTGAATTTATATTAAAACAAAGTAAGTCTAATTTTTATTAATCATTTTTCAGTTGGTGTTGAAATTTATATTAAAAATTGTGAGTGAAAGTTTTGCTCGCTTGTGATGAAAAGGAGTGTTCGCGACTCAAATAAATTAATAATATCTAGCCTGAATTAAAAGAGTTCACAAAAGTGAAGTATATTTTTAACGAGATACAAATGTATTTCAAAATATGTAAAGCTAGGGATAGTTTTCAAAATGTATCTCGACCCTTATTGGAGCAAAGAGACGTCCACAGTAAAGTATTCAGTCAATGGATCCCGAACGGCCGCTTTTTTTTCTTCAATAAAAAATCGTGCAATTTTTACATGGTTTTTTTGGAATAAAGTTATGTTAAGAAATATGATAATTTAATTTTTTATTATAAATTTAAGCGATCTTTAAATACGTATTCTATTCATTTTAACATATGTATGGATTTTAATCATAAAAAAGGGGTTGTTGGAAAATTCACTTTTTATTTAAACTCAATAAAAATATTTATCTAATATATATTAAAAAATGAATAAATCTATCTAATTTTGAGGTATCCGAATATTTAAAACCACCAAGTAAATCGTTGATATTGCTAAGAGATACTGTCTTCCCTCTTCACTCTTCACGTATTATAAACTCACAGAAGATGTTTAGTTCTGGCGAATAATGATGTAAAATTATAAGTCAGAGTTTCCCTCGCTAAGGCGGTGGCAAGTATCCAATCTCAGTAACGACATTAACAGATAAAGGAAATAGGAGATTTCTCTAGAAATTTATAGAAGTAGCCCATAATTATTTACCCGTTTACGCTGTGCCAATGATAGATTTTGATGGATTTGACCACTGGGAAAAATTGGAAACGTCTTCGAAAAAGTATACAGACAAAGGGTCCGTAAGAGCATTAGAAAAAATGGAAGTCTTTAAATCATTATAATCTGAAATTTGGAATTTTGGGTTGGAATATGAAAAAAGGCCAACGAAAAATCTGAGATTTAAACCTAACAGAATATCAAATAAAGAAAGGCTTCTCTTAAACCGCAAAGTGGCTGTTGAAGATTTAAAATTAAGCCGACTAGTTATGTGAGAGTGAGAGTAGTGATGAAGATTCTTGATATGTATGTTAAATATTTGTAATGGGAGTGTTAGGATTTCGAATTTACCTTTTCATTATTTTAATAAATAGTAAACGTAATAGCTGAAACAGATTGTTCGTTAAAAAAAATAATTGATGTGATGTTGATCAAAATTTGATTAAATTATTTTTAATTGTTACTTTTTATTATAAAATGAATAAATCTAATATTAAAATCCTAAAAATATTGCGCTAAAATACGAAAATAGGCGGAGTTGGAATATTTGTTGAATATGGTGAGCAATTTTATAACTAGTAATGAAAATTGTTATATTTTTACTTTAGTTCGCGAATGAAATAATACTCATTTTTCCAAATAACTCTTAGTATATTAAAGCATTCTACTTGCGCTGTTTGTATATTTTTATACAAAAAAAATTACCTTGAAATATGTACTTTTAAAATTATACTTTCATCTATTATATATTTGTTTGTCATACTGTAACATAAGCATTTGTTTAAGAATTTGATATTTATATTATTTAATTTTAAATAACTAACCTTCTAATTTATTTATAATGTGAAAATATATGAAATTTCTGTCGATTGATAAACATTATCACGAAAAAAGATGCAACATGTACAAATAGTGTTTACTTGAGCTTAAAAAGATCGTATCTATACTTTTAGTGAAAATCATGGATCATGTTAAATCTCTTGTATATAATAAGTTCCACTGCTAATATCATCTTTTATTAATGGATTTTCAGTTGAAAGCAGTTATCCTATAAATTAGTAATAATAAATTTTATAAATACTCCAATTTTCAATGAAAATCAAATTGCGAAATTATTAAGTGAGGGATTTTTTATCCTTTGTAATACTTTTATTTAATTAGAAATTTATATTATTTTTTAAAAACAAAACCAAACACCTTTTAAGAAAATATATACAAAAAATTATCAATAAAATTCAAATATTTATTGCGTATGCTTTTGCACGTCTCATAATTAATTTACACCTACAACTGTCTCAATTAAAGACATTACTTACATAAATCTTTCAAAATTACGGGGCTTAATTAACAATGGATATTCAAGTTTGAAGTCTTCCATTGTTTGTATTAATTTATTTCCAATGTGATATTATTATTTTATACAGATTTCATTGCATTACATGAACATTAAATTGAAAAATAAATATGGTTATTCACCATTGATTGTAATTAATTAATTTATATAATGCTAGTGAATATTCCAGCACAAATATTGGAGTGCGAGTACAAATGGAATGGAGCCTGCGTAATTAATTAATGAATACATCACGCAGATGTTTCGTTTGTTTTGTTGTATATTATGACTTCTGTACCAGAAAGTTGAAGTTATTTATACATGAATTATTGTACAAAAAATACAAATTTAATTTTAAAAAAAATACTGTTTCATATTTCTCTATAATTTATTAAGAAAATGCCAAGCGGTGTGAAAACTACTTTTACTAATTATATTTCAAATGAATGTTTAAAAATTAATGACCACAAAGAGCTACAAAGCACTTACTAATTCTATAAAAAAATTGTATTTCAGTATTACGTTTTTAAATGTCTTAATAATATTTTTTAATTTTTTGCTGTCAAAGAAGATAGGCATGTGAAAAAAATCAAATCGTTAAAAAACCTTATATAAGGAAATTTTGTGTATATTAAAAACGATTGGAATGAAATAAATACAAAAGTTGAATTTCACAAATAACATATTATTTTAGAGTTAAAGTAACATCTATAAATATATAAAATGCTTAAAATACTTTATGACAGTAAAAATATGATTACCGCTTCGTATTTGGTAACAATCTTACTAGATACAGGAAATAACTTTAAAATATAAAATGCTGTAATTATATTTATATTTTCGTGATTTTCGATAAACATACCGCGGAGATTTGAAACATCGGAGCTATTATTAAATCGGTCACAGTTATATTTTGCAAATATGTTGAATTTATTTCGTAGAAGCTGCCGGCCGCATTCATTAAGGCGAGGTCTCCGTCTCCACCGTCCGGCGCGAGACGAGCTCCCCGGGCTCTCCAAACTTATGATTAGCAGCGAACAAAAAGGTGAGGCCTTTGTGACCGGAAGCGTTGTCGGAACTCGTTCTGACTGTGTTCCGTTGTCGGAGGCGCACAGCGGCAGGAGCGCTTCAGGCGAGCGATCGCGTTAATTAATGCAGCCTTGGAAAAATTCACTTCGCAATACTCGTACCGCGGTAAGCATCATACGAGGGCGGTTCGATAAGTACTTAGCCTACAAAAGAAAAACGAAAATATTGGAAAAGTGGCGATTTATTTCTCAAAATAGTCTCCTTTTAGCTCGATACACTTGACCCAGCGATGCTCCAACTTCTTTAACCCATCTGAAAAATACGTTTTCTCGAGGTCTGCAAAGTAAGCCTCCGTGGCGGCGATGACCTCTTCATTAGACTTAAATTCTGCCCAGCGAGTGACTTTTTCAAGTTTGGAAACAAAAAAAAAATCGCACGGGGCCAAATCTGGAGAATACGGTGGGGAATAGAATCGGGGACCAATTTGGGCGTGGCGATGGCAGAGGTGTGAGCCGGTGCGTTGTCATGGTGGAAGATCACTTTTTTCATCGCCAAATGGGGCCGTTTTTTCTGCAATTCGGGGTCGAATCGGCCCAATAATTCGGCATAATAGAGCCCTGTGTCCGTTTTGTCCTTCTCCAGGTAGTCAATGTAGATCACACCTTGTGAATTCCAAAAAACGGTGGCCATCACCTTTCCGGCCGATAGGACAGTCTTCGTCTTCTTCGGAGCACGTTCGCCGGGTGAAGTCCACTGTTTCGACTGTTTCTTGGTCTCTGGTGTGTACCAGTGGATCCATGTTTCGTCGACGGTCATTTTTGAAGGTCACCATCGAAGAAGAAGAGTCGCCGTACACAGAATCCAAGCGTTCTTTGATTTCGCTGCGCGATTTCCCTTCCAAAAACAAGAATCTCTTTTTCCATTTTTATAAAATACGCGTACACGTCCGCATCCACACGCGGTCAAAACAAAACTACGAGCCCGATTCGACTGAAATTTTGACAGTAGCCGTCTACAAAAATGTACTACACGATAGTAAATCTCTCTAGCGATACTAGCATCATCGGGCGGTGAAGCTAAGTACTTATCGGACCGCTCTCGTATTTCGATTTTATATAGTCTTTTTATTTTTCAATCGATTAAACTTATTGCTACGTTCTAGGTGCTCCTCGAATATGATAAGTTAGGTCCCAAACTCTTTCCACTTACAAAACTCGTACAAATACTATTTGGGTATCTGCTTTTGGCGGTATTGTTAATTTAATTAATTGATATGATTAAGTACATTTTTTCAAATATTGGAAAAAAATGACTAAAGAAACTCTCAGAAAAATATCATCGTGACTTGTGTGGGATAGAATCCACATCCCCAAGCTTACATGGCCGGTGCATTCCCAATTATACCAACGAGTCTCTGGTATTTTACGAGAATTTTTAACAATCACATCCTATAAGTGAACCAACGGAAACAAAATCGTACTTACTGTGAGATGGTCTTCCCCAAAATCAATATAAATTTAATTAATATTTTGAATAAAATACTTGAGTGATTTTCCACATGTTTGTTTTTATTTCTGACCGGTTTTGCCAACTTTTCACGCTGGTATTATCAAACAGAGTTGTCAA
This sequence comes from Atopsyche davidsoni, assembly GCA_022113835.1. Lineage (NCBI taxonomy): Eukaryota > Metazoa > Arthropoda > Insecta > Trichoptera > Hydrobiosidae > Atopsyche > Atopsyche davidsoni. Next base: position 18,395,561 of record JAILWY010000009.1, on the reverse strand, counting down.
ACATTATCATTTTCAAACAATTATATTAAAATGGACTTCCACCAAGTACTCTCTGTCAAAGAAATTGAAAGTTAATTTAATTAATAATTCGATAAACAATGATAATATTTTAAGTGTTTAATGTTATATTTTTATCCCTATTTTGAAGGGAAAATGTTGTTTTATTTTTATCATGTTTATTCTTGACGCTCACTTGCATACGAAAATAGCTTAAATCGAGTCCTGATATAAATAATTCAGTAGAAATAGTTTTTCCCTTGAGTTTTACTTTATGACGCAAAGACGTGTCGAATACGTTAAAGAAAAAACACCTCGGGGATGATCTCCCGGCCGTTCCAGCACCCCGAGGAGAGCTGTGCCAGGTAACAAACTTAAGTATAGAGGCAATATAAAGATTTTTCCGTCTCAGCAGAATCAGTAAAAATCAAAAGTATTTTATAATCTCAATTAATAATTATGTGGAATCATTTGTTAAATTTGATAAAGAGATTAAGACGACAGTCTATCATAAGCAGTTGGTGAATTTCGTATGAATTAAAACAAAAAATTCATAGAGGATTGTGAAGTTAAAAAAAAACCAAAAGACTCTTAATAAAATAGAAAGAGCTTTCATCTCAGCAGAGTTTGTTTTGCTCTTAGCGTATAAGTACTGCAAACATGACAATCACCAGAAACTCACGTTTATAAAAAGAATAAAGCTCATGTAGCTGGACGTTTGTAATAAAACCAACGAAGTGTTTATAATGTACAAATATAAATAGCATCGTTTGTATCTTGAAAGAAGCATAAAAATATAAAGTTCCATTTCTAATTGCTCAATATATAACCGCTTAAATCGATGAAGCTGAATCATCACTAAAAAGATCAAATATTGGACATAGATAAGTTGTCGTGAAAATAAAAAGGTTTTATTATCGCAATCTGAAGAGAGCTCGCGTTTAATTACGATTGTACGATCTTCCGGTCATGCGTGGAGGGAATCGCGCCTCGAGGCCCCAGCCGAGCTCGCGGGGCCCTCGTGGGCAGGGAGCAGGGAGCAGGGAGCAGGGAGCAGGGAGCAGGGAGCAGGGAGCAGGGAGCAGGGAGCAGGGAGCAGGGAGCAGGGAGCAGGGAGCAGCAGGGAGCAGGGAGCAGGGAACAAGGAGCTGTTGTCTTTGGACAGGAAACAACTTTTACGCCGCCGGATACGGTTTTCCATTCATTTTAAGAGCGGAAGTTGAAAGTTTTCCGCTGTTTTTTACTTTGACTAATATTAAAAATATAGAAGCAATTAATGTTTACTGTTAATATTCTGATTCATATCAAATGATTTCTGTATCTTTTTATGTTGCCGTAAAACAATATGATTTATGGTATCTTAACGATTAAAGAAAACTTTGAATACTTACTTAATTTTTTTTTTATATTTGTGTCGTTTGACACAATGATTGATAACTTTAAAACATGATATTTGATCGATCGTTTGCAGGTGATTTTAATTTGCTTAACAAATATTCGTATCTTAAATATTTTTCGATTATTTAAATTTAATTAACTAATTTATTTTATTGTAAAACAAAGTTATTATTCTTCCAAATTATAAAAGAAAATGAAAAAAACGTACTTCATACAAAGATGAGTAACCAAATGACGTTATCAAAAATATATGTATCATAAAAATAGCAATTCTCTAAAGTTCACTTTCTTATAATATTATTTAAAAAAATATACAATTAGTTATTTTATTTAAACTATTTACCTACTAATTCACTCAATAACAAACTGACGAGTGTCCAAGTATACTAATTGGAAAAAATACAAACTTTTTTAAAGGGTTAACCGTGTTTTTAACAATTTTGGGTTGTTTTTTTCATAGTTAAATTTCTAACTTGGTAAGCACAAGTTTTTTCACTTTTATATATACTCGTACATACACTTATAATTTTATTACTGGCCATTGTATTGAAAACAATGCAGGTCCCTATTTATCATTCCATAAATATGATTGATCTAAGTGTTTACCTCATATGCACCCAGCGTATAAAGCAGAGTTACATTTAATTTTTACTTAGTCCAACTTACTTTCAAATATTTTAGCTCTTGACCATCAATATCCGAATAACTTTCGTCTATACTTCTTATTTTCTCAAAAATCGTCGTATTTTCGAGTGCCGTGTTTTTTAGTGTAAATATTCACCCAGGAATTTTTTTATGATATTGCAGCTTAGCCCTTTCTTTCTCCAAATTTGTACTATTGATAAAAAATTGTCCAGGTTTAGAAAAATGAATATAATATTACATCGAGGGGTCAAATTAACCCCTCGTGGTAGATAAGCACCTGTCACATATTTATCTCTAAAAATGCTTTGGATGCATGTAATTGATGTTATTGTTTTATTTTTTTTGATATAATTTTGTATGTAAATATAAATAAATATATATACGTAAATTTACGTTGACGTTGCTCAGATATTAGCAAGATGATGTCAAATTGTACACATTCCTGAGATGATATAAATATAAATTTTTATATATATATATTTATATGTATATTTATATTTAAATCATCTCAGGAATGTGTACACTTTGACATCATCTTGCTAATATAAGAGCAACGTCAACGTAAACGTACGCCCTTCTGCTGTCTTTGAAAAGTGGTTGTATTTTTTCTATTATCATACAAAGACTAGATAAAATACGTGTAGTTTAATGTAAAATGAAGTTGGAAGATCGAATGCACCCTTAAAACTTGAATTATTTAACTCCTGAATATTCTGCAAAACACCAAGCTTTCTGCCAGAATAAATAAAAAACCTATTTTTTTTTTATAATACATTACTTTTAATGAAATTCAATAGCAAAAGAAAATAGTTTTGTTAAAATAAATATAATAATTTAAGCTGTTTAATTACAATTAGTAATACAATGCGATCTGTGATTAAAGCGAACGATAATGTGCAGTTAAAACATGGAAATAAACGTTGTGAGAAGGCGGAACTTTTAAAAGTAAACCATTCACGAGATATCTCCAAAGGTCTAAAGTGACCAAGGTTCTCTTTTAATAAATTCTTTTGTATAGCTCCTTCGTTGGTTTTCAACACTTAATCACTTATTCACTTAAACAGGATCATCATTGGCATCCACAGCGTGAACCATTTATTTAAATTCAATTATTTTTTTCTTCAAGCCATTTTCACAAAATATTTTACCATATTATAAGTATTAAAAATGATGCTCTGTATGCCAGCTTTTTGTTCAAACTGAATAAATGTTACTTACCAAATAGATTTTGTACGAGTGTAATTGGACCGGATTATGAGTATCAGATGTATGCAGTAGGATTTCATCCGTATATTTTATAAATTAATAGTTTTGAATATGTATAGTTTTATTCAGATTTGAGAAGACACAGTTTTACATAATCACGAAAGAAATTTTTATTCTATTGAAAATATAAAAATTCTGACTTAACTTAATTGTTTTCGTTTTGGAGATGAGGTTATAGTTAACAATTATTATTGTTAGTTATAACCTTTTTTATCTATATAAGTGTTCACTCTTGTATCTTTTAGTAAAATACTTAAAATATTATTGGCAATAAGGTTGATATTATTCAAATAGAATGTGTATGTGTGTACTGTACTGAGCAATTCAGCCGGGGAATCAGACGATCCCGCTCACAAACCTCCCCCATTGATCAATGAAAACGCCATATAAATTTATCTGTCATGATAAATCGTATCAAGTACACATGCTATTTGTTGAGAGATAAAACGATCTATATTATTCAAATTAACTCGAGTATTTAACTCATTTAAATAATTTGGTATTCATACTGAGGAGTAAATATTATTTATTCTACTCGCATAAGTAATATTAATTTACTAACATATGTTATAAATTTGAGAGTTTGTGAAAACAAACAAGATTTAAAAAACAGAAATGTGAATTGTATAAGAAAGAGTAATTATGAATTGAAAGAAGTTATAAAAAAAACATTTTTTTGCATTATACATTTTGCATCAAAAACAGAATCTGAATTTGACATAGACCGAGACCGAGGATCGCCAACGAGACGTCAGCTGGCGGCGAAAAGTAACCGGTGTTGGTAGGTTCTGATTTTTGTTCGTGAAAACTAAAAAAAGGAATTAAGTATTTTAATACATATTTTTCATTTTTATACTTAACGAGGTTTATATTTAAAAACCTACACATAGAAACAACGACTGCTTGAAAAATTAAGAATACATTTGTGTATTTGAATTTACAGTTAATAAAATTTTATAAAATTCAAATATATTGTTATTATATTAAATTTATCATAGGTCATTTTTTATAAAGTAATATTTAACAACATAAAATTCAAATTGTTTTGACATTTACAACATTCTCATTTGATAAAAATATATTCATGTATTTCAATGACTTTCAAAAAAGAGTAATACCCCGCTTTACGCGACCCCGTTATGCGCGACCCCGTTATGCGCGGTTTCACTAAAACGCGAATTTCAAATTTCGCGTTAAAATGCCTCGCATTACGCGAATTTTTTATTTAAGAATGTGTATGAACATTATGTAGTCATTGACTTCTCTTAACAATTAAAAACAGCGTAGGGTGTTATGAACGTATTTTACAAGAACGTAAAAGAAACGCTACCCAAAAGACAATAGATGTATTTTTCAGTAAAAATAACATGTAATACTGGATAAAGTGTTCTTAGAATTAAAGTGATTGATTCAAATGATTCGTATTTTTTGTATTAAGTTTTGACTATGTATGTATGTTTAATCGTAAACCCCGATATACGCGAATTTCACTTAACGCGATTTTTTCCGGAACGTATCCTTCCGTATGGTGACTGATTCAATAGTGCCTTTTTCAAAGATGTTTATTTATAGGCTTATAGTTGTGATAGATATTTTCAATCGGGTTATTATCTTTTATTTTCTTTTCAAGAGAGTTGAGTTTAGAATAAATTATATCCATTCTTGGTCATTAAAAAAAAGCATTACCAAAACATAAAAATATTAATTTACTTTACGTGGGACGCATTTTAATCTTTTACGCTCATTATGCTGACAGTCTTTAAAGTTTATTAAAATGGTGGTTATGCAAAAGGGTTTAGCTTAGAATACGGCGTTTTGATCGAGTAATACTACCACCCATGTTATCGAATAATGGGTGTTTTAAGGAAATTAAAACTGACGCCGTTATTGTCACACGACATTCAGACACGAGGCACACACAATGGGCGTCCCTCCCGCGAACACGAAAGAACGGGCGGATTCGGTTTGGAAATTTCTCCAATTTCCTCCTCCTAGGACGCTCGGCTCGCTTGTCCTTTTGTTCAATGAACTTTTGTTCGGCAAATAGGATAAGTCGCCGCTAAATTAAACTCAAACAGTTTGTTAATCGCGGCCTATTCCTCCCCCGGTGGCCCGCAATACGCAAGACACACAATTAAGCCAGCTTTGTTCGGGACGGTTGAAAACTCTTGCAAAAGATTAAATTTAATTGATGGTCAAATAAAGTGCACGCTTTCGTTTGCCGAGTGAGCGGAGTGATAATCTGACAATATTCTCACTAAGAATCTCTTCAAGATATTGTTTTCTGGAAAGACGTTTTCACTGTAAAGCACGAGTTGTATTAAAAAAACAGTAAGATTGACTAAATTTTAGTATATCATTCCATTGAGTTACTCTCATACACGATGATATTTCAATATTAAATTAAAATTATGCAAAAAAAGGTATCGTGGTTTTTTTTACCTTAGTTCGGATGATGTTAAATACTTTGCGTGAATTAAAGCATCAAATGTAATATGTTTTCTTCAGGGAATAGTCTTTTTGTGATTTGTTTGACTTTATATAGTCATTGTATTTATACATTTTCCATTCTCCGCATTATTCAAAATTGATTTATATTGTGTTATTTCTCTTGCTGCCTATATCCGTACAGGTTGTCGGATACTCAAATCAGGTCTGCTCTCACTCGAGTTGTGGTGCGGGATATTGGGAATATTGCGGAAGATCATCTTCTCACTAATCAATGTGAAGCTGAGAATTTTCTAAAACACTCTTCTGTGATGTTTGAACAAGGCAGCGAGGGCTCGCGCAGCATCCCCAAATAAGCACCGACACTCGCTTGAACAAATAAGAATCCCTCAATAAAACCTCATTTATTGGAGTTGTTCTCGCTAATTTCTGGATAAAGATTCTAAATACGTTTTCCAGGGAATTTTTTTTTATACTCAAACTATAGATATTTATAAAGAAAACCTACCAAAATAAAACATTTTTAAGACAAATATTCAAATATAACATCATGTAAAAAAAATACTAAAAATCTATTTTTGGTTTGTATTTCTGCCCAGAATAACTGAGTGAGGAGTCTACAAACCCCAGCCTGGATGGGCTGGTAGTCGCAGTTGGATGAATCTATTCTCAGAAAAATATTAGTCGATAAGTTTTTATTCTGTAAAATAATTTCATATTAAAGAAGTGTTTTGTTATTTTTTTTTACTTTTACTCTATACTTATATCCTTAATTTACATTCTATTATACTTAGTTGTATGTTATCAATGTAAATGAGAGATATCTTTAGTAGCTGTGGACTTGCTTAATTGGTATTTATGTCGTCAATTATAAAAATCATAAACTTGATCCTGAGAAGGAGATTTGAATTCTCGTGCGTCTCTTAATTGAACGAATTTCGTTACTGCTCTCATCATAATATTACCGGTAAATTATTATTCGAGAATATCACATTTTCTGTAATAAATTTCTCAGTCTACCTGAATTTGCGATTTGCTATTGTTGCTAATGATTCGGAAGAAGCTTGGTAGGGGATGCTGTTAAAGTCACTTTCTATCATCTCGTTTTAATATGTCAAATCCAGTTCACTTAATTAACAATTTGTGTCTACTAATTATGTTTGGGAAAGATATCTTAACTTTTTTAAATCGTCTTTTGATAATTACAATAATGATTTTAATCATTAAAATATGCCAATCAACATAAACACTCTCATTCTTTCTTTTTATAAATTGATAGTTTGCAAAGACGACATTATTTTATTTTAGAAAGACATTTGCTACTTCTTATTTGAAAGTGCACTTAACGAGCAAGAAAAGTGTGCTGAGAAAAGCCCTTTTCACCGACTGTGGTAAATTTTTTCTGGAAAGCATTGAAACCTTTGGATTGCATCATTGAATCCATTTGTAAACAACTAAAGCACGTTTGTATGGAAGGTGAAGCTGAGCCCGGGCTCTGCTTGGCCGCCTTCTTTGGGGTCACTTGGATTGCGTCTCAGGTCGTAGTTGAGTTGAACTTGGGTTTTATTTATTATTTTCGTGTAGTGAATTTTCATATATTTTAATTGTCTTGCATAGAAATACTAATATTTATAACCTAGATTTATTTGCTGTTTTTAAAACAGCTATCCGGATACTACAAACAGAGCTCACATTCAAACAGGACTATCTCTATAGATCTCTCGCGGTGGAGTAGACGGCAAAGCAAAACATTATATAAACGTAACGCATGCATCTCGCTATATTTTTGCCTATTCTGTTTTAATATGAACGTTGCACAGGACCGGGAAGGCATTTGATGCAAATGAATGCCATAGTCTCTTAAATAAATGAGAATTTAAATACCGCGCACGGGATCCCGGCTGAGGCCGCGGGTGTAGCGCCTGACGTATTATTCATTAAAGCGGCTTACATAATTGCAAAGTAGTATTTACAGAAGCTCTGGTTTTCAAAATACATCGTTATATATAATACAATTGTTACTTACATACAATTGTATTAACAAAATGATTACCTGAATAAATGTTTGAAAAATTGATGAATTATCTCACAAGGGTATTCGCTTATATAATAAACGCTTAATGCAACTGGAAAAGTTTACCAGTTTATTTATGAATAACCAATAGAAAAAAAACCACTTTATCTTTTGTTCGAATAAATTTTACCCAAAGAGTAGCATGACCGCAGGTTTAATTTGTAATACTCTATTTTTAAATAACAAATATGAATAGCCAGATTGTTAAGAGATAACGATAATCTTGAAAAACGAAAGTAACCTAAACAAAAATTATCGTAATCTCGTAGTTATTTGGCTATGATAAGTATACGCCATGAAAGACGTTCATTTTGGCTGTTTTAATGTCCTACTTGTGTTCCATCTATTATATATATTTGAAATTTATACCAAATTTAAATAATTCAAAGTACAATTTACTTTTTGATATGAGTTTTTACTGGATAAATTCTCGTAATGGCGAATATTTGAATATAAAAAAAATATAACAGCAATTATCAAAAGCTAAATATTTTATAGTGAGCACAAAACTTGACAAAATAAATTAACAAGCAGATAAGGTTTCCGCTGTTTTCTTTTTCAATTCAGCCCTGGAATGTCAACCAAAGCTCCGCTTTCTGTTTATCAATCAACCCGTAAGCCCATCTTCCACGTTCTGAAGGAGCGTTGCTTTCACTAAGTAGGCTCGCGTCGGCGCGAAGTACGTCAATTGACGACACCCTGTTTTATATTTAATGTCCAATACGTTTCTCTAAAGTGGCATTTCAACATTTAGCATATTTTAGCATAATTTGTCATTTTATATGTCTCGTCGAGACTCAGTTCGGAGATTTGAGTCTCAGGTCAAAGTTTTGAAGGAATTTAAATGTAAAATAATCTTCATATAATGTAGGATATTAAACATCAGATGGGTGCTCGCTTAAATATCATGGGTTCGTATAAAGTTCCCGAGTAATTTATTCCAGACTGGACGCTCCCTCGGTAAAGCAGTTCTCTGTAAGTCCTTACGTACTCGCACCGAGCTCAGTCTTTACTCGCCGAACTCCTCGACCACTCTCAGCTACACCTGATTTACTTAATTTAATTATAATACAGTATAAATTTAAATATATTCTTTGAATATTTCACAGATGAGTTTATGTTTGTTTTTCACGTGAAATCTAAACAAACTCAAAGTATGTATCAATTTACCGTTGCGGTGACTTTCAACAATTTTATTATCACAAAAGTACGTGTTACGTGTTAGGTTAGCATAATTTTATGTTAAAATATTTTATTTTGCTGCATACCATCAGTATATGCGCTTTGTATTCCTCATCGAAATATAATTAATTATACACTGGCAGTAATTTGCTCACCTTTTAAAATAACAAATTAAATATTTAATATCGAACGCTTATTCAGAAATGAATCCCCATATTCAACGAACCCTTTTCTGTTTACTCGCACTCTTTCCTATATTGAGCCCGAGGAGTCATCTCTGTTATCTAGTTCGTAGTTATTTATTTAATGTACACATAAACTCATATAAATAAAAGATTTTTTCACTTATTTTCCCTGCCTAAGACAATAATGTGATTAAACAAATTCATGAACGCTGCCACCTAAGTCACACATTGCAAGCCCCACAACATGCAAACCATTTTTACAGTCGTAAAATTGAAAAGAATTACTATATATATTCACAGTATCTTTTCAACGTTGTAGGCTACATGCTGTGCTCGAGGACTATTCATTTATGGATTCTAAGGAAGTCAGCAAACGGAGATATTTCATCGTATCCGGCGAAGAGGCACTGACGCAATTTCGATATCCGAATCGATGTCAATTTAATGAACTCTCCACTGAATATAGTACGTTGAATTATACCCCTCATGCGCGGTCTGAGCTCAAGCACGAGGAGCGCGCGGATCTCAGGGGGCGGACCCGGGGCGGGCCTGGACAGGGAGCATCATCATTTGAGTGACAAGTTACTTTTTGATTACGGTGTTTTACTCTTAAGATTACGTCAATAGTAGTTGTTCATAAAAATCGTTTGGAAAAAATGTTCAGAGTAGAATAAAAATATATTATATGATATCATTTAAAATTGTACACTACTTTTATATGCCTTCGGAACAGTAGATATTTACTTTCCGCTATAGTAGAAAACACTATCCAAAATACAAGAGTACAAGAGATTGAGTTATGTAATATATACACACACACATATATATGCATATATATATATATATATAGATTTTTTTTTTCTTGAATAACAAAATATCTTCAGTGAGTAGTGACTTACATATTGTAGAATAAGTACCTTAATGAAGAATTTTTATCTGATCCACCGAAAGTCGTATCGAAAGGGAAGCCTGTCACATGGCGGAACATCTCGGCGGGCGCGGGGCACCTCTCCCCTCGGAGTTCCTTCCGGAGCACCCCCGTGCCGACAATGGACTCGCCGGCAGCGGGGCGGGGCGGGGCGGGGCGGGGCGGGGCGGGGCGGGGCGGGGCGACAGGTGTTCCGAATTCAGAATGAATAAAGGATCAGAAGCGAGTCTCTACTGATATCATCTCATGACGCTGCTCGCAGGACTTGGTAGTGTTGGGATGTTTTTTCATTGTTATATTTCTATGTGAAAATTCGTAACATTTTGAAATTCCAATGTTTGAAATACTAATCAACATCGCTGTCTTAGCCCGTCGCTCCGATTCCTCGTGAAGCCTAGCTAGAGTAGCTCCGACTGGCTGATTGTCGTAGGAATTACAAAACGAGAGGTTCTTCACTTTGGTCTTATGTTATCACGTCAGCTAAAAACTTGTGTTTCTTCTTTAATGAATTTCAGGAAATTCATGATTGCTAGAATTAAAAAGAATTTTTAAGGGTTTTCCTGTTTCTCTAAGGTTTTCTTTATGTTCAGTTGTTAAAGCGTGTCTAGCAATAGTTTCTATTAATATTGTTAAAATATCTTCAAATAAAGCTAAACGAATTATCCTATGATTTAAAGCAGTTTCTAGTTTGGGTTGTTTGCGATTTCCAAACATACAATGAAAATGATCTAATTTCATGCTTACCTTCAACTCTTGCATGGATTATAAATTTATTTAATATTGGTACGCGAGGATGTTTTTCACACGTTTAATAATAATAAATATTGTGATTTGAGTTTGTTTTATTCCCCGAGATGTATTTTTAATTTCAAATTTAAATTCTAAATAAAAAGTAAAATATGTGAGTGATTCATCCACATATTAATTGTTATTAGTGACCGGTTCCTCCTCCACTTATAAGATACATTAGAATTACATTACCCCTTACCACCTGACAATCTTTCTCTCTCTTTCAAACAAAATCTCACTATAACAATTGTTTACCTAACTGGTTTTTATTACATAAAATCTCACGCTGTTTGATAATGCCAACGTGAAAGGTTGGCGAATCCGGTCACCAATAAAAATCTAAATGTGGAAAAATCACTCAAGCTATTAAAGTAAAACGACGTGGAAAACTCTAGTTTAAAAAAAAATGTAAATAAATTCGCCATTTGAGTTTTGGTTTGAAGAATTCATATAGAGCAAGTTTCTTCTCGACAAAGTGAAATTAATATTCTGAAACCGAAGTAGCGAAAATCACCAGTCGCTCTTATGAATCATAATAAAAGCTCTTTCAAAAGCAGAACTCAATATTTAACATACCGATCGAATAAACCGAGCACATCCCATAATCTTCATATTGAAAAATACATGAAAACCTCCCACCTTAAAACCAATATTTTTTCCTAAATTATTAAGATACTCTTATAATATATACGTGGAGTCATAGCCATGTTCACGGCGAGTACATTTTTAAGATTTATATATTGAAATAATAAACTAGAAAACAAAATTGCTTGAGTTTTAACTATTCTTCACTCCAGCTGTTAACACTTTCAAACAGATAAAGGAAACAAATATCACAGTAAATCGAATGTTTTAGTTTTTTTGATTAGAAATATAGGATATAGAAATCACTATGATGTCCCCCGCTCGCAGAAAAAAGGTAAATAAATTACAAAGTAGGTATTTTATTATAATGTTATTACTTAAATCGGGAGTATATAAGATAACAAGTAAAATAGAAAATACCCAATAGCTTATTTCAATGAACAAATTGATTCATTTTTTATCTCAGATTATCAAAAGGTCCACGGAAACAAAATTCACTGAAAATCGGTCGACCAAAGTGCCACCCAAATAAAAGGAGAACCTTTCTGGGAGAAGTCAGCATCAGCCGGCAGGATTGGTTCATTTTAGTTTAATATAAAATCAATCGATTCATGCAGTCCTCCAGCGGACTCGGTTGGGCTTATATATTTTTAGCTTTGTTTAAAACCTTTTGTTTTACGAACTGTAAGTCTGACACAACAGGACGCGACTCCTTCCGTCAAACTGCTCTTCACTCGACGTCACGAGCCACCACTTGTGACACATTGAAGAAAGGCTACACTAAAGGGCTGATCTTTAATGCAATACAGGGTTTATTTACTATTGTTTGTCAAAACTGAACTGTCACATTTAGTTTTAAGTTTCATTGGTTAAATTTTAAAAATATTAAATGAAATGAAAATCCACCGCCACCGTAGTAGTTTCGTCTGCCTTTGTTTAATGTTAAACATCATACATTTTTTTATCTTATCCATTCGCTTTATTTTTTTAAACTATTTTATATAGAAATAGTAAAAAAAGTATTCGGTAATACAATTAAAATTATTACTAATATGATTAGACATATTAGTTCATACATAGAAGATGATTTATAGAAACTCTCAGAAAAATATCATCGTGATTTGTGTGGGATCACGATGATATTTTTCTGAGAGTTTCTTTAAATCATCTTCTATGTATGAACTAATGTGCCTAATCATATTAGTAATAATATAATAAACCCGTAATGGGTAATAAATACGCATCTGATTGACGTTTAATAAAAAAATCGACATATGTACAATTCAAATTATTTAGTACATTTGAGTTTGACAGTCGTTCTCTTGCGTATAAAATAATTACGAATCAATGTTTAGAACAAAATTTACTATATTTATGTGAAATAATTGAAAATTATGTTTTAAAACGACGTCTACACCCTTGAAATGTTGAAGAGGGCTGCGCAGCGGAAGGCCCGAGGGGCTGACGGGCGAGTTGAGGGCCAACGCTGTGGGAAGATTTTAGTTCAGCAGATGATTAATGGTGCTCTCAATACACAATTAGAACAAAAACCATATTTATATAGGGTAGCAAATATAGAAAATAAATACAGCTTAAAGTAATAATCTTAGAAGGGTAAACCCAAATGTCGGCTCCGTCACAGCTTCGTTAGGAGGGCACGTGGAAAAATAATTAATGAACTTAGAAATATATACTTCTAGCGAGGGATAAATTTGAAGGGTTGTATGTATTTCGGTCCAGCCTTATTTGTGGATGTATTTAATTGAAATACGAGTTTTTTTGAGGCTAAAAAGTTCCGACTGTTCGGAGTTCTCAGTCTGAGTCCAGATTATCAGTGTTTGGAGGACACGCCGTTTATTTGTCGGTAATTTGTAGCTTCCTTTGTGGGACGACAGATCCTGTTCAGGGAAGGGACTCACATTTAACTTTTGAAAGGAGAAGTTTTGGTATTGATTGTAGGAAAAGCTTGAATATTTTTATATTTTAAGTCCAGCTGTTATTAGTTTTCTGTTAAGCTTAATGTTGGCTTGCTCTGATGCCGCGGTGTAAATAAAAAAAGGTGATACAAAAAAATATGCGTTTGGTAGTTAATTGAAAAAAAAATTATAGCCACGAAAGCCGATTCCGCGAGCCCAAGACAGCCTTCTCTAATATAGAATCCTTGAAAGAACTTTTATTTACATAAGTCCACTGAGGAATTTATAAATCCTGACTTAACGTCATATTCAAAAGCATTTATTTTGGTAGATAAAACGAAATTGAATAAAGTGTTGTTACTAAGCCCGGAACGAAAATATTTTTGTTGATATTCTGAGTAGAATACGAAAGTCAATAGGGTGGAAATAAAAAAAGTTTGTATTTATAATAAAAGGTACTTAGAATATAATAGTACGGCTGGAAGATTGTTCTTATCAGACAATTCTCGGTATTGAGAAATAGGTTGAAGAGGGTCGTAAAGGTTTTGCTTTTGTACCTACTCTTCAATTATGAGATATGAATTTGTTTGGAGCGCACTTGTGAGTGGCTCTCGAACGTGAGGGTCGGCCGGGGAGTGTCGGGGGCGGCCAGCGCGCTTGCTTGTTTGTTCTTTTGTTTGGCTTGTTTATAAATCACCTGCGGATGGTTGAGAAGCTGTTTTCTCCGGGAATTCACAATATAATGGATTGCAGAGATTCCCAGTTAGGATTTAAGGGTTAAAGTCATACATCGCACCACTAAAAGTCAGAACTAGAAAACATTTGTGCTGTAATCCCTTCTAGTGTATTAATGAAAAAGTATTCGCTATTTTTTTTAATAAATAACTTTGTAAACTCTAAGACCACATTAAGCTGCAGTTAATCTCATTGCATATTTCTTGCAACTTTGTTCGTCAAAATGATTTAATATTTACAGAATTTTTTCAGGTTGTATTGGAAACAGTTTGGGTTAGGGTACGAGCGAATAAAATAAAATAAGAGGGCTAGATATTTAAAAAATTCCATAACCTTTCTTCGAAGGTATACAAATTAAGTTCCGTGCTCCAGCGAAATATGTCGTAGTTGCCGGTGCTGGAGAACACCGGTTGGAGTCGTCACTAAGATATATACAATAGGTTTTTTTATTTCAGCTGCGTTTGTTTAGATCATAGGTTCCCAAACTATTTTGTCCCGTCGACCCCTTGTCTAGTTTTCATGTTTTTCGTAGACCCCTGCCTTGCTAATACTGAATTTTTATAAAATTCATCAACTTCAAACATATTTTTAACATCTGATATACAGGGTGCGCCATATTTTATGTCGGTATGTAAATATTGAATATCTTTAACATTTATAAACCGATTGACTTAAATAAATATGTTTTGAAACATTAATTTAATAAAATTTTAATTATGCTTCACACTGAAACAACGCGCTGAAATAGTGACGCTGTACATTGAAAATAGTCGTTCAGTTGAGTTAACTCAACGTGCATATCGTCGAAAATATCGTGGCCAACATGGCCAATGGGATCCACTCTTGTAGACCCCCATTTACAGTTCGTGGACCTCCAATTTAATTTTTCGCTGTCATCGACCCCTTGCAGGGCAGAATCGACCCTTGGGGGTCGATATTGACCACATTGGGAATCTATGGTTTAGATTATAGGTGATTTGGATAATAAGAAATGAACTTTACATTTTTAGGATGCTGTGTTGGAGACAACTGTTTCTAAGTCTTTCATAAGAAATATGCAAATTTTAATGCATTTTTTTAAAAGCGCAATGTTTCATGAAGTAGAATGGTTTTTATGCGAGCCCCCACCCACTGTAGCGGCACGTGTTTCAATAGGCTCTATTTTAAAAAAAAATACACTCAAAATATACTTTTCATTGCATTCGTTAAAATTAATACAAAATCTGACAAGTCAAAGCGAGATTTCACATAGAGCGTTTTGTTTTTGATACATGATTTTGATGTTTGTCTGAAGATTTAAAAAATACTAGTACCTGCCATATAAAGCTCTGACGTGTGGAAAATTAAGACTTTAAGGCTGTTTCTTTCATTAAATTAATTTCGTAACATACTTAAAAAGCTCTATTCAACCCAGTTTTTATATAAAAAGGAAAATAGGTTTTTTGGAGGTGATATGTGTAATATATTTTGAATCACTAAAACTTGATAATCAATTAGGTTTTTCCTGTGACTTTTTAAAATAATTATTATGTAATTAAATAAATTGTTTTTGTGTTTCATTTAAAAATAAATCACCCAGTATACTTGTCGTTGGGCTGTCGTCCAAAACACAGTACTCACTTTGGAATTTCAAATAATGTGAATGTAATAGTACCTGAAATAACTCGGGTAAATTATTTGCCAGATCCTATCTGCGGAGTATCCCGGAGACCATTGTATCGCGCCCTCAGATGATAAATAATTGTAATGTCTTGTAAAGTTTTCACTCAGAGGTGAGGTCTGATACGTCCACAATGGAAGGAATCCTCAGAATGGCCACACGAATTCCTCGAATCCTGAAATGTTGCGCTGGAGAATTTCGGTCACTAAATATTGCAAGTTTCTTGTGAAATTTAACGATTCTTGTTAATATCAAATGTATGTTCGTGTTTGGTTATGCATTAATTAATGTAAACTGTTATTAGTGACTATAAAATATTAAACTTTTTATGCATACAAAAGGGAATGAACTCCAACAGCGAGATAAATTTCCGTATCTACAAAGCGACAAATATAAAGTTATATTTTAAAAAGTGTGAAAAACAAATGAGAATATTTGTTTCGGCTATGTTTGACTATTTTTGCTCTTGCTGCCTTTGATTTATTACGAAAACTGTGTGTTTGTAAATGTGGCACAGTGAACAAGACCAGAAAATTAAGGCTAGGAAAATTGATAAGGCAAACTTATTTCCGATAAAAAAAATATTTTAAAAGTGATTCGGAAAAAAACAATTTAAAATTATTTGAATATTTCAAAAGCTAAAAGTTAAATTTGTAACAGGGCTGTGATTTTCTGAACATCTGATTTGTTTTCTAATTCGCAATTGTTATGTTGCTTTGAAACTTTGTTTTTTTATATATGTTTACCAACTGAGTATGGAGATCATATTAAACTAATTTAAACATGCGCTAAAAAGAATAAATTTACGAAAACCGCAGATATAAATTTGCTGAGATATGTTCCGTTGTGTATAAATTTACATAAAAGGTCCCAACACGGTCTGTCACTCGCTCGTAAATTAGTGGAAAAGCTAATTTACGAAAAGCGAAAAATCAAGTCATCCCAAAATAGCCTCTGGTGTGCCTCAATTAAAATTCTGTTCCGCAATGTTTTCACTGAATATAAATTATATTTAAGGCACAGTTTAAATAAGATTATTTATAAGAACACGACCAAAATTAAATTTCACAATAAACAGGTGAAATTCTTGGCTACAGGAATAAATTTGTAGCGGAAATCAGGTTGCATAAAATAAAGAAAATTGTTAAAGATAAATCTTAACCAAAGGATCAGAATTAGGACTGACAAATCTTCACTCTACAAGTAATGTCGTTGACGTTGCTTGAAATGCACGATGATCGACCCTGGATTGTGTGACCCTCATTGATATCATTAAATAAAAATGTGATATTTTATTATATTATATGTTAATTGTAAAATATTGTTCATTTTAATATTAAAAGGAGTATTTAATATAAACCTGTCTGTAAAGGCATGTCTTTCATTGCTTTATATGAATAATAAAGAAGCTCCCCTGTGTTTTGATACATCCAAGGTGGAATTTACAATTAAAATTTAATTACTCTATCAAAGGTGGAAGGGAAGATCGGCGCTGTTTGTGGGGTTTCTTTGGAGATAATCATGCACAGATCTTCTTTGGCCTTACGGATTACATATATTAGAAAGATATTACTCGTGAAATATTATTTTTATCACATTACTTTTGCTTACAGCGTTTTATTAAAACAATTATACAATACAACAACATTAATAGCTATAAGTGATACAGATTAATATATAATAAGTATTCGCAGAGGTTGACTACTTGAAGTAATATTTCAATGAATGTTTTGTAAAATTTACAAGTAACGAGTAGACCAGTAATATTGTCGATGTCGTCTCTAGAGAGTTCGTACCCGATAAAGAGCACTTAAACTTCAATTATTTTATTGAAAAATATCAAACTTATGTTGTAATTTTTAAGAAATATTTTAAATATTAACTAATCACAATCGTTTACTAATGTACATTTAAAATAAAATTGTCAAAAGGTTGACTATTTAGAGGCGAAATCAGAATTTAAAAATATTTATTTTTCAGTTCAGAGAAAAAAAGGATTTTACAATGGCAGGATATCGATTGAAGTCGCATCTGTTGTGGTGTCTAGCAGTAAGGATCGCGAATACTCGCGGGGCGTTGTGTGTTTTTCCATTATACTTCGGTGCTTCTTTTCGCCCGCGCGCTAAGCCTGGAATTAATTAGTAGCCCATAGTAGACCGTAAAGTCTTTGTTTGCATTATGGTGGCTCGAGATGAGTTTAATTGGAGTATGGCGGCATTTACCATGTCATAAATAAATCTAATAATGAGCAAGCTATTATTAAAATGGCGCACATCAGTTTTTATATAAATATTATATATAATATTAAAAAAATGTGAAGTAAATAAGAATTCATGGGTGGTGAAATTATCTTTATTTACAGCTATTTTTAGTTTGAAAAATGTCAATTACTTAAAAAAATTAAAACATCTTTTGTTAAGTTCAAGTATTGCCTGCATGCAATTTATATGTAACGAAGTGAGTGTTATAAATGATAATAATAGAGTTGTTGTAAAGGTTTCTAAATATAACTGAAATGCGTTTTTGTGACTATTCTGCAAAATTCATGAAGTAAGCGCGCTTCAAATGGAGCAAATTGAAAGCAATGGAGCTCCGCGAGTACACGGTAACGTCTATTTGCAATACAAGGAATATGACTTAAAAATATTTTTCAAGACAGCAAAAGCCACATTATATATAATATATTTTATTATATATTGATGAGAAAATTGTTATAATGATATCTTGTTTTTATTTTTTAATCGAATTTAGATCAAATGAAGTTTGAAATTGAAGTTCAATTGAATGAAAAAAATTTTTTTTTTCAAAAAATATTTGTATGTGTATTTTGGTAATATTGATATAAAAAAAAAAAAAATAAACATAAATTACATCGATTATAAATCATAATAATAATCCAATATTGTAGGCAATATATCACTGACCTTGACGTTTCCATACTTCCACGTGAAGATGACCACGATGGGCAGACAGCATATGACTATGCAGGACAGCGCCAGAATGATGCTTCTCACGAGCCAGTTGAGGGACACCACGCACGGAGAGCTGTCCTCGCAGGCCTCGCAGCCCTCGGCACAGGGGAGGCACTCGAACACCCCGCCCGCCCCGTACGTACTCAGCTCGCTCTGCAACAAGGAATCGGACTATATTTCACCATGTCAATATGTTTTTGAATCATATATATATATATATATATATATATATACAGGGTGCCCAAAAATAGTATCGGGTTATTGCAATCGGGGCCGTTATTGCGATATGCTGCGAAAATGTTTGGGCCAGAGTTGCAGGAATTTCAAGGTTTCAACTCAAGAAAGTGGTTCCAACAAGAAGGGTCCACGTGCCATACATCCAACCAATCAATTGAAGCTGTTAACGAATTATTCCCCAATAAGGTCATTTCACGTAGAGGTAACATCAACTGGCCTCCCAGATGCCTCGACCTTAGCCCTCTTGACTATTTCGTATGGGGCCATCTTAAAAATAGGGTTGAGAATAATCCGACGAACCTAACAGAATTAAAACAAAACATCAGGTTAGAAATGGCAGCAATATCGAGGGCTATGTGTCAGCGTGTTATTAGCATCATCGTTCTAGATTAGAAGAGTGCCAGCAGCGTAACGGTCATCATTTGGATAACATCATCTTTTCATAATAATTTTACATTTTGTATTCTTATAATCTACAATAAAAAAAATACTTGATTACCAGTAGTTTTTGTTTTACTGAACTAACAAATGCTTGATACTCTCTTTGGACACACTGTATATATATATGTATATATGCTGCGCCCCAAAGTCACTACTTTAGATAATTACCCCATTAATATAAAAACATTTGTTCACAAAGATTTGCAATTATATAGAATCCTCCACTTGTCAGGTACATTAAAATCACATCAGCCCTTACCACCTGACAATCACTCTCTCTCTTTCCAACAACCTCTCCCTCTAACAATTGTTTACCTAATTGCTTATTATTATATAAAATCTCACTCTGTTTGATAATGCCAACGTGAAAGGTTGGCGAAACCGGTCACTAATAAAAACGAAATGTGGAAAATCACTCAATTATTTTATTCAAAAATATAAAAAAAAAATATATATATATATATATATACATAAAAATTGGACAACTCTACATGACAAATGTAAATCCTGGCATTGAATAATCCGGCGCGGAGGACAGACGCGGGAGTGCTGCTAGTGACAGCCTACCTGAAGTCTTTTCAGATTCCAATAGATTTTTTGAAAATTTTTTGCAATACTTCCAACGAAAGCGTGCATTTATATATAACATGCTGTCAATTTTGTATATTTTTATATGAAGTAAAAGTTTTAAGGAAACTAAAATTCTCTTGGATATGATTATATTTGGGTTTTAATTTTTTTTTAATGAAAGCTTCGAAAGGCGAAAATTTGGAAACAATAGGGAGCAAAAGCATAGCATTCGTTCATAAGTTTAAAAAAATTGATAGGAGAAATGTAAGCAGTATGAAAAAAAGTCGTCGTAATGATGCGATTTCTACAAGATCAACTTTTATCGCAAGACAATTTTTTTTTAAAAAAGACAAAAATTACAAAATTTTCATGTGAAAATTTCAATTATATATGTATTTTTATTCTCGATGAGATTTCAAAACTTCAATATTCTCCTCGAAGACGCACACCTCCGTTGTCTCCACCTATATAACGTTCTTATATAGGTGGAGAATCAAGTTTTTAGTTATCACAGTACCATATTATTCAGCATCTCTGTTCTGGCTTGATAAGTTGGATTAGTCTTTGCCAAAACTAATTATAGAAAGTCTCCACTCTAATGGATGGCGAGTAAAAGTTACATCGCATTTGATGTTTCCGGGTATATTCAGACCCATCACAGGAACATCCGGGTAAGTTGTAAGCCGTAGCTCTATCTGTGTTAAAATCCCTGTCAAAGTTTAGGCTCGAAATAAGTACTTAATATTCTATACATCATGTGATAAGTTCCGTCTGAAAACAAACGGTGAATAAACCCGCCTTCTGAAGAGTGCAAAGAATCAGCATAAAGAGCCTTGAAAACTAATCAGTTCAGCTAATCTTTTGGCAAGTTTTATCCAGCGGTCGACCCACGCGCGTCACTGGACAAGTCACTCTCTCTATGAAAACCTTTCCCAGCCGGCATCCGTTAGTATTAGGTATATTCGAAAGTTTGGTCGTTTTTGTATAGGCGGTGCAGTACGCACTCAGTTGGAACTCGTCCTTTGAGTTGTTCAGTTGTAATTGTTTTTTGCTTGTTTGTTAACGCGGCCTAGCCTACCTATTTTGTTTTTATGACCCTTTTTTAACAAAGGCGGAAGAATTTTCATCCAAACATTTTTTGCGTTGTTTGATGTTGTATGAGTTTCATAAAAAAAAACTCGGCAACTGTTGCTTTAAAAAACCTTTGCAATATTTATGTGTTTGCACATGCCAGTATTGGCTTTAAAAAATGAATCAGGAAATTTGTGTCTTGAAGATGTACCTCGATCTGGTAGACCTGTCAAATTTGACGATGCACTTTTAATAGAGGAAATCGAGTTAAATCCAGAATTGATCATCATTCAAGAATTGTCTAATAGACTTTAGTGCTGTCAACAGCGAAGAATTGATAAATTTGGAGAGAAGCTCAAAGGGTACCGCACGACCTAACAGAAGTGAACAAAATGGTGCGGGTAAATACTTGTGTAGAACCTGTTTTAAAACGCATTAACACTGAATATGAAAAATAGATCCTGTATGATAATAGGAAACGCAATAAATAAAGGTTATTACCAAATCATAGGGCCAAGCCAACTCCTTAGTCAAATTCTACCATACATAGGGTATTGCATTGTGTTTGGTGGGGTTTTAAAGGAATCATCCACTATGAGCTATTAAAACCAAAAGAAACAATAAATTATGATGTTTATTGTGAGCAACTTAATCGCTTGAATGAAAACATTGTGAGAAATCGGCCAAGTACAGGAAATAGATGTAGAGTCATCCTCCTACATGATAATGGACGACCCCATGGTGCAAGAATGACACGGGAAAAAAATTCTGAGCTTGGTTGGGAAGTTTTACCATATCCTCCTTACTCACCAAAGAAAGACTTCTATAAAAAAGGGCTATTTTTACTTCCCACTAGGTGGCAACAAGTAAGAGATAACGAAAAAATGTACAATATTCAATAAAATAAAATAGGTTATTGATTTGGAATTATTTAATTCAGCTGCCAATTTTACCGGGGTATTTGAGTTACCTTTAAAGGTATTTTACAAAAATATAGAATTTCTTTGCACATTGCACGATATCACGATGACGATGATAGAAGTGATGTAGTTGAGTTGATGAAGGGAGCACGCTGGAGGACGGCAACGCCGAGCCGAGCCTGCGGGCACCCTTTCTCGGAGAAGGCCAAGATCTACCGCCGATTGAATAAGTAGATAAATGTAAAGACTTGTTAAAATGCGGTCTTTATTTTCTTAAAATCTGTTTTTTTTTTAGGATAAAGTACAAACACAATTTGTTTCAGTATTTTCATTCCTCGCTGACCCCGTGCGGCAGTGGCGCGCCCCAAAGCCGCCGATGTGTTGCGGCGATAGAGCACGCCCGCGTCCCCCGGGGCCTGTGTCTTGATTACAGCCTCTCCATAACGTCAAATAATGAATTGGATATTGGCAAGGGCGTTATTCAAGAGGTGTCGTCGAATATTTTGATTAATACTCGGGAAAGGGAAAAGTGAGATTTATTGACCGACAAAATTAAATTTACATTCATCTGTCAGGTTCTTAGTCATTTATTAATCAAACGTTTTTTGAGTACGAGTTTGCTTTTTGGCACTTCAGGTTTCAAAAACAAATAAAAAACGACTTTTTCTACTTTATTGTGAGACTAGTTTTACCAACCTTCATTGTTGACATTTTCAGACAAAAAAATCTTTCTATTTGAAAATACCAATGAAACGAGGTTAGTGAAACATAAGTCACAAAAAAGAAAATAGTTGAAAAGCGGCTTTACAAAGTAATATTTTTATATCTAGTTTATTAAATTCAAATATGTTTTGATTTTTTTTTGGAAAAATGTATTATTTTCTATTAAAAGAAAAAAGTGAAATCCTTTCCGTTAGTTAACCACAGTTGAGGCAAACATACTACTAGTAAATATTTAATGGGAAAATTGTGGTCTAAATAATTTCTTGCAAATTTATTCAATTTAAATATTTAATATTTTTTCTTTAGATTAAGTTTTGTTTTCTGAGAAATTCTCTCGCAATAAATATATACTTTACAAACCCTTGAAAGTCATAATTTACAAAAAAACGACAACATAACAACGAATGAAAGTTAATACTAGAAAAGGAATAAAAAAGTGTTTATCGCAGCTAAATTATTGTTTCTGAAAATATAGTCGCTGTAAATATCAAGGCTTTCTTATGGGCTTAAAAATAGGAAGGCTTCTCAGCCAAACAAGGAGCGCGGGAATAGCCTCTCGTGTGGAATAAACGGTCAACTCAGGTGGCCGAGTCGGGGCTCCGAGCCGAGGGCGACTGTGCTACAATGCAAGAAAATAATTTTGAAATTTATTTCATATATTACTAACGTCACCTAAGGCCAAAAAACATTATTAAAGACTAGAAATTTCCCATTGACGCATTCAGATGTCTTCTGGGTCCGATATTATTAAAAAAATAACTCATGAGTTTTAATTTTTTCACTGTAGAAAAAAAAAGGAATACAATAGATGATAGAATAGAATAGATTAATATAATTTTTCTTTTTTTAAAAATTTATTTATTAAAAATATGTCATGAACTCATACATTGTATCTTCATAAAAAATTGAAACAAATTTCACGAGAAAATTCATAGAATTATCATAAAGCAAGCGGTGCAATCGGTTATTTATATATTTTTTATAATACGGTAGCCCTAGGCAAGGGTAGTATAAATTGAATGAACGTGACTCGGAACAGTTGGAGCGCAACTCGGGGCTAATAAAAACTAACAAAGTGACCGCCGCGGCGGAGATCGCCGGCTCATAACTTATAAAAACGACAAAACCTCCGTAACGCGCGCCTCACAGGCCACCTCGCCGCCGCGCTTCCGGCCCGCAAGGTAAACAACGTATTTTTTAGGGTTGAATCTTGAATCTGAGTTGGGTTATGGAGTATATTTACTTTTATCTCGACCAAATTTACAGCAGAATTTTCTTAATGGTTTCTATTATCACTTTGCAGGTAAGCTACGATTTTATTTATTATGCTTTTTACTGCTTCTTTTATCACCATTTTTAGGGTTCTTTCTGGGACTCGCTTGTAAAAATCCTCGTCTTTTTGTGTAGAGAAAAAATGATAACAGAATCAAATTTTACTTCTGACTTAAGCGAGGATAATACGTCGGAAAAACTTAGATGTCACATTAGCTTTCCGGTTTATAATAAGCGTAATTGACTGGATTTTACACACAAATAAATACATTATTGAAGTAAAAAAGCATACGATTTGAACGAACAAAATTATTCATTGGTAAACTTCTAAGCCGTTTTGTTTCAATGTATGGCGAAAATTTAAGCAATATAACAATGTCACCTGATAAAATGAACAAATGGTGCTATTTAATGGCATTGGGAAATTTATCGTGCTGTCTCTTAATCAGAAAGGTAGCTTTGGCAAGGCCCGTGGGTGTCCTGTAGCGGCGTAGAATGTTTGTAAGTATACAGCAGCAAACCTTCTGTCGACTCGAGAGATCTTTGGGTCATTTCGACGCTCGTGCGGGGAGCTGAAGCTCCTTGGACGGTGCCCAGATTGACTTAATCCTCGTACAAGTGCTGTGTATCTTTTATACCTGTATTAAATTAACAAATCGACTTGGCTTTGTAAATATAACATTAATGGAGATGTCATTGAGTTGAATTTGCACCTGTAAATTTTTTTCTAAGAAAATTTTCTTGTTGAGAAATCATTCATGTTCATTTATTTTACGAGGTAAAGTTAAATATTTTGTTTCAATGCCTATTCACTGTTTCAGTTAAATATTTACGTCTCTCAAACCATTAATATTTTAGAAATTGGCTGGGTACACGATAATGGTAATAATTCGTTGTGATTGAGGTATTTTTAACTTAATATATTCTGAGAATTGATAGAAGATCTTAAAAATTAATGTATCGTATATAAATACTTTTTGAATTTAATTAATATTCATGGGATTCTGAATATTTTGATAAAATAACAGTTTTAGATATATTTAAATGAAACTATAATATTTTAATTAATTTCATCGTGTAATATATTCTGTGAAATACACAACTGCAAGTTAATATAATAGATATCATCCATGAATAAAAAATATTATGATATTTCATAATTTTTAAAAAGAAAATATGTTTGCATTTCTGTGTGATTGTAAACATCTGATTAATTGTCACAAGAGACACTTCAAAAGTAAAGGGAAATTTAATCCATTTTTATAAAACCAGTACATATTACATATGTAATAGCCATAGTTTTATAAATCAGTTATTTGCTTAATAAATAGAACTAGTCTTAAAACGATTATCAAGAACACAGCTGTAATAAAATCATGAGATATTTTTTTGTATTCGAAAAATTATTCGGACCAGAATGATATTGATGAGAGTGTAAAACTATTGAAAGGGTTTTTTTTTTTTAATAATTTTGTTTTTTATTCCCGAACACCTGATAACGCAATGTGAACTAGTTTACGAGTACACCGGATATCTTTATTATTTGATATTATTGTACTGGGTATCGAGCAATCCACCTATGAAATTCATTTCATTTTATGAAATCAATATTTTTGACAAGAGTACATGATGGAATTCCACATTAATATTTTAAATAAAATACTTTAGTGATTTTTCCGCATGTTAATTTTATTGGTGACCGGTTTCGCGAACTTTTCATGTTAGCATTATCAAAACGCATTTTATTTTCTCACGATGAAAATACATATTAGTTGACAAATTAAAATAATAATAACTTAAAGCAAAACAACAATAAAATTCATACTTATAAATATGAATTTTTGAAACCTAGTGAAAAACATGCATTTAAAAATTATGTACTTATAATTTTGTTAAATGAAAAAGACTTTCTTAAATATCATTTTTTAACAGCGTTTTATTTTAATGAAATTTATAAATCAACCAGCTTAGTTAAAAAAAAAACAGAAAAGACATTAGGCTTTCCATAATTGTATACCGGGTAGTCAACCATTACGTAAGATTTGTTGCCAAGGACTTTTATTTCGATGGTTTATTTTCTGTATTGACAATTTAAACGAAAAAAAAACTAAATAGTTTACCCAAAGATCCTCGATGAATTCAAAAATATGAATTTTACAAAATTTATTAATTGAAAATATTTTTTATTTAAAATTAATTGTTAAGTAAAATGCAGTTTTCGGAAAATATCTCAGTTGTATTATTTGAGATCTTAGCTCCTAAAAAATAAAATTGAGCTCACAAAACAGGCCACTTTTTGTAAGCTCAGTTTGGTTTAAGTTGCGTGAACTGTTACTGCCGCCGCTGGGGCGTGGGAAAAGCTCGCCATGTCTACTGACTCGAGTCCGAAAAACCACATTGACTTGTTTCAAATAAAAGACACAGATTAACTTTTATCAGGTACACAAATGCACTCGTGTCTCATTCAGAGTTCATTATAATCAGCGAATCATAAGTAATCTTCATGTAATTGACTTGAGTCAAACGACGAACGAATTTATACATTTTTAAAATAAAAAAGATCATTTTCATGTAATATTTTTACAGTAGGGTAAAAATAATTATTTTTAATTTTGATTAATTACCGCGTAATTAATTATATATATATAAAAAAATAAAAATATATTTACTTAGTTTGAATATTGGAAAACTTTAAATGATAGCGTTTCTTTTTGATCAATGTTTTGTAAAAAGACCTAGCTAAATATATTGTATAGAATTCCTGGAGATGTAAGCTGACTATAAAATTAATAGAGCTTAGACATATTAATAAGAAATCAATGTTCTAAATATCTTTCAAGTTATTTCCATCAAAAATATGTTTAAAAAAAGGATTTTTTTTTAAATTGAATTATTTGTAGGAACTTTGATGGAACTACGTTGAATTTATTTTGAAATTTGAAGAATCTACTATAAATTTAAAGTGAAACCTCAATACACATTTTTCGAACTGTTTCTAAATAGCATTTTTGATAATCAATGCTTTAAAAAGATAAGGAAAGAAAAAAAAAAAAACAATGTCACTTATTAAAAAAAAAATGAAATTAATATTATTAGGGCCAGGAAAATTGAGAGAGGTTCATTACATAGAAATTACAATATTTATAAAGGAGCGTAGTGCTTTGGCTCGAATAAACAAGCTGGAATTCATAATAGGAGCTTTAAAACGACAGGCGACCATTTTCCTGCAATCGTTATCGGCAATAAATATTAAATCAGCTCGAATAATATGGACAGTACTTACCGCAATATTGCTAGTTTATTTTTCAATCAAGCATGCCGTGCCCAGAGGAGAGTCCAAGGCCTCATCGCAGACGCAATGGGAACTGAGTTGGGTCTTCAAAAGCTATAATTGACTTTTAAAATTGTGTGCTTTTTTAAAAACGTATTCAGTTAAGACGAGAAGGTAAATTATGTTATGATTTTATGCTATGATTAAAGAACATTTAAATAAAATTAGTTTTTTACAGTAAGCCAAGACTTGATATGATAAATGTCGAATATTGTATGTAAGTCCAGCACAACCGCAATAAATCTTTCTTGTTTTGTCCTACTGGGCAATGGAAAGCGTGATAGGAAAAACGGATATCCAGTAGACAATACATCATCAATTTAATATAATTGCCTTCTATGTAAGGATGTATGTATAAGCCTTAATACTCTTAAGAGAGGAAACGTAGTTAAACCTGCCGTTCAAAATTATTTACTATTATAATGGTGCTCGCGTTTTGGGCCTAAACAAATTAGAATTGATAAATAATAACAGAACGCGTATTGTAATGTAAATAAAACAAATACACTGGAAATTTTTTATGAAATTAAAATTGAAAATACCTACAATTGTTTGGCGGCAGGTTTTACATTTATTATATTTTATTAAAATTTTGACATCAAAAGCATCGTATGGAACAAAAATACTTTTTAATATTAAAATATCCACGCTATATGGATATTTTAAATATCTTGTTTGCAGAGAGCTTGTTAAAATTAGAAAAGTGCCGCTTCTATATTGAAGCTTTTAATCTCAAATAATGACATATCCTAAATGCCTGAAATGTTCCCCGGGTGGACGGCATTTCTAATTAACACAACCATGAAATGATCTAACCTTGTACTTAATGTTTTTCTTTCCTTTTTACCCTGGAAAATTCCACCTCTTTGATGTTTGCGGCTTATTTTGTTTGTTTAATCAACCGTGTTATGTAATAATGAGATTGAAGTTCATTAGAGTCATTTACGTTTATATTCTTCGTTGAGAAGCCCTCGGCCTGTTATAGTCAATTTCCTTTGAAAATAATCTAAAATCGATCTTTTGGAAGTTTCAGTTCATGTTCAGGCACAATAAGACACAGCGCTGCGTTTTACAAAAAAAACACCGAAAACGAAAGCTTAAACATCTCCTCTGTTTGCTTTTGTGATTCTACTGTTAGTTTAGGACGAAATACACCAGTAAAAGCGTAGCACGCCTCCAAATCTCGATGAAAACACAATCGAGCGATAACTTAAAGTTAATCCATCAAAATCATGGAATGATTGTGATATTTAATTATTTAATAATATATTTAAACAAAATTGATGAACTTTGTGATATTTACTACCCAAGTAGGAACCAACACGTCCATCGTTGGAAACAATTGCTGCTGTCTAGCTTGATGTCTCTAAAGATCTGCTGTTGCATTGAGAGAAATCACTATAATCATTGATCGATAAGGATTCTTTTCAAAAGGACTTTCTTCTTTCTGTTTCTGGAAACAATTTAAATTTAAAAAAATCAAACTAATTGACATGGAGTCGATGACGGACCATTATATTGGTTATAATTTGAAACTTTACCATATTAACACTTGACGATGAAATTTATTAAGATATTTTTGGGATAAATATTATTTATATGACCCTTGTTATATCTTGTTAGGTTAAATGCAACTCTGTCCAACTCGTAGCACTGCCATACCACCAGAAATATCAATAAAACGATAGTGAGAAGTGCATATGATAAAAAATATTACAATAATATGTATAGATTTAAAATTTATTTTGACTGTGAACTATAAATTTTTTAATAGTTCACTATGCATTTTAATTAGTCCTTGATGCAGCACCGCTCGAATTCCGAATTTAATGTTTTCCGCATGCGTGTCTGCGTTTTTTCATGCTAAGTTAGTGTTGAATATTTAAACCCCTTTTTATAAGGTCGGCTGTTATTTCGCAGCCTCGAAATCGACATTATTATATTAAACGCTTATAAAATTTTTATCTACTTTGCGGAAAGATTTTTAAAGTTAATATTCTCGACTGAAATAAAAGCAAGGAATTTAAAAGGAAACACTTAATATTATCTCGCTTTACTTGAACGATACCAATTAAAACGGAAAGAACGAAGTTTTTTTAATTAAGGAAGCGAGGAACGCCGAGGAAGTTGTCTTTAATCTACTATTTAATTTATAAGCTGAAACTAAAGACCTACTTTCTTTGACTACAGAGGCTAGTTATTTTAGATAAACGGAAATAATAAAAATGTTCACGTGATTGTAATTATTATGGATGAGTTTATAAAATTATTAAAGGAACCGAAAGAATTCTTCCTTGCACAATCGCCTGGAGCTTCTGACCTGGCCCGCGAAGCCTCAAATCGTAATGTGAAATTGTAAACCACAGTTGTAATATTGCCTAGAAAGTAATACCGGAATCTTATATCCTATAATTTTAGGAACGAAACATGAATTTTAGTAAAAAACATCTAATGTTTATTAAATAAATAATAACATCTTTCCGTCGAGCGGACACCTCTAGCACCGACAAGCGGATATTCCGAGAACAGGCTACAATGATAGAAGGCGAAGGTAGTCGCGGCCGCGGAAATGGTAAAAATAAAATACCCATGGAAACCTTAAATATTTTTCGCTTAATAAAATAAGAATGAAATATAATTTTACTTACCAGAATAAGAATTTAGAATAATAATAAATAATAAAGTATAAAAGGTAAACGGTACATTCATTCACGTTATGAAAAATATAATTTATTGACAAATAAGATAGCACAGGGTAACTACGTTACCGCATAAGGGCACAAAGGACAAGAAATATATATTTTATTTCATTCTATTCAAAAACCCTTTTTTATTTAAAAAGGTCTCTCACAAAGAAACCTGTCCCCTTTTCAGTGTATCCGTTTATAATTCAGTTTTCCTATAACTTTTCAGTGTTTGCGGAGAAAGCTTTTTTGTAATGTTCCCTTACCTTTGCAGACGTCTCCTCGGACTCACTGTTCCCGCGAGCACTGCGCTCGACTTATTAGTCTCGGCATTAATTACTATCGTGTTTGTTCTTTTTAATAAAAAATATCTTAATTTTTATCCTATAATGCACAGTAATAATCGTAGTGATTTGCACCAAAAATAATTATTTTATCTTCAGAAGGATGCGTCTTGAGTTCTCTGAAATTTAAACGAAGTCCTCAACGTTAACGCGAAAATAGAAATTGCGTCACCTGTACGGGATAATTAGATTATACGTTTATTTAATGTATAATTTTACGTTTCGCTTTATCCCGAAAAGGATAGTACGTTGTGTTTGAATTACATTAAACATTCTCTCTACACGGCTGAAACTCTTGGGCCGAAGTTTCCGGTTGTGACTGAAAGTGACTGAAGTGCCCATGGAGCATTCCAAATACGTCGAGAGTGCAATAGGCTAGAATACTACAAAAAATTAAACGTAAAGTCTCGTTTTGTCTTGTCATCCATTAATGGTAAAGTTTAAAAATACGGACTCGTTATTTATGAATTTTTATATTTTTAATTACTAATACACTGTTAGGTGAGAAACTCTATCAATGTTAAATTTTATGGCTAAAATAAAAAGAAACATGACGATGAAACGATTGAAATATTATTGATAGTTAAAATATATAAAAGGTTGTAAAATAAGAAAATGATTCTTTCAAAAAAAATAGTATCAACACCAATATGGAGTAAGATAATTTTTTAGTAATTTGATATTGTAATCTAGGTTTATCAATACTGCGTTATAATGATGAAACATTATTTCAAAATTTCTGGGCTCACGATAATGTATTGTACAATAGATTTAATAAAATTTCTTCCAACTTTTAGTTGCTCACTAAGGTAAGCTTCGTTTAATAACAAGGAGCGGCGGCGGCGATGCTCGGTGGGCCGCGGGGAGGAGGGCTGCACGACCGGTCGATGACGAAAAAATCTAATATCATATTAATAAAAATGTCGAACCCTTTCAGGCTGAAGGTTTAAGTTGCGTAGATTATTTATCTTCACGGTCTTTTGACGAACATTCTTACTTTGAGAATTCGCGAAACTTGGGGAGTTCGAGAGATCAAATCGAATAGTTTCCGTTCATTAACTTTTAAGCGCTTCGCAGGACAGGACGACAGAGTCCTTCAGATGTTTGGATAAAAAGCTTTGTCAACATTGAAAAAGTGTATCCTTTTTCATAGATTATTATTATTATGTATCGATTATTCGCGATCGAATGCCTGGCTTTTTAGATAGCGACCTCGCAGCTCGAAGCTCTCCCGCCGAGTCGCCCTCTGCCTCGCGGGTCCGGCTGTCGAGCTCGTTTTCCAATTGATTTTATTCAAATTGATAAGTTATTTTATAAATAATGAATATTTTTTACATAAAGTACTTGGTGGAATTCCATTTTTGAGTGATATTTTCACATGTTAATTTCTATTGGTGACCGGTTTCGCCAACCTTCACATTGGCATTATCAAACTGAGGAAGAATTGATATAATAACAAGCAATTAACTAAAAAAAATTTAAAGGGAGAGGTTCATAGAGAGAGAGAGAGAATGATTGTCAGGTGTTGAGGGGTAATTTAAGAGTAATGTGAGTTTAATGTACCTGGCAATTGGATTATATAGAATTATATTTACAAATTATTACAATTTATAGATTTATATAGAAAAAGGATAAATCATATAGAATCCAATATAGAATCCTATAGAAGGAATAAAATTTTCCGTAAAATTGAGCGTCCTCCCCAAATAGATTTATAGATTAATTTTTTTTTTTTTTACTTTTATTCGATATCAAGTATTTTTATTGAGAGCCGTTAAGATACGGCAAAATTGAAATCGTACATTAATAAATCAATCTACGATTAAATCGTGATCAAAACAAAGCTGTACAAATGCAAAACAATGAACAGCGATATTGTCGGTAAACATTCGACTGATTCATTCCTTTTCCACATCTTTTAATAAATTTGACAATTTTTTTGGAAATTTTGATCGGTCACCGTTTCTAAAGCCAGAGTGAAAGGTGAGCCCGACTTGATAAAATAAAGAGATTGCGGGGCGTGAATTGTTTTTTGAATTCCTATCGGTTCCCACCGGAGAGGGAAGTGACATGAATATTCGTAAGTCGGCCTCGGCGTGGCGGCGGCGGGACTCGCCATCGATTGCTCGGTAAAAATACTTCCAGGCCTCGCGTGATTTTGCACGTAATTATTTTTTCAGTTTTTATAAGTTTAGCAAGGTTTTTCGGTATTTTTATAATTAATATTGGAAAGATTTTGAGAACGAGAGATAAACGCAATTTTGAAAAACAAAAGATTATCTCGGTTGATGAGTGAGTTGTTGAAAACCGAGTACTGGTGACTTTGAGCCGCCTCGCATCCCGACCGCCGACTCTTGAAGTTTCAATTCTCTTCGAAAGACAGTGATTTTTTCAATATATATCTCAATACAGAAACACATTATTAAATTAATTGAATATATTGTAAAAATATTATATTGTTTCAAAAACAAAATATAAGATGTACATTGATTAAATTATCTTGTTGATTTGATCGTAATTACATATTTTTATAAAAAAATGCTATAATAGTTGGAATCGTTTATTATAACGAGCAGAATACGTTCGGAGACCCACCCGGCCGGCTTCCCTCGGACATCTCGGAAGTGCTATTGCAGAGGAAATATTGCTGTTGGCCT
Organism: Atopsyche davidsoni; assembly: GCA_022113835.1. Classification (NCBI taxonomy): domain Eukaryota; kingdom Metazoa; phylum Arthropoda; class Insecta; order Trichoptera; family Hydrobiosidae; genus Atopsyche; species Atopsyche davidsoni. The sequence continues at coordinate 18,362,531 of JAILWY010000009.1, read as the reverse complement.
TTCTAAGAATACTCATTTATTAGTAAAATTTCTTCACTAGCTCGTTTGATAAGGCTCCAATGCGGGTGAACATTTTCATATTCTATTCCCTTCGATCCGCAGGGCTTCCCTGCGCGAGAAGAAAAACCTGAAATTATAGAAATATTTCAACTGCCGAGTGACTGTACTCGATGAACTGTTTGATAATATAGTACGCAAACTAGCAAAAAATATTAAATACTAGACTCATCGAGTAGGTTCTAATATCCAATAGATTGGGTCACGTACCGTGAGGCGTTGAAGAATCTCAATATCCAATTGAGAATAGCTGATACGAATCGATGACTGCGCCGAGGGCGCGCCGCAATGAATTATAATCAGTTTACACGACTAAACAATCATATTTGCCATAAAATAAAAACATAAAAATAAGCTGTGATGTGAGAAATTTTTGAAAATACCTCAGAATAATGGGAAAACTTTGTTCCGTTTGGAACGGCTGGTCTTAGTTATGATTTATTTTACACATACCTATGTATATAAATAGGCATGGCATTTTTGAGATTCTTTATTAAAATTTGGAAACTTCACTTCATTTTTCATGAAAATTTTATAAATGTATGTTGAAAGATAATTTAGAGTCTTTATGGATATGTAACGTAAATTAAAATAAAATTTAGCTTGTAAGGATGTACCGTAGAATCGCGGCATATTTATATAATAGCATATTTATATTTTTTTAAACCACGCAAGTTGTATTTGAATGTTTTTTTTGTATCGGATGTGTTTCATTATATTTTTTTATTCTTCCTGAAGCGAGAGGAATATTTGTTGTTATGATCCACAGAAAGAATTTTCTTACACAAATAATAATAATACGTGAATAACTTGATATTGTATTGTTGTGTCTGTCGAGACTTTTTTTCCAACAAAAACAAGCATATCTTATTGCGCATTTCTATGGAATATAAGTTTCGTATAGAAAGTATTTGACTTAACGTGAATTTAATAACCAAACAAAGTAAACGTACTATTTGATGAGTTTGTTATTTTTGCATTGGCATAAGATATACTGGCACAATAGCATTGCTCGATTGAAGCGTTCTTTTAATTCTTTTAGTTATTTTATTCCCGAACGTTTTTATCACAAACTTCCAAAGCATAGAGAGTGCGACATCATCGAAACATCGCCAGCAAACGAGAGGACGCGGCCAACCTGGCGCCCTCCGGGAGTCCTGCCCGGCGCCCTCCGGGTAGCCCTCGACACTGGATCAACCCATTCTCGGTACTCTCGAGTTTCTGTGGTAAGAGATTTATTTGCATAAGCGTCCTCAATGTGTGTTTGTTGCTCAAGTGTTCAAAGCTGGGAGTAATTACTCTCTCAAATTCATTTGCTATATTTTTCAAAAATAATCAAGATTTCATTAAAATATGAAAAATGATGTTGTTTTCTGATTTCTGCCAGCGACTGTGGCATTGCGATGGGCCGGCAAGATGCTCGCGCGGACGAGGATTTTTTTGTTTTCGTTATTCCAGTCTAAATTCGAGAGTTCTCTCAGCAGTATTGGGGATGCTCCAAGCCATTGTTATGGAATACAAAGCAAATAATAATAATTTGGTGTATATTTTATTCCTTACTTGTGGTTTATAAATAGTAGTGAAAGAGAACACGTGCAACATGATTTTCTGAACTGCCGCATTCTTAAAAAAAGTGGGCGTCGCGTACTAATGAGGTGGCGGATTTTGACTAGACTGTACTTAGCCATGCACCTCATTGACTGTGCAGGGACCGAACCTTGTCCGTACTGCGACCGTACCGCGATCGTGACGTGACCGTGACGTGACCGTGACGTGACCGTTCTGATATCGTATCGTGATTGTACTATGACCATGATGTAACTGTGCCGTGATATTCCGCGACATTATAAAAGGCTGTTGTAGGGTCATAACTGAACCACGATAGTGATATGCCATAGAATTGCCCTAATCATTCTGTGATTATTAGCATTTCAATGTTTTCTGTTGTCTCTTTTTCTTAGACTTTCCGTGACTGCTTCGTAACCGTACTCTAGCAGAAGGATTCAGCATGAACGTGTGCGAGAGTGTGCCCGCGTCGCGCCAGTTGGTGTACATTTCCTTTAGAAGAGGCGGAGGCCGATACGATCACTGATTTATTACTTGGAAATTGAACAACCCTTGTCCGAAAAGAGAATTAAGAACGGCAGGTATATCTGTGTAAAAACGGCAACAAAGCCGGCGTTATTCAGAGCCGCCGTGCAAGGACCGCCGGCGCCGCGACGCGGAGGCGCTATCTTCCCATTCCAATCGGTGTAAATAAGCCTTTATGGCCGAGCTGACTGCAGCCGCGGAGTGCTGGAGCAGGCCCAGAGCGGGTCCGGAGCGGGTCCGGAGCGGGTCCGGAGCGGGTCGTTAGCGGCTCGCGCATTCATTCCATCCGATCGAGGATTACTGCATGGATAATGTATGCACTAAATGAGATATGATTCTTCATTATTGTATATGCTAAGAACAAAGAATTTAAAAATATAGCATGTAATGCACATCCGCTTATGCTCACAGCTGCTCATGCTGTTTGTACTATCCTTATTTTAGAATCCAAATTTAATCAATTTTAATTTAAAATATCTCATAATCACAAATCCCAAGTATTTAAGATGATCAATATAACTATCAAGGTTATCGGTTTATTATGCATAGATTATTATATATGTGCGCGGGGTGGTAAATCATGGAATGCAACAAACACCGGCATAGAAATGAGCTCGTTCTGCTAAACACGGCAAAGTACAATGGATCTATTGATTATGATTATAAATACAAATGGTTAAAGTTATAAAATTAATTAGTTTTGTTTTTAAGAAATTTCGCAATCGAAACTTTTGTCATGTCGCAAACTGGAACACAACAATTGCACTCCCCCAAAACACCAGAAAACTATGGTAGTAAACAAACCATCGCAGAAAAAAAAATATTTAGTCTTACTTAAGTGATTGAATTAATTATCAACTGAAACACAAAGTCATTGTTACCAAAATATAAGACAATAAGACGCCAAAACAGAAATTGGACAATTATTTTTATTAAGTTCTCAAAATATAACGAAAGCATTTATTGAGTCTTTCAAAATCAGATGAACCAATTTAAATTTTAAATGAAATCTAAGCCATTCTAAAAATACAGTTAAAATAAAATAAAGGTTGTCTAATTAATTAACTGCAGATAAGGTAACGATCATTTAAAATTTATAGTAGAATTGATTACCAAGAATAAATATTTATGTCAACGATCTATATCCGAAAAATATGGCTGACAAAAGCAATTTAAGTTACAAAGTTGGGATTTACATTTTACACAGCAACGGACATGTATGTCGAGTTAACGTTTTTAAAATGTCTACTGCGAGTGTGGACCTGAGCTCGCTTCTCTCTCGTTTTGTTTTATTTCATGCGTGTGTAGCAAAAAAGGGCTTTTTTCAATTTTGGTCAAATTAGTAGACAAACGAGCGCACTTGTTACAAGCACCGAGGAGGCGGGAGTTTAGGGCTAAGCGGCCACTCTTTCAGCCTTATTTGCAAAATTGGTCGGCCGAATTTAAAAAAAAAGAGAGGACAGTCACGACAACCGCACTCCTCCGGTAACAAGCAGCCGCAGGTACGCGGCCACTCCAATTGTAGTTAAATTTGTTTTTCTCGAAGAAAAGCGAATAAAAAACCCTTTCTAATTTAAGCGGACGAGTCAGCTTTGGTTAGGGTTGCCGGTGATATTTTTAGGTGGACCCATACTGTGATAATTTATATATATATATATGTGTGTTCAAACACTTTTATCTTTTTGCCAAAATCGAAATCGTGTAATGTTTTTGATTATTGGATCACCTAATGAAGATTGATCTCTGCCGTTGCTGCATGCTATACTCGTATTTTCCAAGGCTAATTCGCGGCCTAAAAAATGTTGTAGCGCGCACGAAATATTGATAGATATCATTAGCACTCCCGCACGCAGGCCGCTGCCAATTCCAACCCGGAGCTTTCACTTGCTACATTTATAAAAAAAACGTTAATTAACTCTTTTCTAAAAAAATATCACTCTCAGGTGGCAGAACGGATAGACTGCAGACGCGGTCGTCCTTCCGGGGTTAGTAGGCGGCCCTGTATGGTCGCACATTTATATGCCGATTGCTCCAAAACGAGGACATGGTTCGCTACATTCGTTTCTTCCAAGGGATCTTTCTCTTCGTCTCTAATGTCGAGTCTCCCTGGATTAAATTAAATTAAAATTTTGTATCACTTTACTTTTGGTCGCAATTTGGTCTCGGCCGGGTGGCGTGAAGGCGCCGGATTCGCTTTTGCGGTGCCTTCGTTGAAGTCTGGTTTTTAAGGAGCGATCTGAATCGGTAAACATATTGATTTCATTTCAGTCGAAGGAAAAAAAAGTTGTAGCTCTTTAATTAAAAAAAAAAAACAATTAACGAATTACTTGCTCTTACTTTAAAGTTACAGACCAGGAGGTTACACAATACTTCACGATGTACACAAAAACTCATACAATTGCCTTTGACTTGAAAAGAAATCAAATATTTGGTGTTAAAATGATATCAATATAACCAGCTGGGGTACCTAAGATTTATGATATTTAATTCAGTGATATCAAATATTTTTACTGTTAATGTGCTGACCATTACCAAGGGTGAAGAGGTTTCATTGACAAATGTAATAAGCAGTCTAATAATTCAGAGGGGAAAAAATCTTAATGTCAATCGCACGGCCTTAGAAGGTGAGTGGAAGGTCAGCTGAGGAGGGAAGGGTAGGGCAGGGGGAGGGTCTCGGGGCATAAACTACACTCAAAGGTCCGAGATATTGTTCTCCGTAAAAAAAAAACGTTATTTTGATGAGTGTCCTCGTGCGGTTGAAGCAGGGTAGGAACAGACTGAGAAGATTGAGCGGAGATCAGGTCGCTGGAGCTCTGACGGTTTTATTGAATATTTAGTTCAGATGATTAATTGACTTAACACTGCTGTGATGGTGATTTATCGTGCTTTTTTAAGTTTTCAATAACAAAATATATTTTTAACTGTTCATAGCTGTTTTTACTAATGAAAAAATTGTTAACACGCCTATTGAAATGTTCAATGGTCATAATATTGAATTACAAATTGATTTATAATTGGTTTTCTTTCTATTGTTTCAAAACAGTGTATATAATTTTTACAATTTATTTCTTTCATTTACATTGGTAATACGAGTATTTTATTCCGAAACCCTTATCAGTAAGATCTTCCGATTAACACGGTAATTTAATTTTACACGATTTTTAAAATATGAGACTTAAAAAAAAATACTACATTTTTTGATATTTGACATGACATTTTATAATTCAGTTTGCTTATATTTCAAGACATTTTTTAATTTATTCTATACTGTATTCTATTTATTCTAAAGCGGCCGTATTTCTATTGAGTATGAAGTTCAGAGTTGCGTAGACATGGTTGATGAAATAAACGATTCTCGTGAAGAGAAGTCTGAAGTAATCGGTGAAGGACTTGAATTAGGGCAAAAATTCGGTAATCATCTTTTAAATAATGACTATACTGTTGAACGAGCTCTCCTATTTCAGCGAGATATTATTATAATAAAAGCTTAACTCAATATAAGGAGGTCTATAAAGATTTGACCAAAAACCAAACACAATTGTTAATTACGGATTTCATTACCAAGGTTCGCCAATTTGAAACTGTAATTCATGTAACATTGAACTTGAATCTCATCATGTACTTTTGAGTACTGAAAGTGACATCATACCAATCAGAAAAAGTCTACAAAAGTTAATTTTTTTATTGATTGAAAAAGTAAAATGATATTATTGTCATTTTATAAATAGACTGAAACTTTTGTAATATATATGTAAATGTATATTTAGTTTATTTTAAGATAAAAAATGACATATTATTCACATTATATTTTGTTTTTGATTTACATTGTTGAGGTATAATTTTTTTAATTAAACGGTTTACTAAGGAACCTATTATCAGTGAGACTCAGGGGATATATATTTGTATATTTTTATGTGAATTACATTTGTTCAGAAGTTCATGATTTCATTTTGTTAAAGAATGAATACTGGATGAACTCGGCTTCCTCCGTGATAGAGAAGTCTCAGTTCAGGAGGCTCGCGCTGCTCCTGCCACGGGCCTTTGTATTCTGAAGTGCTGGATAAACAAAAACGTGAAGAGTTCTCGCTCTGAGAGCAGATTGGAAAGTCAGATAATGAGATGAAAATCGATTTAACAGTTTAAATAGAACACTGGCATTGTATTTTTCAACAACAAAATTCTGTTTTTTTAATTAAAACTTTAATTTAAGTCGAAACGAAGCCCGAGTAGATCTCGTATTCTGTTTGTTTAAAAATCCAATGAGTCTTCTTTTGTAACACTGATAAAAAATAAAATCAACATAGGTTTTAGGAGTGTAGCTAGATTACTCATCCTTTTTAATACGAGTAGATCAGATTTATTAATGGATTATTAAAAAAATCTATCAAAAGTAAGGTTTTAATGAAGATTAAAACCTTAGTGCAAAAACACTTGTTGAAAGTGCAAGCATAGAGCTGCTTTGAGTGTAATGTGTAATTGAAATTCTCGTCCATAACTCTAAGAGAAATAAAATAAATGTTCGACACAGTACTGTTTTAATTAATGCCGAGATGTTAAATGCATAGCAAACCAAATTATTGAATTTAAAAATAAATGATAAACGACGTGCACTGAAAAACTAATAAATTAGCATACAGAGTGTTAGTAATTTAATATAATAACACTGGATGTTGAAGGGAAGAAAATATTACGAACAAACTGTATCTGCTGCACTGATATGTATATTAAAAGGCACTTCTAAGTATCTTATTCTGAAACTGAAGGGGGTGATAAAGCATAAAGAGTAGGTTTATCTCTATTTAGAAAGCTTTAAAATTATGCTGGTGATAGTAAAAAAATATTTTTAAAAGAATTGTATTTTCTTAAAAAACACACTAGGATATTTTACATGAATATTTAGATTATCTTAAAAGATTTGTAGATTTTATATGTGTCAAGGGTTTTATATAACATCAAAGGTATTTTGAACCAGTATATTTATTTTATGGTTTTTATTAAAATAACATTGAAAAACTTTATAAACCGTTATTATTTTATTTTTTTATAAAAGTAATGTAACTCACGAGTAAAAAAATATTAAATACAAAAAAAAAAAATTGAAGCCGCTTTACCTTGAAACACTCCAGTTGTTTACAATATATAACACATAAATTCAACATTTTATTCATTAGATAAGCGAAAACAGGCGTTAAAAACAAAATTTACTGACAGTTAATTTTGTATCCGGGTCGGTATCTTTGACGATCAAGTGAGACTGACGATAGAGGGAGGGGAGAGGGGGAGAGGGGGTGGCAGAAGTCAAGCAGGTAAGGGGTCGCCGAGGCGAGGGTAAAAAGTGACCAAAAGAAGTATCAGAAGACTCATGTTTATGCTGAAGACTTAAATATACAAGTATACGTTAAAATAAAAAAAAAACTATTGAATTTATTTGAGGACTCAATCATTGAAATTAAACATTTTTCTTTACTTTTAATAAATAAAGCTGTTTTAGATGTTGAAACGAGCTTCTCTGTATGGAGATATGAATTATTTTAGCATTATATTATATTAAAGCGTTATAAAATTAACTAAATTAAATTCATGATGAAATTTTTAAAGCGATCTTGCAATTCCACGGCTTTCGTATACAAAGTATATTATGGGAAGATTTAATTTGAGACTATGCTGTACCGTGGCGCAGTCTTGCACCACGAACAGGGCTTCGTTTTAATAAAAAAGTTTTATTATCCATAAAACAAGGTGGGACGGCCGGGGGAGTGAGGCTCTACGCAACAGGACCGAATGTAAGTTTTCATTAAAAGGAAACATATGGGTGGGTTCTCTCAAAATGAAAACACAAAGACACTGTATTGTGAGTCTGACCTATTCAGAATGTACAGGTATTTATGTTTAATTTATTCATTCTAAAAAAATACAGAACATTCACTTCAAAAACTCTCAAACAAAAATCTGGAAAGTTACACCCAAGCTTAGGAAGGACGAATTATTTACTTCGTCAATTATATATATATATTTTATAGTTTTGCTAATACCTATTTGACTCACTATCTTCGATTAAATGGCGTTTAATAATTTTATACAAGATGATCCAGCAGCCTTAGTAATATTTTTTATGCGGATAGCACTTAAACAGTATTATAATAATCGTAAATAAATTATTTTAATAAAAAAACAGAATTGAAAGTCAGATGATTCGTGAATTTTAATTTAGTTTTTAATTGAGAATTTAAATTTTCCCGCACCAAAGTGCGCACACAATATAATCACACGGTAATAATGGACTAGTTTTAATATATTTACAACCAAATCGGTTTTCATATATTGAATTAAAAAATGTTTAAAAATTAAATCAATATTTTTATGAGTATGAATAAGTTTTTGATATCAGGCTTTTGCTGCCCTCATTTTTGTGACATTTCCCGTAGCACAAACATCACATACCAGTTAGTTATTATGTGCGTAGTATCTACCATATCAACCAATCTATAGTTAGCATGCCAGTTACAATATATTGAACCTGATTTAATTTTCATAAAAGTCATGCATATGTAAAAACTGTGCATAAATATTTAACCATACAAATGCGACTTCCACGCACATCCGCCGTGTCTTCAGAGGCTTTGCAAGCCGGCAGACACGCAACTCGTTAATCTTCGATTATCCGGGGCAAATATTGATGTTTACATTAGTGCTCGCAAGCCTATGGCGATTGGCCTATTATGATACCTCCATATATTATAGTAACAATGGTAACCTGGGAGCTTAGGGTGTGGCAGGTAATTTCAAACTTAAAAATATTTTCATAAATTAATTATTATAGTGGATATGATCCGTATAAGTAAGCAAAAATTCTTATCAAGCGTTGTGGATAAACCGAGGAATATAAATCTGATTATAGACAGTAGAAAGTAATATATAAAATAATAGTATGAAAATATATTTATTGTTAGAAAAATAAGTAGAACGCCTACACATTTAGTTGTTAACAAAAAGCACACCATGCAATTGTATTGGAACCAATCAGGCGTTTGGTCGTAAGTCTACGGTTGTTTTTTTTTGGATGAATATTTTTTTGCTAGGAGAGCTGGGAATCAGAATAGTATAAACAGATATGAAAAATATTGTTAATATGCATTAAAATAATAAAAAAATTGATGAAATATAAAAAAATATTAGTTTGGTGGATAGTAGTTGCCAACCCTGCGGCGCCATGGGCCGAGAAGCCACCCGCACTGCCCGAGCGCAAACAAACAACAAACTCGTAAGCAGAGCAGATCCGGATTATTAATCAACTTTCTCAAATATCAAATGAATTTTATAAGATATGACTAATTTGTTTAGCGTGAGATCTTTCCGCGAAGGAATCCCACTCCCGCGTAAGAACAAATATCATTCACCGGCCTGAATTTTTTTTGTTGAATCCATAAAATTAATCCATCAAGTCAAATCAAATATACCAATGAGATTAATTGAAACTTAAAAAAACAAGCCCTGAATAAAATTTATTTGCAGATACCAGAAACAGCACTAGCTTTATTCTTGCTAAATCACTGTTTGCAGTTTGAATTATGAAAGCCTCAATGCAGACATTACAAGGCCCGCATGGCAAGTACTGGATAGTTCTATATAAATTGGAGTGTTATAAAATTTATCACCTTATTCACGACGTCGATATTGATAAGTTCTTTACAAATTCGTTATTTTTTAGCATTTATTTTGTACAAGAGCAAGTGATAGTTTTCTAGTTATAAAATCTAATAATGGCCTCAAAAAGAAAAATGCAATTTTTTACCCATGTGGTTTTATCAAAAACCTTTTTTTAGTAACCAAACAGTATTGAATAAAAAAAAATTATTTCACAATCTTTTTAAGTTAGTCCGTGAAAGTTATTTTAAGAAGTATTGTATTTAAAAAAACATAGTTTTTGATTGAAATAAGTTTATAAACATCAAATGAATAATAAAAATAAAAATTGAAAAAAAACCGATTAATGACATTTAATTTAATTTACTAAATAAATAAAATGAATATATAAATCATGTGAGTATAAATAATGTAAATATAAATAATGGTAAACTATGAAAAAAATGAAATGAAATGTAAAACTAACAAAGCCTTTATTTACATTATTAAATATTTTTGTTGAATAATCCTAAAAAGATTCATACCACTGAAATATGGATCTATTTAAAACTTTACATTGTTTTTCTAAGACAATACATTTATATTTATGAACTAACTTCTTTTGTCAATTTTTTTCACTTCAGAATAATCTAAGTTAATCGTTATTTGAATATATTTTCATAACAAAAACATTTTCCACAATACATTTTTTTAGAGATCAAATATGCAAATATTGCCTAAAAACTTGTGTTTTTTAAACAAAAGAAATTCAGAAATATAAATGAGTATCCCATTTAATAGAAAATTTATTTCACAAGTTGATTTATTACGCAATTTGATTTTTCCTACATATTTTTAATTGTGTCAAATTTACATCCACTTATTCTGTTTTTATAGTATTTAAAGAAAGCTTATGAAATCAAACCAAATATTTCATATCACGCACTGAGTAACCTCGAATTGGAAATACTGAAAAACATTCAAGATTTTTTCAATGATAAACAGTCTAGTATGAATAACGATTTTAACCATTTACTACTGACTCATCCGTTGTTTTGTAAATTGTAAAAGTAATATGATTAATGAATATGAAATTCATCAAATTGTGAAATAAAACTGCCTCTCAAATAAAATAAAAAAAATTGGAAAAATGTTCTGAAAATCACGTAAATTATATTTTTCATTGAAAACTGACATGAAAAACGATTTTGAAAATTAATACGTTTTAGTTTTTTTGAATCAACGATTTTCGGGTTGATGGATATGAATAAAACAGAAATAAAGTTGCTGTCTTATTTTATCATAAAATTTTTAGTACAACAAAAAGTGAACAGGTCATCCGGTAATCAGATAAAACTAATAAAACCTCTAAACAAAGATACACAGAAATATATCAATATCGATTTTATATCAATGGAAAAATAATGTGACAATGCTTGAGTACACTTACTTCGGACTTAACGTGTCTTCAAATGGTGTATATTTTTCAGTCTCAAAGTTTTCCCAAATTATGAGTGACTTGTGTAATTATACGGAGCACATAAATAAGGGATCAGGCACGTGGCGGAGGGGTTCATTTTGTGGGGGTTCGAATTATTAACCTTCGGTAAAAGTGATTTGCTGAAACGAGCTTGATTTCCCTGGCTGGACTTGTCGCCGGCGAACTCGGGTGAGGTTTTTATGAGTTGAAAGTATTTTTCATATAGTTTCACTTAAGTTATACTAATATATTTTTGATAAATCATAAACATTATATCAAAAGACAATAAGCACAATTGCATATTTCTATATAGTGACTATTTATATAGTAACATACTGTCAAAACCAGTTCCTGTTAATTAGACATTTGAGTTAATAGCAGTTGTGGTTTCGGTATTTTGAGTTTTTGGAGTAAACACAGCAGCAGCAAGACAAGCTTCCAAGACAGCTAATGTTAATATTATTATTATCAGCATTATTATTGATAAGAAATTAAAATGTCCCTGAAGCGGTCCGAGTCTCAAGAAAACAGCACTTTATAAGAAATATCTCACTGATTTAAAATATAAGCTATTTGAATACAGTTGTTCAAATTTAAGTTGAAATGATACTTATTACTCAATGGAATATTACAATCTGCGATTGTGTGGTAGCGCAGTCACAGGCAGGACACAAAATTATAAATTCTGTACATTTCGGTACCGACGTCGAATTGAAGCCCCCCGAGTCGTGAGAAAAAGAACCCAAAGTATAAAGTCTACCGTTCATACATAATTCAACATGACGGATACTCGTGACCTTCCCGCCTAATTCAAGGGATATTCTTCACACTACCGATACGAGAATACCTCATATCCTGCCTCCCTGATACGCGACACAGTCCCCTGATAGCTATACAAATTTGGATAGTATAGTCAAGACAATATTGGCACGCCTATTCATATACCAAATATATATATATATTTATATATATGCTGCGCAAAAGTAAGTGTCTGTGAACAAAAGTAAGTATAATATTTTTACAAAGTAAATATTTTGTGGTATTAAAAAATATAAAACTATATAATATATTACTATAACGTAGCATGAAAAAAAATATAAACATAGAGCGACTTCATTATAAAAGAACTCATAAAAGAAATATATAAAAGAAAATAAAAAAACAAGAAAAATATTTATTTCACAAGTAGTGGTTGTGTGGGAAATCACAAATGTCCGGAAAAACACATTAAAGTGGAGTTTTGAGTTCATCAGTAATGTAAAAAAAAGTTACAAAAATATATGATTTCATTAAGTTTACAACGTTCTGAAAAGTTTTAGTTGAAACATTGAATATTTACGTGGATACCTTCACGTGTGAAGTAATAATAAAACACATAAGACGAAGTAATTTCAAGGCATGGTTTTGGGTAGGAATACATTAAAATTGAAAAAGCATTTATTTTGTGAAAACAATGTTTTTTTTTATAATGATAAAGATAACTTTGTATTCTTTCTTCACTTTGAGTTAATTATATTTTTTGCATGACTAGTTTCGACCAACAGACTTGGTCGTCATCAGATGCAAAACTAAACTGTTCAGTTTAGTTATGCATCTGATGTTGACATATATGTAATATAATGTCATACCATATATGTAAGGTGCGTAGTTGGTAGGGCGGGGCGGGCGGGGCGGAGGCTCTCACGCGTGGGAGCAGTTCTGTGGGCGTTTGGCGGTGGGGATCGGAAATTGATCCGCGATTACCGACAACTTTGAACGCGCGCACATTCGCAAGTGAGCGCTGAGGTTAGACTGACGTACTTGAAAAGTTTGCAGGGCTTCTTGCACAAGACGAAACGAACACCGCTGGTGCTCTCCCCTGATTTGTAGTCGATAGCCAGGGACGTTCAGTCTCGTTATATAACATTACTGCAGAAACTATAAAAAAGCCGATTTCATTGTTATTCGAAGCATGTATCGGCCACCGAGGGTTGAGCGGGAGTAATTTTTTAACTTTCCCAGTGAAATTTAAATTTTTAATGTATTTTATATCTTTTAATTTTCTATATATATTTTAATCTTCAAAAGCTTTTTCATATATACGAGTAAAAAAAAAAATATATATATATATATATATATATATATATATATATATATATATACACGTGTATATTTCATACCAATTTTTAAAAAAATAAAATATAAACATAAAATTCAAATTGTTTTGACATTTACAACACTCTCATTTGATAAAAATATTTTTGCGTATTTCAATGACTTTCAAAAAAGAGTAATACAGTAATACCCCGCTTTATGCGACCCCGTTATGCGCGGTTTTACTATAACGCGAGTTTCAAATTTCGCGTTAAAATGCCTCGCACTACGCGAATTTATGTATCAACATAATGTAGTCATTGACTTCTCTTAACAATTAAAAACAGCGTTGGGTGTTATGAACGTATTTTACAAGAACGTAAAAGAAACGCTACCCAAAAGACAATAGATGTATTTTTCTGTAAAAATAACACGCAATACTGGATAGAGTGTTCTTAGAATTAAAGTGATTGATCCAAATGATTCGTATTTTTAAAAATTAAGTTTTGACTATGTATGTATGTTTAATCGTAAACCCTGATATACGCGATTTTTTCCGGAACGTATCCCTCGCGTAAAGCGGTGTGGGGTATTGCTGTATATGGCTGAATTGCATTCTTAATCAAAATCGATATTTAGTGAATCGATGAATGTACTCCGTTCGTTTAACGAACGTCCTTGGAGCCATGGAACGTAAATAAATGGAGAGTAAATTTATAAAAAAGTGAAAAGAGCCCTTGGCCGCTGACCGTCTGGGGCGGTAGACTGATCTATGTACCCGCAAGTTTTTTATACAAAAAAGTTTCTTCTTTACTTAATAGATTATTTCAATTTGTATTCTTCGAACGATACGGTTTGAAAAGAATCTGAAAAAAATTCTCAATGCTTTATTTTTAAACGATTTACTAGAAATATTACTATATTTGCGGTTATTTGAATACGTCATCGATAAGGTTATTCATGTTTATATTGTACAGAAAATATTAATTTTAATTTTTATACTGATTATGATTGATTGATAATCATGATTTATTTTTTACGAATAGTAGCATTTTGTAGTTTAGAGTAATTAAAATATTAGTAGGTGGTTTCAGTGGTAATTGTTATTTTATTCGTATAAACTAAAATAAAAATCCAGTTTTCCGAGGGGTTTCCTTTCCGCTGCCCGCGCTGGCGAGAAGCTCGTCCCAGCCGAGGCTAAGTACTCAAATATGGAAATGTGACTAAATTTAACACTGCCGGAACTAACTGGGTCAGTGGAGGCGCGTGGAGGGACGGCTCCTGGCATCGGGCTGACTTGCTCATTTCACGTCTGATTATGTTGAATGAACGGATTTGGTCCATGTTGTGGCATAAGATTTGGTCCATGTGTGAGCTGATGTACATATTTTTTAAAGTATTGTATACAATGCAGACAAATATTTAAGACTAGCAAGTGCTCGATTAATATAATAATATGGTAATAGTTAAAAAATATCTTGAAAGTATATCATTAAGCAATGTGTGCAAGGTGGATGATAATGCTGTTTTTTTTAAATTTTAAAATATTTTAGTGTTAAAATAAAATACTTTAGTGATTTTAACTCACGATAATTTAACTGGTAACTGGTTTCGCCAAGCTTTAACGTTGACATTATCAAATGAAGTCAAAACCAAAACCGAAAGCGAAACGAAACCTGTCACAAATAAAATTAAATATGTAAAAAAATCATAAAGGTATTTTATTGAAAATATTAAAATGGAATTCCAACAAGTAGTCTCTGTCAAAAATATTGAAATACTGTGTATTTTTAGAGAAGCATATTAGTGTTTGTTCATCGTTGAGTATAAAAAATAATATGAATTTCATACATATTAATGAGCTTAAAAATTTATAGTTATATGATCTTGCCATCTTATGGTCCAGATATTCGCACAAGAGTACATGAGCTCGGTCATCCCAGAGTGAAATGCAGGTGAAGTAAAGAGATTTTAGAAATATTTAAAAAATTATTAGATAAATAATAGATAGAAAAATATTTGGAAGAAACTACCATTAAAAGCTAAAAAATATAGCGTCACCGACTGAAAGATCTGCAACGTCCGACTGAAGAGTGAACCGCGGACCGGTCGAGACACCCCGACACTGCCAATATAAAACTTTGATAAATAAATCATAACACAATAATGCGACTGGAACGTTATCGTAAACCAGGATATCGTGAGATTGTATCTCTGAATTATTGGTGTTGCAGCATCAAGACCCCTTTGTAATCTTGGGGCGGCCAATCTTGGGGTGGCTGGTTATTGGGGAATTGTCAGTAATGCAGCCTGTCAATCCGTCATGCGCATTACTGTCGGCCGACGATGTCCACTATCTTATGGTCATTATCGAGCTCATTATATACACAAACATCAGCGCTTAGATATACCTCTGATTATAATCATAGTGTATTTATCTGTTACGTCCCATATTTTTTTAAACGTAAAAATGTTTATAAATATCACGTAAATTCAACATATATCCAATGACTTTATTAATCATTTGATTTTATTTTAAAAAAGTTGTCATTGAATTTTGAGTAATATAAATTGACTATATAAATAAAAAAATGACAATTGACAATTTTAATATAAATATGTAGAAAAAACATAATTCTAATCCTGAGTTACATAAGACGCAAATAGTGTAGATTATTTTTATCATTATTAATTCGTTGGTTTATAATTAATGGTATTGAGAACTGAAGTGCAAGAGTATCATAATCTTAACATTCTTATCTAGTGACATATGTCATTAGGCGAGATGTGAGTTCTGTTCATTGTAGAATGATCTGTCTTCTATTTTCCGCCTCCTTAGTCAGGACGGTTTGCTTCCAGTCGAAAACGGCAAGTAATTAAGGTTGTTGAGTGTTTAGGTATATATAAATGTTATGACATTTGGTTAATGTATATTTTATGTAAGAGTCAAATGTGTTGTGGTTTGAAAACGATTATTTAAAATTAAAAACGAAATATTTCATTTATTTATCAATTCGTTCAAATTTACAGATTATTTAAATAATAAGTACAAACTTATAATTAAGATAAATATTTTTTTTTCAAATTTGACACCCGAAACATGACAAAATAAGTTTAAATTAGGATTATAAATTAATATATTTATGTATATATATAATATTTAAAATTTTACATAAATTTTATCGTAAATAAATAACCTGATTTTAAGAAATCTAAAAGTATTTCACAGCCCAATAGTGCATATAATTTATAATATCTAAAATAGTCAAATATATTTTAGTTTTGATTTCAACACACAAATTAATATTTTTGTGTTAATACTAAGGTTTTATACAAAAGTTATGAGGTGAAAACGAAAATATACAATACATGTTATTGATGTGAATATATTTATTACAGTTAATTGGTGGTAATAAAAATGATACTTGAGTGATTATTTATTGATAGGGAACTCTGAAGTTATAAATCAGGAAGATCCTTCCAATCGCAAGGTTCAAAGTTATTGGCAAACAAAATTTTGTGTACTCAATAGACCGGGTATTATAAACCAATAGGGTAGGTTTTAATCAACTATCTAATAAACGGTGAAGCCAACCCTTCTTGTGTATTCAACCCTTATCCAGTTCCGTTTAGTAAAAATAAACATTTCTCTATAAAAATGTTACGAAATTAATCAGAATAAGTATATTTTATAATGCACTGGAGTAAAGATTAAACAGCCAAAAGTTTTAGACCGTAAAGTGCTCTAGAAAATTAGCTCGCAAACATATATATCTTTTGTATTTTTAAATAATTTAATATAAAAAAAATAGATAATGAAAATACGCAAAGGAGTTTTTAATTAAAATACTTGTTTCTCTTGTAGTGATCAGTATTACAATGATAATTAAATAGCTACAGTCGAATTTCAATGATTTACAAACTTATTTAGAATCAAACTTTGAAATTTATATATCTACCTTCTAAGGTAAGTCTTATTTTGCTAAATCTCTAGGGAGACAGGGAAGGAAGAATATTTAGCCCCTTCCATATCGGACTGATTTCCAAAGAACAAAGACTCAACTGTCAAAGGAACCATATCGCTTCCGTACAAATACCGCGCCACCGCATTTCAGCGCACATCTTAAAACATCGCTGGAAGAAGTCTTAACTGTGAGATGAATACCCGCAATATCTGTCACAGAAACATCTCATTCAACGATGTGACATCTTGAAATAAACGAAATTTGTTTCTAAATCAAACTACTTGGCAGACTTAGTAGCTCTATTGTTAACTGTTATTGATTTGATTGGTAGAAATAGCTGAAATATGTTTGTACTCACGTGCGGAACTTCATGACGTCAGGGCTCGTTAGTTACTCTCCGTCTTCGTCTGATGTGAATATTTCCGTCGAGGCAGCTCCTGAGCTTGTACAACTTTGTTACAAGCTGTAGAGTTCATGTTTACGCACACGACTTACAAATAGATAATTATACCTCTCATGATTGTTAATATTAACTTTAGACAAACTGCGCCTTTTTAATATTGAATAATTAACAATGTGATATGGGAATCTTTTTCAACAAAATTCTCCTAAGTAAAATAAACACAAGTATTTAAATGAAATGTGTTTCTCTTATTGTTAAATTTTTATTTTATTAGTTGGCATGTTATTTTAAAAAAATGTATTAAAATTACGAGACTTTTAATTAAACGAAAAATATATCGACGGCCCAGAACTATTCCAAAATCAATGTGACTAATAATGTCATTACAAAATATCTAGTAAAATAATAGGTTATATACAAAGCAATATAAGATCTTATCTTGTGTTTAATATCAGGCATATTGTGAAAC
Organism: Atopsyche davidsoni; assembly: GCA_022113835.1. Lineage (NCBI taxonomy): Eukaryota > Metazoa > Arthropoda > Insecta > Trichoptera > Hydrobiosidae > Atopsyche > Atopsyche davidsoni. The sequence continues at coordinate 18,344,370 of JAILWY010000009.1, read as the reverse complement.
CTGCAAACTTAGTGGTTTCGGTGAGAACAAATATGGTTTCGGTTTTGAGGGATCACAAATATTAATTATGCTTTGTAAATTTCAAAGGAAATCTCCTGAAATGGTTTTCAAGCTGCGCGAGGACGAACGAGTATGAAAGTAAAACTGTGCCGTATCAGGCGAGTGTGGCGCTTATCTTTTTATACAAATTGCAAATGACGTCGTCTTAACGATGTGTAAATGAAGCAAAAAAATAGCAAAGATTTGGGAACGTTCCTCGTAACGATTACAGAAGGTAAAAACAACGCATTAAGGCTATTTCTCTAATGGAAATGTTTTTGAGGAAATGAGACGATTTCCTCAATTCAATGCGGGCTTACCCACGCGTTGGCTCAGGAGGCGAAGGATCCAGCGAAACCGCGAGCGGGACGGATGAGGATAATTCATGAACAGCAAATGCAATCATAAATATAGTTACAATAAAATAAATTAACATAAAACATTGTGCCTTTATGTTTTTTAAAAATTGATAAGTCTTAATGTTTTTTTTTGATTTTGTATGTTAGAAGGTGCAAAAAAGAAATTCCACGATTGCTATTTTTATGGAACAAAGTAAAAGTATGTTTGGTCTGCCCGTGAGGCATGTGAAGGTTAGGGTAATAAATGAAGATGGATGAGTACATCTTTTACGATCCAAAAATTGGCATTATTTAAAATTTAAATACATAGCAAAAAATTTAAACGACCTACAAATTAAGCCAGTCATTAAAAATAGAGAAGAATGTGTTGCTTCATTACTTAAATACACGGTTGTAATTTATTTAAACGTTATTGAATTGAATGTAATTAAGGTTAAAAATTATGGAAAATTTTCGTAGCTTAATTAATAAACAATGCATATTTCATAACTTAATTAATTGATAACCGCTCGTAATCAAACTATACAACTGCATGATTTTGAAAAGCCTTATCACTAATAAAGGAATAAAAAACAATAAAATAATAAATGCATCCAAAATATTTCAATAAAATAAAAAATAGACAAATATTAATTGATTTTCACGGAGCGAAAATTCGCGGATTGGATAAAACAATATTGACCAAAACAAAATAACAAAAAAAGTTTATATATTATTTTCATTGATTGAGGCGAGTAACGGGACTTTTCCTACTTCAGGATCACTGACAATTTTTCAAGTACTCAATATTTGGGAAAAAACTACGTCAAGTGCCGGACTACGAGGCTGATTATATTATTAATAATTACGATAAATGAAGATGGTAATAACGGGCGCTAGTACACTTATCGCCTTCACCGCACCTGTTAAGTTTATTATTAATCAGCTCCAATGGTCCCCGGCGGAGCTGCGCGCCCCGCTCCGCGCCCCGCTTCACGCCCCGCCCCGCGCCCCGCTCCGCGCCCCGCCCCGCGCCCCGCTCCACGCCCCGCCCCGCGCCCCGCGCCCCTCCGGACTGGGCGCCTGACCACTCGGCACGTAACAGCCCGCCCCGGCACATAATCCCCGGCCTATGTCACTTACATTTTTGCCCAGTACTTCCTTGCATAATTGAAGCAGGAAAGAGCTCGGACAGAAGTGTGCAACAATTCTAAAGTGCGGAGAATTTCTTGTATTTTTTTTATTAGTCAAAAATATTTTTGTTATACAATTTGTAGGTTTTGTGGTTTTTAAAATTAAGTCTTTGTATTCAAATGTTAATAAAAAGATTGCGGGTAAATACCCCAACTTGCTGTCAAAAATATTAACGTGTTGATTGTAAACAGCTTAGATACTTTTGACAATAACACGGAACAATGGATCAGTAATATTAGCATTTAAAGGTTTCTTCTTACAAAGTTTCACATATTTATAAATGTGTGTGTGTGTGTGTGTGTTTATTTTAGGTTAGGCTTGAGCGCCCCTAGCTAAGCCCCCACAATATCTCTGCTGGAATTCCGTCCCTGTCCCTGCGGTGGGATCTCCTATTAATATTTAATTTCCTACGACGTGTTTATAGCCCTGCCCAGGACTAAAGGGTATTTGTTGATCGCTACATCATGACTAGACTGTCATTTTTAGCTCATGGGAAAATTCTATCCCGCCAAATATGAACCAATGCGTAAAAATTGGTATGAAATATACACGTACTATATGAAATATTTCATAGTAAAATTTGTACCAAATAGGTTATGAAAAATAAACTACAACTAAATATGTGTGTATCAGTAATACATTGATGTACCTGATGGTTATATAAACTTGATTTTCACAAAATTAGTTCACCGTGCTGGGCATACTATTGTGCCTCAATTTTTCAAGGTACAGTTCAAAAACCTGTTTTTGTGTAAATAATAATGTTTTGTTAAAGGACAAGGCATTCGAATGGTGAAGATCCATTATTATAATTATAATTATAAAAAGTAACTTTGTATTTTTGTCTTCACTTTTGAGTTTATTGAAATTATTTGCATAACTAGTTTCGACCCAATTACCGGGTCATCATCAGATGCATGACTAAACTTTAGTGATGCATCTGATGATGTCCCGGTCATTGGGTCGAAACTAGTTAAGCAAATAATTTCAATAAACTCAAAAGTGAAGACAAAAATACAAAGTTACTTTTTATAATTATAATTATAAATAATATGTTTAAAACATTATTATTTATAATTATTCAAGGAGAAAAACATAAATTTGATATGTTATTTAGAGGCGTGCAGTTGATGAAAAATTATGTACCTGTATGATGAGCTCTAACTGATGAAGTGGAAACAGAGTTTCACTGGATTGAAAGATATCATATATTCTTTTACAAATTCCTTCAAGATTTTAAAGATAAACACATATTTTCTGAAAAAACTATAAAAAAGTATCTCTCTAGCTCCTCTTTCTTACACTTCAGAGTGTTTAGACTTTTAACTCAGTCGATCTGAGTAGAGATGTCTCGGTTTTTGGTTTAGGTTTAAATAAGCTATTTTACGATAAATATTAGTTTTTTGACTAACTGTTTTTATGGAAGTTTGCTATAAGAAACATTAAAATTGTGTGAAAAATATGAATGTTGCACATTACTAATAGATACTCTAGTATTATAAATATTTCTTCATTGTGGTGGTTTTACAAAAAAGATATTTAAACATTACTGACATTACAAAATAAATTGATATCCCGCATGCCGATGACCGCGGATTATGCTTGATACAGGAGAGAGATGCGGGCGGCGTGGTTTGCATTAATATTTACAGAGTAATATCATACATTTTCTTTTTCCGTATATATTAACTATTCCATTACGACGGAATGCTACCGCCAAACAAAGAAGAAACTATGGATATTCATATTTTATAAACACACAACTCAAAACCAAGCTACGGACTTTTGAACGGACGCACTAATTATTTCCGCTACCGAGGCGCCGGCCACAAGACCCAGCAGTTGTGAGGAAATATCCGCTAAAAGACAAGAGGAAACAGACCTTATTCCCATCCATATTGGAAATTACAGTTATATGGAAATATCGATTCAGCTGTGTCGATAAGACTTATGTTTTTGGTTCCGTCGCCTCTCATTTTCCTTCGCGACCCACTGTCATCGAGGTCCCCCACAAAAAACCTGCATATAAGTATTTTTTTTCAACAAATATTTGAACGTCATATTAAGAGAATAAGTACGAGATAAACAAACTAAAGACCGTGTTTTATCCTTTTATGATAAAAATAACTGTAGTATGTTTCGAGACAAATAATGTCTGTTTCAATGTTGAGAAATCCCCCTTCGGGTTCCGCGATAAAAGCCCCCGGAGCAGTCTTGCGGGTGCGATTGTTCAGACAACGATTTTATTTTCGAGTACGAGACTTCCTAGATAATCTTTGCGATAACCTTTAGCACCACTTTGTTGGTAAAAAAGGATCTAGACAATTTTTATATTTCTGATTTTTTCCATTCTTTCGAATTATGTTATTTTATTTTATTATTAATTTATAATTTAAAAAAATTAAAAATAGTTATAATAGCTGACACAATCTTTGAACCAGATAAGATCCATACACACTCGTACTAAGATAACCGAGCTTTATACTAATTTAAATAATACAAATGGAAATAAATATCAACATTTTAATAATACTATTTGTGTAAAAAAGAAATAATTCTTTTAAAAAATTAAATAATTGTAATTATAAAATTTTCTTTAAACTATCAGAAAAATATAAAATTAATTATTTTCTCCAAGGAAGTTCAATATATATTTTTTTGGTTGTAAAATTTAATCTTGATACTTAAAATATTTTAAACATAGGTTATATTTGTAATGTTATTATAAAACAATATATATATTAGCAAATATTCAAACTTTTTATTTAGCACTCGTGTATATAATACTCGTATATCGAGTAAAAGTTCTTAAAATAAATCAAAATTTTCGACATTACTCCTTTGGTATAAAGGTTTCATCGAGAAAAACTCAATATGTTTCATACAAAAATAAACTTTTGTACATAAAACCTGCGTATAATAGACCGTAAAAATATATTTACGATGCTAAATCTGTATCGCACGAGAAGGTCAGTTGGGAAACGCGCATTAACTCAAAATTATTAGAATTATTATTTTATTTCAGATTTACGCTTTCAGAGTAACAATAAAGAGAAGAGCGAGCTGTTAGATCACCTTGTTATTTTAATTGAACAATGTTTCATGCTAGTCTATCAAACTATCTTTTTCACAACAACATTAATTAAGCTTTTGTATAGTCACTATGGATTATTGCTTAAGATTCAATCCCTTAAATATGAAAAACCATAAAAAATGCCTAAAATGCTCAAAATAACGTTTCTTCATCATCAAGTGTCTCTCCTCAGAGAATGTTGGCGACCATTTCATTGAGCATATACTCATGCTGAACCAGTGTTCATGGTTTTATAAAAGGAAAATAGTGTAGTGTAGGAAAATAGAGTTCCCGGGTCTGCGAAGAAAAAGTCTGCGTATTGCTGCTGCCCAATAGCATAATTATAAATCCTTTTCTCACAAAGCTCTGGCGTTTAGACCTGATATTCCTTCTAAAGCAAGCAAATCATATTAGGAGCCCCCCCCACCTCGACAAGGTACTTCCAGAGCACATCCTTCCACTATCATTCTTTCATATTTCTACTCTGCTGTTTTTTATTGCTGCTGTAAAGTAAAATATAAATATAGACAGGTGCATAAAATACAAGTAATAACAGGCATCGCGGTGAGTCAGGTAGGTTTATACAGGAACGCAATAGAGTCGACACTTGCACCAACTAGTCTATCATATGAATTTATGTAGTTTTTCACCCAGGATCCGTAGTCAAGTTTTGACTATGAATGGGGAACCCGTAGGCAAGTTTTGACTATGAAAGGGGTCCGTGATCCAAAAGAGTTTGAGAGCCACTGCTCTAAATACACACAAATCAAATGAGAAAAGAAACGCCAGATTTTCATTAAAACGTAATTTGATGTCTTGCACAGTGTAATGTACTCACCATCATGAGCTTTTCGTACTCCTCCTCGATGACGGTCCCGTTGTAGAAGCGATGCTCGGCCAGCACGACGGGGAAGTAGAAGCCTCGGCGGCACACGCACTTGTAGGAGCCGCGCCGGAAGCCCAGGCCAGGCAGCGGCACGCACTGCAAGCGAAAAGACACTCAAGTACACACGCGAGGACACAAGGGCACAAGGGCACAAGGGCACAAGGGCACAAGGGCACAAGGGCACAAGGGCACAAGGGCACAAGGGCACAAGGGCACAAGGGCACAAGGGCACAAGGGCACAAGGGCACAAGGGCACAAGGGCACAAGGACACAAGGACACAAGGACACAAGGACACAAGGACACAAGGACACAAGGACACAAGGGGTGCCCTCCTCTAACTCAACACAAATAGACCATTTGAAATAACAAACTTTATATTTTATTTATTCTCTTACATTACACATTTATCGATGTGTATTTTCATATCGATGTGTATTTTCAAATTTCCGATTTAATTAATAATTTCACTGTCATGTTTTTAATAATTAATAAACTTTTTACAATTACAGACACGGGGAACCTAATTAAAATGATAATACACTATGAAAGGTTTGAGTGGGTTTGATGATATGTACCAATTTTTAAACATCTACGGGTCTCGAAATTTTATATTGTAATTGTGTTTTTTTTCAGTATATGATTTCAAGTGATTGAGTTAAACCTATAAATTCTAATAAAAAATTTGAACTAAACTATGTAAGAATACGAAAAAAAAAAAACAAAAAATATCCTATGTGATGGTTTTAGAAAATTGCAATTCAGTAGCAAATTATATGAAAACGGAGCTCCCGGGATGCATTTAGAAAAATAGAACATAAAAACACTGAAACATGCTAGAATTTATTACATTTTCAATAAAAATATAATATTTTCCATGAAACATTATACATGTTATTTTTATTTCCATATTGATGCTTTTCGTGAAGAACTCTCAGTAAGTAAACAAATGAAAATGTTTACATTCATAATCTTTTTCTTCCGTCTGAGACACATTTATTTCAATGTCAAGAAAAATAATCGTGACGCGGTTGATTATTTTCTCAAAGCCGCCTTCTCGCCGGCTTGGAAAGCAATCACCACTCGTCCGACTGCACACCTTTATATTACCTGGGCGGCTGCAAGGGTGAGTTGAAGTTTTCAGGTAGCTCCAATTACATAACTTTGTTTTGGGAACTATGGTTCGATCACTGGAATTTACATTCAATCTTTGTAAGCGTAAAGTAATTTAAAAAAATGATTTGTCTACTAAAAAAATTAACAAATATCCTTAATAAATTATTAACATAGTTTTATACGAAGTAGTTTACTGCCTTCGAAAGCAATATTTTTTTTATTGCTTGTGGAATTTATTACGAAATTTCATCATAAAGATCACAATTTTAACTGATAATAGAGCATTCGTATGTTATTTTAGATATCATACAAAACAAATACACGATATAATTAATTTTATTATACTTTTTAACGTTTTATAAAATGTTGTTTCCCCAAAAATATTCCTAAGCGTTTAAAACGAAAGCCTTTTTCGTGAAAATTAAAATAAATTTAAAATTCAATTTAAGGAAACCCGAGAGACTCCGTTACATTATGTTGTACCGGGAGGGGTGGATTTCACTTCTCTTTTCAAGAAAAAATAAACAGTTACCGGCTTTGAAGACAATCGTGCTGCCCCACAGGGCGAGCCCCTGCCCGGAGCTTCTTTCTGTTCAGAAATCTCAAGGTAAATATTTGTTCTTTTTGTACGGTTTTTTTCCATGATTAAAATAAATTAAACAAATAAAAAATGATATTATTAAGCGTTTGGGGAAAAATAAGGTTAAGTAAACCGTAAACATATTACGCATTTTGGGGTTAATATGGCATCAAAACTAAATACGAATAATATTTAGAATATTAAGTTTGACAATGTCAATAATATTATAAGCTAAAACTTTTTACAATGGTGACATTGACATTTTTAACGGTGGATTTTTCTTAACAAATATGATTAGCCTAATAGTGAGGAGGTAATAAACATTTTAATCTGTGAGCGCTTAGACTGGAGAAGCCTTTAAGGTTATACCCGCACAAAAAGCTTGTCGAAATCTCTGAGCCATTTGGCAAGTCATGTGTGTTGTTTATTTATGGAGTATGTGGAGAGTTTCGAGGGTGTATTTTGTGGATGAATGATTTATGTTCGAATATATAGGTAGTATTGCGGGCTTGTTATGGCGTCAGTACTCACATCGGTGGTTCTCTTCTTGCACTTGTCGGTGGCGGCAAAGATGTTGAGTTGGGTGCTGCCCGCCTGCAGGGGACACTGGTCGATGTCCACCCGTCGCAAGTCGATGTCTATCCCACTGGTGCCCCTGAGAAAAACCGAAAAAATACATTTTAATACCTTACATGAATTCATTTATATCAATTATACATGTAACAAATAAACGAAACTATTCACTTTTTTGTGTAAATATAAAGAGTTACATATTACAATATTTAGATAATCGATTCACATTTGAAGATTGAATACATAATAAACCAATATGGTATAAAAGTGAATCATAGAAGCAATCAAAAATTTTGACAATGAGTACTTGGTGGAATTACATTTTAATATCTTAAATAAAATACTTTTGTGTTAATTTTAACTCAGTTTAATAATGCCAACGTTAAAGTTTACTTAAGAAGCTCGTAGTTTTGTTTGAATTTATTGGATATTTGGACGAATTCAAAAATATAGAATTTATTTAATATTGGACTTTATATCGATGTATAAGAACATTCAATACGAAGTAAAGAATAATTCTAAAGACGACAGGCCTGACACGTGATGTGAAAGATTAATATTCTGTGTGTACAAGGACAAATGCGTAGAGCTGTGAGTTCTTTAAATGGAAGGCATTCACGACGAATTCAATACGGGTATTCAAGGAGGTGATTCGGGGGAATAAAAATAATAGTAACTATTTAATACAGGCCAAATGTTTTTAATTCGTCAAAAACTTTGAGTAAAATTACTATTGGTTTTATATCAAAAAATTGACTGATGATAAAATATTGATCGTCAAAGAAATATTCGAAGATTTTATTTAATAATTTTTTTTTTACTACATTTTAATTATAAAATTGGATACCAGGTTGATAATGCCAATGTGAAAGGTTGGCGAAACCGGCCAACAATAAGATTAAACATGTGGAAAAAACACAAAAGTTTTATTTAAAATATCGATCTTATTGTCTCGGATTGAAAATGAGTTGAACTAGCTGGCGATAGAACCGACGTAAACTGATAAAGTACTGGAAATAGACGTAGCACTGTACAAGTTTACAAGATCGACTACATGCTGAAATTTTGTGATCGTCTGCAAAATTAAGAAGCGACCAGGAGTCAACGTCAAGAGAGTATACGATCCATAGAAATTACATTTACGAATTTAGTTAGGTAATTTATTAATTCTTTTTGGTAAAACCATTAGTTTTAAAAAGCCTTTTGTATAAGTAATTATTTATAAGTCAGCCTGACCTCTTCTTTTAAGAACTTTATAAAAATCACAATATAAAAAAAATAAAAAATTATATACCATCAGTGAATTTTCAGTATATTACACTAAAATGTATATTTTTAAATAACATACTTTGTACAAAGCTGCACGTGAGGTCGTTAGAGCTGGAGGTCCGTTTAATTTATCAGTACAATTTACTAGGGATGAATAAAAAAAAGGGTCACCCGGGGGACGTATTTTTCATTTATTTTAAAATTGGCCAACATCGTAACTTTTTTCGTTAAAATGCGGCGCCAAAACTTCCTCCAGACGTCACAACTTCACCATAACCCGTTAATTTCCCACAGGACGCCCCTTAACTTTTCACTTTTTCGAAAAAATTAACGGGACGCCGCTGTTAAACTGAGTCTTCGAAACTATAACCGCGAAATTGAAAAACATATTGCGATTTTTTACGATTTCTCTAACACCCATACTTTCTTAAAAAAATAAATGTGTTGATAATTTTTATTTGATTTAATTGAAAGGTATTTTAAACGATATTTGAAGTTTCAGCTATAATTTCTAAATTTACTAATATTTTACGAAATAAGTGATAAAGTTGGTATTGTAAGTTAAAACAAAATGTTAGTATTTTATTGCTTCTAGCTGGATGTTGGGTAGTTTTCATTAGAAGATTGTTTAACGAAACGTATGCCTGTTCTAGATTAAACTAATTGTTAGAGTATGATTGTATTTGCACAAAACTTAACCTTTCCAAATTATTATAGCGTTAACTATTACATTAGCTAATTACGTAATTTGTGGAAAATGCTCTGTGCCTGTGGATCTGTAACATCCTATTGTGTAACGAACAAAAGGATATTCAAATTACAGCGAGAGAATAATGAACTCAGCATGTCCTTGCCAACTCACTGTACAATCAAAATTAATCATACCTAATTAAATTAAAGCGATTTTTCTAGCTTCATTTCAAGAATCACAAAAGACATCATTTTAAATTGAGACATCACAGTTTGACATCATTTTAAATTGAGGAGTATAAGTGCAGCTGCTGTTAATATAATTAGTGTCAGTAATATGAAATTTAACATGTCAGACATGTAAGCATTTAATGCATATCTTTGAATTTTTTTAGCAAATAAAATGGTATTATTCGAGCACAGTTTTTTAAATAAATAAACAGAGCAAAAAATTTTTTTTATTTGGAGTGAAATAAAAATGAAAACGTTACTTCTTCCGAAACCTCAATAAGTTTTTAAATCTTTGGCAACACTATGACATTTTTTTAATGAACTACACAATTTTAATATATACTATTAATGTTTAACTCAAAATTGTGGATTCGAATAGTCTTTTTTGGGTCTAGGATTTTTTTCCATGAAAGGATTTTGTTAATAAATGTATACATATATTTATTAATTTAATTAATAAATATATGTATACATTTTGTAAATTGTTAAAAAAATATTTTGATTTTGTAGTAAAAAATATACGGGTATATTATAACAGAAATTAAAATAATGTGTTGATTATTTAATTCGAGATCCAAAAACAGCTCACTTTAACTTCTTCTTTCATACCCGCGATTAATTATTTCCTGGGAGCAAGGCGCGGCTGAGCTGTGTTCCTCGCGACACCCGAATGAGATTTTTAGGATCCGTTAGCTCTGTTTATTTCCGGGGGCTTAGACCATGAACGTATTAATTCCAACCATTTTAATATTTAATATAAGCAATTAAGGTTCATTTCTATGGCAAAAACACCCTAATGTATCGCTAGAGCAAAGCTTAACTAAGCGTGTGTAAAAATGGAACAGCGGAAGGTTTACTAAAGCCACGACATTAAAAAATAACAACGAAGGCCGTAAAGCCTTAAATTAATCAGCATGGTAAATAATTTAATAATGTGTTTAGTCATATCGTTGAACGTTTGAAATATTGAGATTATAAGACAGTAAAATACTATTTTTGCTTAAATTTTCAGTGGAGTAGATATATATTACAAAAAACAATAAAACACAAAAAATTAAATAAGTTTATTTAAATTTAATTTTAAAAAAGTTATTTAATTAATAAATACGGGCTTAAGGGTATAAGTCCCATACTCGAGATTTTTTAATCATTTTCTGGTCCGTTTTGCAAAAAATCAAATGCACCAATCAAAAAAATTTAAATGCAAAATGTTAGATAAATCCCTTCTTCCGAACAAAATATTTTTATTATTTCTAGTAAATTTATTTTTAATATGATAAAAATGTGTTTTTCCGATTGAAGTGTAGGAATTTGGAGATTCGTCATGTCCCTGTTCTCAGAGTCCTAAACATTTAAAGTCTTTTTTTCAATTGGAATTAAAAGATTCAATATAAACTCTGTGCGATTTATTATTTTGAAAATTAAAAAAAAAATCTTTAACAAACTTTGGATTTGAAAAGTCGTCATTTGATCCAATTTTTCAACATATTCAAGATTTTATTTTACCCTGAAAATGGACGCTAATAAAATAATAAAAAACAGATAAATATAATTTGTAGTTTTTTTTAATACTGTATAAAAAAATCAACTTTCGACATAGAAAAATAAAGTGACAATTAAATTAATTAAATGATACGATTTCGCCAGATAAAACGGTCCTTTTTTTGTGGCAGACGGAGGATGGACACCAAGCAAGGTTAGGTAGCAAGACCCTTAAATGACCCGTGAATAGATCATTCAATCCTAAGCATTTGTTTTATGCCATTGCTATAGAACTATTTTAATATTCCTTTTTAATTTTTTGTAGGATAATATAACAAATTACTGAATACATATTCATTTCAAAATTGTAAACATGGTTTCAATTTGGACAAAAAATCATTATTAGATAAAATTGTTTTCCTTGAGTTGTTTGTACTGAGATATCAATATTCAACAACCCTAAATTAATTTGATATGGTAATTTCAGTCAAATGTAAAAGAAAAAGTAAACACAGAAATTCGTAAATGAAAATATAAACAAGCAACAAAACGTTCCGTTTGTTGAACGTACGGCAATATCAAGCACGATCAAGTTAATTAAATTTTATTAAACTGTGGATATTTAAGAACTAACGCTTTGAACTGAAAAAAAAACATAATTTTATCTGTAAATGAATTTTTATAATATTATATATTTTGGAGCACATTTAAATTATTTATTATTTTTTTTTTTTAAAAAATAAATAGCTCTTCGTATAACTATAAGACCAATTAAGAATTATACCCCGAGTAGAGAACAAACCTTCAGTTTAAATGAGTGCTTTTCACATTGAATAAAACTATTATTTTTTAGATAAAATATTCAATACAAAATTATTGAAAATGTCATAATAAAATAAAACAATTTGTTTTGTATCAAATCAAACTGATTTCATTGGGAATTACGTTCGAACAATTGATTTTTTCCAAAGTAAAGTGAAAACATTCCTGGAAATTAGTAATAATGCCAAAAAAACTCTTTTCAATGCACGTTTACAAAAAACAAATTTATTTCCTCTTTCCTCTTATTTGGTTACCGCGTACATTTTGATATACTGTGTCTATTTGAAAAATTGATTAAAAGGTATGGAGAGCACAAAAACGTATTTACCCTATTCCAGTGTTCGAGCCAAAAGAATTTGGTTATATACATATTGCATATCCCAATACATAATCCTTTTTGGATTAAGCAACAGTAAACTCCCAGTGGACGTTTAACTCCTCGGCGCTTCCCGCCACTGCTTGCTTGCCTTTTTTATGTTTATTTCCCCTGAACACTTGTTTGCCCTTTTATTTCCAGCTCTTAGTCAATATCTAACGGAGTGTTTAACGATTTAATTTTAATGTTGAGTAATCTGAAATGAAAAGAAGAGATATAAAAATTTACACCTAAAAAACCATGAAATCACTTATTTAGTGGGACGGTCACCCAACTCCCCTGAGGAGAGCCAACTGAAGAAGATTAGAGTGATTATAATGACTTATCGAGATACAGAAATCAAAATAATGTTTTACTGAACAAAATATGGTAAACAATAATTCAGAGCACCCGGTGGAGTTCTTTGTTCCTAAATGCTGAGGTTTAGAACATTTTACACTGTCAGATTTAAAAGAAAACAACCCGACTCGTTTCAGTTCGTTTCACCCGAGCCCCGCACACGATGCTATCATAAATATTAAAGCCACGTGAAAGGATATATCTTTGACAATTGTTTTTATACACGTTGATATTGCCGGATGTCTCTACAGGTCTATAAAAGTAATGGAATTAAATATTTTTATCTGCAGATTTATCTCACCCAGTTTCAGCTCAAGTCACTCAACTCACAATTTAAATTTAAAATAAAAAAACCCACGTAAAACTTGAAACAGTCAAATCGTGACAAGTAGTATTGTCATGTTAATTTTTTTCCCTGGGATAAAATTTAAACATTTCTTACAAATTTAGCTAAAAACAATAAAAATATTAATTTTTGGTCAAATTTGTACCATTTGGTTATTAACATGTCTGTATTTCTTGTACATGTTTTACATGTCATACATACATTATACATTATTGAGTGATGCATGCATGAAACATATGAAAAAAACACTCAAAAACTTTATTTAAAATACAATATTAAAATGGAATTCCGCTAAGTATGTACTCTGGTCAAAAATATTGATTACTGATATAAAATCAATACACTGCGAACTAGTACTAGTACTTTCTGTAGAATAAAATATTATGAATTTGTGAATGAAAATAATGTTTAGGTAAGGAACTAGTGATCGATAAACCTTCGGTATGTAATTGCTTGATTTCAGTGTATTTGAACAATCTCAGCCTCTTTCTGTTTCCGCTTTCTGTGGCCTCACACGGGTTGAATGGTACTTCGCGTGGCCCAAAGTGCAAAGAGTCGCCTCTCAGCCAAAGCGCACAGTTTTTACAGTTTTAATGGTTTATGTTAGTTTTTCCACAAAACAACATCGAATTGAGTAATAAACTTAGCAGTTTGAACGCTTGAAGAATCGCAATCGCAAGAGGTACTAAGTTGGCGGCGTAAAGAAAAGGAAAGGGAGTATATTCACTGAACAGAATTTAAAGCACCTCCTTAAGAAGCAACTGCTATACAACTTACCTATTTGGTAAAATATTTAAATATATATTATATATTTTAATAAAATATATAATTATAAAGCACATTTAAACATAGTAATGAAATCAAAACATGTATGTATTTAACATCTTATTTTAAACTAAAACACCCAGTATAATATTAATTTACATTAACATATACCGAGAATCGTATATTGTTATTGATAAAAGTTAAATTTCTTAATAGGTTAATACTAAAACAATTTATTCTGACGAATAAAATAGTTGTACAAAATAAATAAAAGCTTGAACTGTTAATAAATTCAAGGAAAAAGGAAGAGGTAAATAGGTTAGACAGTATTTCAATGGAAATGATTATCAAAATATCCAATTAGTATGAGAGGAATTAGCTTTGTGATCTCTTGTGAAACTTTTAAATTATATACAAATAGTGATATAATACGACAAAGGATCTCTTTCAATCCAGAAATAACGACAAAGTAATTTATTTAAGGCTCTTTTAAGCTTAAGGGTTTTGTTAAATGTCAATACTTTGTTAGATACATACGTTTTTCAAAAAGCATCACTGATGTATCAGAGGAATCTGAATCGCTTTTCGGGTGGAACGGTTCAGTAAAATAAGTCAGACGATAAAAGAAAATCTATGTAAAACTGCTATAAAGTAATAGTTTTAAAATATTATGCTAGTTGTATCATATTTGTGCACCGTTTGGAGTGTAATTTTTTAAAGAAAAGTCTAAGTTATCTTATTTCTATGAACTTGAAATTATCCTTCAGTTTGTTAATAAGTATTCACGGAGACTGGAGATAAGTTTTTAGTGCTTTGATGATAAACTGTGCGTAAAAAGAGTAATAATAATGTTTAATTTTACTTTCTAAATAAGCAATAATTTTTTTTCATCCCAGGTTAATAAAATTTTACGATTTCGGGACTTATCGAATTTATTTTTTCATTTCATTTAGGCCAAGGATAATAGGATTTTTTATCTTTCAAACAAGGATACTGTTAAAATTAGTATTTTATTGGGCGAAAAATAAATCAAATACTATAATAAACGCCAGTCTATTAAATTATTAAGGGTTTTAACTAAATATTCTGCAAAATGTGTTGTTGGTGTGATTTGGTGGGATATTGTGATTTTATATTGTGATTATTTGTGGTATTACAGCATGTTTTTTTCTATTAAATATTCCGACGTGACGTTCCTGGTACCACGGCTATCGTCAAGTCCGCGAACAATATGTAAAATAAAAGAATATTACAAATTAAAAAAGTTAAAAAAAAACCACCGAGTATCTATTAAATAATATTTTTTTGGAATCGTCAAAATAAAATCCAATAATAGATAGAATTCAAATTAGGCGCACTGCATTGAACGCGTGGAAATAGCGATCAGTTGCACGACTGACCGATGAAAATCACTATTATTTTAACGAAGGACAGTCTTCAAAAAAATTGATTTTTGATAATCTACGAATCCCTTCTCTTTTGAAATGATGGAAGCTTGACGCGAAGAAGCGGGCAAATAGTGAAATATTCGTTGGTATATTAAAAAATGTCTAGATTTGGAAGAAAACACCCATCAAAAAAGTCCACTCTAGAACTGAATAGAAATAATAGAATATAAACAACAAAATCTACATATTTAAATTAATTTTGTTGTTTGATGTTAATTAACATTAACGTTAATTAACTAAATTACTTTTATTTAATTGAATATCAATTTTACATTACAATAATACATTTAGAGAACTTGTGTAAAGGAAAACTTAAACGATAATAATATTGTAAATATTTTTACGTTGTTTGAAAGCGCAAGAAGAGAACTTGCACGAAGACAGAACCTATAAATAGTTATTAATAATGCAGGGGAGAGACAGACCACCAATACAAATATATCTGTTGTTGTGTGTGTGAGACTAGTCACAAAAAAAGTATTTATGAAAACAATTAGGAATGAACTAGACGTTTGAAAATATAATGATGTATTTTATCAACGTATTCATTTGATGTAAAAGTATCATAAAAGAAAGATGGTATCAAATTTGCTGCACTATGAAAATTGATCAAAGCGAATTGACAACGGACAAAAGCCCTTACTCGTGACATCAGTGTTCCATTTCGCTGAGTACTGTAAGCTGGAGAGAAAAATAACCAAAGTGGTAAAGAAAACCAATTGCACTTGTCTCGGGCAACGACAGACAGTGGTCGCGGCGGGGGAGGGCGACGGGATGGTGGAGACGATTTCATCTCTCCAGTCAGACGTAGACTTTAAAGAGATTTAGTGATTCGATTAAAGTGGCTGCGACCGATGAGGATTATTCATATATGATATCGAACAATTCATAATATATAGGAAAAACTTAACTGTGCCTTTGGAAGTTTTCTGTTGAAAGTGCCGGTTTTTTATATATTTAGAAATATTTACGAAGATTTTATTGGTTATTCTAAAAAAAGTATGATATCTAAGAATGTTAATTTTTTTCAATGTGACTTTTAATTATATGAAAACCGAGATATCAAATTAAATTTTATACAAGAGCAGGATTTTTTTAACAATTTTTTAATCGAAGAAAATAGAAAAAGAAATGTTATTTTTGGATGCGGTTAATTTTACAAGAATCAAAACAAAAAAAATTATTTAACAATATTACCTCCCTTTTTGTTGTTTTATAAATTATTTTCTTACATTGTCTGCATATAATTGATCATTAAAAATACGGTAGCGTATGGTTGAATTTCCTCTGCCGATACTCGCCTTAAATAAAAATGATCCAGCAATTTTCTATTAGGTTGTTTTTAATGCGGCTTTTCGAACATTTCGGTTTTCATATATTTTGGTAAATAAAAAAACAGAGAACCGGCAATATTGAAATATTGGAAGAATTTAAAGGGAAAATTTTGTCTAAGTTTCGTAAATTTTCAATACACAATACGGTGAATCTAACACCATAAAATTATTTGGAAAACATTATGGTTTTTTTTTATGGCACACGTGAGTTGCGTACGCCATGGCCTTTCGTATACTTGAATTTCAAAACAAGCGGTGGGTGAGTATTTCTCTGATGTATGTTGCGGTTTGCACCCCTGCCGTAGTTCTTCGTGTTTGCTGGGGTTAATTAATTCGCGGTTTCTCTTCAGGGCATGAGATTCTACGGGGTTTGTTCATCCCCTTCGATTGTCGGTCGCTTCTTTAGAAATAATTTGTTTTGCTTTGTTTGGTCGGTGTTGGTAAATAAAAATAGTTTTCAATCGCTATTAGGATTGTATAACAACTGAGAAATTCTTTTCATAAATAGCCATCTGAAGGAGATATTATTACCAGTGCTAGATTAACATGGGTCATTTTTACGAGTAGTGTAGTTGTTAAACTATCTCGTTAATACCATAAAATTATATTGCAGTTGGCTTATTAGCTTAGAGGTAAGATCATGGACTCTTGATTTAGAGGTGCCCGGTTTGATCCCCGTCCTGACAGGTGAATTCCAAATATATATTTTTGTAATGATATTGCACGTTCCGATTCAAATCATATTTTTTAAAAAGTTATTATATAAAATATCTTTGAAGTATCCCATTGACAATTGGATTCCATAGAATAAAGGTAATACTTTTACCACCTAGTTCATCATCATAAATCATTTAATAATACGTATTGTTAGTACATATTAAAATTTGAAAGTCTTCTAAGCTCTCGATGAAATGAAAGTGCTTAAAATATTTAGTTCTGTAGTCTGCTAGCTTGTTTATATTTTAAGTCTTTTTTTATTTGCAAAATTGCAATTGTTTTTATCAATTAAGCGAATCATACTGGTAGTTTAAATTTAACAAACTTAACCAGCTTGTCGTTATTAGTCGCTACTGTAATAGTTTATATTATTTAGAGTATTGGCGTGATACAATTTGACATTAAAATGATTGAAACACAAGATATTTAAGATTCATGAGCTTTTTGTTTTGTCGCAGAGAACAGCTCTGAGACAAAAAAATAATTTAATTTCAATTTCATTGCTTTCAAAATATGAACGCGAACTCAAAATACATTATTTTTCCATTTTTGACTATATTTTATTTTTTCCCCAGCGAGTTCATCAAAATTACTCTAAAATGTGAATTAAGCTTTATGTGCTTAATTTATGAACGATGCGCCACTTTATCATGTTTAGTAAATAAATTTACTGAAGGATTGTAAAATAATTTTCCCTGAAAACAATTTGGGTTTTATTTAAGTTAATATAATATTGCTTAAGAGTTTTAAAGAAAAACAACTCTCTTCAGAAAATTACGTCTTGATTTTTCGAAAAAAAAATTACATTTCCCATAAACCTTATTTATTATCAAGTATAAACATGAAATATTGGATGTCGGATTACCTTTTATCTTCAATAAGGATTAATCATTTTAATAATTTTTCAAAATGAAAAAAAAAACAAAATGGAATTTATTTGGATTTGTTATTTAATTAAGTAAAAATGTGTTAAGTTCAAGTCGTTTGTTAAAAATAAAGATCCTCCATAAAATCTTTTTTAGAGTATGTGTTTCCACTTTTGATGTGTGTTTTGAGAATTCTGTTTTATGATATGTATTGTTTTAATTTATGTTAAAATTTAAGGTTTTGTAAAATTATAGTGTAGTTAAGTTTCAATTTTTCTCATTTAATGCTCATCCCCTAAAATGAAAAATTTTGTGTCATGAGTAAAAAAATATTTAATATTTTAAATACTTTTGTGATTTGTCCACATGTTTAATTTGATTGGTAACCGGTTTTGCTTCGGTTTCCACTTAGACCAATGTAAATGGTTGCCGAAACCGGTCACTACTAGAAAAATCACATAAATGTTTTATTTAAAGTATTAAAATGGGATTACACCAAGTACTCTGTCAAAAATATTGAATAAAAGTTATTTCATATCTTTCAACAAAAAATAAATTTGTAATTGTGATCTTGTATTTTGTTAATTTTGTAAATAATTAAATATTAAAATCATAATTTAATGACTCACATAATAAAATGCCTTCCATACTTTATTAAGAACACCCGAAAAATGATTAAAAGTGACAATGTTTAAAAACAATCAATACACCGGAAAAAAAGTTAAACTCAAATTAAATGATAACTAAGAGAATGGGGATGCGCAGGTGAGGGAGTTGGGAGCTCTTTTTCTGAAGAAGCCCCTAGAGAGGACGAGAGTACGAGCACCCTTAGAGAATGCTGACAGGTCACTATGATTAAATTCAAGTGCCTTCGTTAACAAGATGCCGGCTGGGGATAAAAAATATAATAAATAAATTAAATGAAAGACGTTTTGAGAATTAAGTGAGATATAAAGGTAAATTGGCTTATTAAAAATTAAATGAGCTTCATTATTTTGAGAGGTGATGATAATTTCGAATAAGTTTGTTTTGTTAAGCACTAAAAGGTAAATATCATAAATAATAAAGCAGTAACTATTACTTCACATTACAACTATTTTAGATATTTCTAGATAAAAAGTTAAATGCAATTTCTTGTTGAGATTTTATTTTTATAAAATAATTTCAAATAACTTTTTTATCACACATCTAAACACAGACAACAAAATTTTAAATGACTAAAAAAAGTACTCACACGAACCGGGAGCAACACTATCATATTTAATTATTTTGATTTAAAATGACCATATGATTTCATTGATTATCCTGATGGAAAACCAGACTTCTAACTGTCAGTTAAAACTCGCTTAAAATTAACTCGACCATATAACAATTAAACCAATTTGATTGATAATTTTTCGATAAAAAACTACGAACTGAAGACTGAATGGGTAAGTATTCTTAAGCGTGCACCTTTTTTAATAAGCATCATTGTATTGAGGTTATTTAAAAAATCAAGGTTTTATTAATACTCAATCCAATTGTTTGTAGGCCTTTATATTTTATATATATTTCTTCCTTTATATGAAAAATGCATCGTAGAACGCACCAGTACCAGTACGATGCCAAAATAGCTAATCAGTAATGATATGTAACAGATTTAATAAAAATGAAAGCAAATAAAAAATACGTAATGTATTTAAAAAATCAAATATAAACAAACAATACTCGTCATACAAACTGTCGAAATAAATTAATAAAACTTAAAGTTTGCCAAAAAATAAAGTCGACCAGGGAAGCCGCAGTCAGTGATATTCCGTTGGGTGCCTTGATTTCTTGATTTACTCCGCAGATGGTTACTCCCCTGGAGAGAAGGTTGTGGGGGTGGGAGCGCAGTTCAACTACTTGTGTGAAGGTTATCTCTGTGGGGACCTTGAGCTTTGTAGAGTATTGGAAAGTTCAGGAAGCTGTGCTTTATAATAAAAAATATAAAAAAAATTGCTTAACATATCAGCTGAAATATTTTTATGCTTCAAGTTTGATATGTGTTTAAATGAATTATAAAATATTTAAGATGTATAATATTTGTTTTTTTGGTATACATCTTTTGAAATAATAATTCAAAATGTTTGATGTGACTATTATTTTCACGAGAGCTCTTAAAGCTTTCATAGGCACCACGAAACTGCGTTATTTTAAAGGTGACTTTGAAACAATATTATAAAGTTATTTTTCATAGAAGAAAATAACAAAGTGTAATTAATAAATTTATGTTACAAAACGAAAATACTGTATTAGTTAAATACAATATCAAGTTTGATGATTCTCGCTGTGGTGGATTGGAATAATTATTTGATAATCATTCTTTTTGCGGGTTTACTGTAGATTATCTCTAAACCTCATCACAGTTTATTTCTAAAGAATCTCCCTCATTTCCGATATATTATCAAATTTCCCCTCTGATCGTGATCGATGGTTAATTCTTTTATTTGAATTCTCTTTGAAATTAAAAGAATTCGTAGCATAATATACTGATATTTTATTCTGGTATTGTGAGACGTGGAATATGTTTTATTCAGCATCTCGACATCAGAAGAAATAATGAATATTAAACAATTTAAAAGAAAAACTGACTGACTGACTAACTGACAAAACAGATAACTTATATGTTCATATTAAATTAGTTATTAGTTTTGAACAAAAAAATATCGTTTTTAAAATAGTTATACAATACTTTGTATGAAGAAATATTGGCACATTAGTTTTTTTAGTGATTTATTACACTTGAAAAGAGATTAAATAAGCAATATGAAACACATTTTTCACAACCTTTCAGTTTCACTTCAAGATAAATCTCAAATATTCTTGAAAACTTACACATTTTAATAAATTGAATATTTAGTCTACAAAATTCAACATTACTCAATTTATATATGAAGCTACTGAGTACGGATTATAAAAACATAGCTCAAAAATTTAAAATGTTTTTTTGTTTGAAGCAAATATCCTGTTAACCAATTGTCGTAGTTACACAACGTTTTCAAAACATACCTGAATATGGTTTTTGATGGTGTAATGATTATATTTTATTTGTCTAGTTGCATTAATTAGGGATTTAATATTTTTTTGGTTGATATTGATAACGTAAATTCAGGTCCACCTCTCGGAGAATCGGTAGTAGAGTGGCTCACAGTACTGCCTACGGTATTTGATTCCATTACCTTCATATTTAACGTATTAAATCCTGAAGTTCTTTTTTTAATACGACAATGAAAAATATTTAGAAAAAAAGGATTTTAATTTGCTAAGATGCTGTTGTTACAATTTATTATTTTCAATTCATTTATGACTAAGAAATTTCTTACAAAAAGTTTGTGGACGCTCGTTTATTAATATTATTTGCGACCACTGAGTTTATTTGATATCAAGGAGCAATATTTCACAACTCACGAGAATCATTGGTTTTGATCAGTTCTTTTTTGTAAAACCAAGTGCCGATGAAGATTTGTGTCAAGTGGTTTTAAAAATAAGGGGCAAGGCAGAGGCAGAGGCAGAGGCAAATATAATCTCTCAATATAAATTCAATCATATTTAATGTCACTTTTTGTATTTTTTTAGTTAAAGCGATGGGGATATGAAAAAAAAATTCATAGCCATAATTGCTACCTCGGGCTGATTTGTGAAAAAAATGAATTATCAGATTTTTTGCTGATCGATTTTTACCCGTCAAAGGAACAAAAGTCGCTCATCACCAACAACAAAGCCTTTTTGGCCGTTTCGGTTTTATTGCTTAACTAAAATATAAAATCCCTCATAATTTACCTCCAGATTTTTGATGTTTTTATAGTTAAGTAAGAGCGTGAGATTCAAACAAACAATTATGCATTGACAAGAAGAAAAATTACTACAACGTCAATATTCAATAGTCAATATGTGGTTGAAATGTTTGATTGATGATGCTTTCTTTAGCACTAAAAAGAAATGCGAGTCGATGATGAAAATAACGAAGGCTCAACTTATAATTATTTAACTAATCCAAATCAACTTATAATTAGCTTAATGATATACAATTAAATCTAATAACTTGAAATTTTTGTTTTCAACTAATTGTAATTGATAAATCATGATAACAAAATAATTTCAACTACCAAAATCTGACGAATGATCTGTTGGAGGACATTGGAATTGCTCTTTTTCAGAGAAAAAAATAATTTCAGCAAAAATAACGCTTTGGATACCCATTTATTCTCGATTTTCTCTTACTATCCTTCATCGTGTGCGATTTAGCAATGGAATATACTAAGTCGCGTTATCTGTATTTGCCAAAGAAAGGACAGTATTTACAGCATCGCAATTAAACAAAACAATAATGGTTTACATATTTACGAGGTAATTAAGATTTCAGCATAAAGCTTACGCACAAAGCTCCAGTGTTGCTATCGGCGCTTTCAGATCGCAGTAAAAAGCTAACCGTCGGATCCTCAGCATACTAATGCAGTGGAGAGGGGAAGAGTGCCTTATTACAGTAATAAATACACAGCCTGTGGAGAATTCTCGAGATGTTCCAATGCGGCGATAAAACACTACCTCTCTGAATAATGTGCCGGAATATAGAAGTTATTTCTTATGTATTTATATTTATTGAATATATATTTCTGTTCTTGTATCTGATATAAACAAAATTAATATAACATAATTTTTAATTTATATTTTAAAGTTTTTGAAAAACACCTGGCAATAGCTTTAAAATAATAAGAATTGTAATTTTAAAAAATTACATTTTATAGTTATATTTTAAATCATATTCTTTTGTGATTTTTCCATATGTTTAATTTTATTGGGGATGGATAAAAATTTGTGATTTTTCTATTTTTATGAATTTATAAATTATTTTAAGAATTTTCTGTTTCCAAATGATCAATAAGCCGGTCATTTGTTTTTTTTATTGAGATATTAAATTGGTCTGTTTCCTGTGATTTTTATTGGTTTCAAATATACCAAAGTGATTATGAAAATTTGAATTGACAGACGATAAACAAGCCTCTGGGCATCTACTCGTTCCCAGCCCCCAAACGGAACAAATAGAAAATAATTAATCAAAAGCTCTCGTTATTGAGATAAACATTTTGTTAAAGCAATTAGTGCCTGTAATGTGAAATAATAAGAAAAAATAATAATTTGATGCGATGAAAAAAAAAACTTAGTAAGAAATTGGCAAAAAGATATTAAAATATCATTCAACTTGTTTAAACTTACACAAAGTTTGATAGTGATTTTATTTAAATCACTATCAAACAACAATAAAAAACCTTGATGCATAAAAATAAGCACTTTAAAAATAATCCCGATAATAAGCAAACAAATTATACATTTTTTTTTAAATCTGGTTTTTATCGGGATTATTTTTAATGTGGTTATTTTTAAGCATCAAGGTTTTTTATTGTTCTATCTGACCAGATCGTAACATCGATGTAAATATAACTTGAATTTCTTTTAAGTTATCCATTTTTTATCGGAAAAACAAAAAAAAAAAAATTGTGTTTATATTATAAATTAAGTTATTAATAACAATTTAAAGTAGGAGTAACTACTCGATAAGAAACCCCTTATAAAAATAGACTAATTTTAATTTAAAAATGCTGGAGCTTTAAGGCTTTGAGTTCATTTGACTTTCTAACTTACAGCCTGTCTTGCGAGCATTGTAGCATTTCAGTAAATAATTATAATTAATTTGGAATAGTTGAGATACTAACCAAAAATATTAAAATTAAACTTTGAAATAATTTAGCGTTTCACTCACCGGTTCAGTACGCTGCCACATTCCAAGGTAATTAATTATTAGAGTGACTTTATCGGGACCTTTTATTAAATTAAATATAAATACCTGTGATAAAATTTTGTTGTTATGTGTTGAGTCACATCTATGAGCTGTAGTAAGATAAAAATTTCACATCGAGTGCTGGATCCATTATCAATAAACGAATTGTCAAAGTCGCAGGCAGAAAATTTGAGTTCGAGTCTCACCTGGGTCAATCGTAAGCTTTGTGTAGTCGTTATATTTTGGGTTAAATTTACATTATCACATAATCATCTATAACCATAACGTATAATAAAAAAAATTATGATACTAAAATTTTTAATTAAACAAAACATTTGAAGATATAGAGATTTTTTTTCGGTTAAAATTGAAACGCAACTTTTATAATTGAATTAATTATTATTTATATAATAAACAATTAGTAATATTATTAACTTATATTGAGTCTTGGTACAAATTGAATTTTTTGCATTGCATTATCTCTTCAAACACATTTGGGAAAACCAATAATTACAATGGTTGAAACCTTTCACTTTAAATTACTTGAAATTCCTATATGCTCTATATGCTAAATGACTTATATTCACTGTAAGTGCTGTGGCGGTTCAGGAAGGTCGGTTCACGGTTGAGTTTTCATCCATGTAGAGGGCGGATTACCGAAACGAATTACAAATTGTAAACACGTTTGCGAAACAACTCAGGTGATTAATTCTTACATAAATTGAATGTCAAATACAGCTTGAAAATATAATATATGATATACGGGAAATAACATTATGACCGGAGTTCACAGTCCATCCACGTGCGAAATATTCCGAACAAATTAGCTACAGAAGAAGTCCCGCGACGCACGGGGAGGGGGTGTACCTGTAATTAGCCGGCCCGCCCTTCTAATGTGTTGCCGACTGACAGGAATAATAATGCGGACGCGCTAGGCTGTACGACAGGTGAGCCAAAATTTACTTTGTTGTTTTCAAGCAGCGGGCAATATACGTGTATGTGTCGTAACCATTGATTCTTGCGAAGAAAATATGCAACAGCACAGGATCCCAATTTGTTAAGTATTTCGCCATTTAATCGTATATATTGTTATGATTAAGTATTCTCACACAAGTCACGATGATATTTTTCTGATAGTTTCTTTAATCATTTTTCAATATTTGAAAATATGTACTTAATCATATCAATCAATAAAACCTGTATAGGCAAAATCGTACTTACTGTGAGACGGTCTGCACTAAAATCAATAATACAATATTATTAAAATTAATAAAATACTTGAAAAATCTTATAAGTTCCGCCTAAATATTTATTTCGATTATACATGTATATTGAGCCTTGTTTGAGTATACAGTTAAAGATTTGCTCAGTTGCTTAGTGAATCATAAGACTTCTGAGACCGTGCACCAAGTCTTCAAAATAGACTGAGTAGACATTTTTTTACTATTATTTCAAATTGAAATCTTTTTTATAAATTTTATTTTATTATTTTTTTGAATTGCAGCGTTTTTTCAAAGTTCTAATTATTTTCTAAGTTTGAAGGTGGTATTATTTTCATAAATATTCATGAATTAGTCTTTTCACTACCCGGAACAATGGTTAAATGCTTATCATTTGAAGTAAATACAGGAGCATGCATTGCTCATATCAGGGAGAAACACATAATGAAAATAGAAAAATACAAAGACTTATTGATGAAAATGCAAAAAAGTATGGTGTGGTAGCATTTTTATTATTTTTGAGTGGTCAAGTTGTGTATTGAACTGTGGATTTTATTTTACGGCCATGGATTATGTTTGTTTTATTTTTATTTGAAATAAATATTCGCTCTTATTATTGTTTATTTATATGCAAATGCCTGAGTTTGTAGGTATATTATTATTTAAATACATTAAACAATAAAATATTTAAATTACTATTTTAATGCCATAGCAGCGATGGCTTTTTCTGTTATAAATATATAAGGCGTGTACTTAAAACTTTACCTTTGAAATGACCGCCTTTATATAAGAGCATTGGAAGCAATATGGCTCTATTGTTCTTTCTCTACTGAACTTTATCGTAAGCAGTGAGACAATACCTAAATTGGCAAGGAGCCTTATTTGCAAAAAACTTCTTTATTGTTTGAAACAAAACATGTATTTCAACCATTAAGTAACATTTACTAAAGCCTATATAAACTTCTAAAAATATAAAGCGGGTATATTTTTCAAATATATACTTAATGTCCCAGCTCTTGGGCACCGAAATCCTTGAGATTTTAAAGCAAAAAAAATCTTCAGGATTAAGGGATGCTTTTGGACAAGAGAACGGAAGTGGCATCTGCTAAAAACTACCCTTTCCCTCCCTCAAAAATTCTAACCAGGCTATTTTTGATCTCATTTAAGCCAGATAATTATCAATTTATTAGATTTTTGGCTCAGGTTACATAGTTTTTGGGGTAATTTTTTTATAGACCTTGATTTTTTTTAAACATCAAATTTAATATTGTAGACGGCATAAATGTTAAAATATAAACCGAGAGAAGACAATAAAGTATAACACGGCTTTACGGCCGATTTTTACAAATCTAATTTGATTCAAAGAAGTAAAATTATGTTTAAAAAAAAACGTTATAGTCTATAAATTTAAATATCAATATAATCAAAACCCACTTGAATCAATAAACGTCATAACATACGGCAGACTGGCTGGAAAA
Organism: Atopsyche davidsoni; assembly: GCA_022113835.1. Lineage (NCBI taxonomy): Eukaryota > Metazoa > Arthropoda > Insecta > Trichoptera > Hydrobiosidae > Atopsyche > Atopsyche davidsoni. The sequence continues at coordinate 18,317,393 of JAILWY010000009.1, read as the reverse complement.
TACCAAAATTACAGACGAAGTCTCTAAAAGGCGAAAATAAAAAAAACTGGGTAGTAATATCCCAGCATAAATTAATAAAAACGGTTGCGAGTCAAATATAAATTAAACGTTATGTTTTATTAATTTAATATTAGCAAAAGTTCAAATTCTCGTTTCAAAGACGCTTTAATTGAATTGAATTTAATATCACGCTGCAATAACTGGAGTTTGTAGATTCGAATTTCAATCATGCTTAAAACAAATTGAAAGTTTTAATTATCTGTTTACGTATGAATTGATAACATGCAAATATTTTTTCATTTGCCGTATATATAATTAAAAATATATATTTTTAATATGTCATGGTATTGGTATTGAATTCTTAAACTTATCTTCGTGTTTATATGGCTTTACGTTGTTATGCAACTATAACGATCCGCCAGGTATCTGTTATTGTAGCAACTGTTATTTTATTTGATTTTAAAAACGTTTTATTTCAAAGTTGTTCTAGATTGCACTATAAATCTCAAAGAAAGCAGCCTCTTACAGAGAACCAGCACTTCAGTCGCTTCAACCTCTGACCCCCTTCCCCGAGTAACGGGGAGGTTTTAGTACAAAAGAACATATTATTGATGCATCACAGTCTAGTAGCATATTATTTTAATAAAATAACTTACAATTATAAACAAAAAACATTTAAAATTGTAAAATACTATCATGTTATATACTCGTAAATCTAGAATGAATTTTTTCTGTAAATATATGTCTATTCATATATTTAAATAATAATGAACGTAAAATGAATCTATTGTCGATCAAACCCTTAACTTTTTATTAAGATAAAATATGATTTTGAAGGGTCGGCTAAAGAGCTAAGAATTTATTTATTTTTCCTAGTTGATTTTTTGGCATGAACAAATAAATGATATCTTCCATGTCAAAAATATCGGGAATGTTCTTTTAAATACAACCCATTCGCGAGGAAAATTACTCTCGCAGCGAACCAAATATTTTTTTGGATCCTTTTGTATAACATTTTTTTGTAAGAGAAGACTTCATTGTAAAGGTCTTTCTGATATTTTATGAAAAATACAACAAATATTTCACGGTTGTAGTTTTAAAAGGACAGCATTTAGGATAAACTTACCATAAAATAATTTAAATTATTGCCCGTTAGGTTTTTGAGGAAATCGAAAATTAAATATCCATTATTATTATTTAAAATATTGCAATTGATATATATCTATGATAAAATTTGAAACTAAATGATTATAACGATAATGATATTTAACTCATCGAACTTGTGAATTTCTCACAGTGAAAATGGTTTTGAATTGAATTAAAATATGTTTACTCTTTGTAATATTTACTAATATGATTAGGCACATTAGTTCATATATAGAAGACGATTTAAAGAAACTCTCAGAAAAATATCATCGTGATTTGTGTGGGATTTGGCTAGATCTTTGTAATATATAAAAAAATAAACTGTGAAAAAAACAAATAAAAATGTGATGTTATTTTATACATAAATTGTGTCAATATCAGTATTTATATTCAATACTCAAATAAAAAAAATCAAAAACAAATAAAAGCTCATATAACAGTAGCAAAATAAAATATTTGTAATCTTAAAAAAATATTGAAGTTTGTTGCCTTCAGGTTAAAAATATGAATGACGGTTCTTAAAAAATCGAGGTATCTAAGTTTAGTATCTAGATCCATCAACATTTTCTATCAATTACTTTTTTTATTTTAAAAAGTACTGTTTATATCATTCAATTAAAACAGTTTATTATATCATAATATAATATTTAAAATAAAAATACTGTGATTTTCCATATGTTTCCACATTTTACAACATGTATCAAAATCGCGTATTTTATTTAAAATATTAAAATGTAATTCCACCAAGTACTCTTAGTCAAAAATATTGAATAGGTATCATAATATATTATTTTATTAATGTCAAACAGTTTATATAACTTTTATTTTATAAAGAAATGGCAACGTAGCAATCGAGTTTGACTAACAATTTTTTAGGGATCATGGTTAATCAAGAAGATTTCATTCAAAAGTCGCGATTGCCATTTCCCACAAGCTCTGGCTGTGTAGAGCAGACGAGCGAAAGCAGTGTGAGTATTGCAATGTAAATTGTTCAAAATGAATAATAATTCAAACATGAATGCAAATATTGCATAAGTATTTATTAATGTTGACACATAATTTGAAACGTGACGTGAATACGATCACATTAATATATGTTAAATGGTAAATGAATATTTTGAACATGAACTTCTATATGAAGAGACTAATGCTTGTTTGGATTCTACTGCTTATTTTTTTTAAACAATTATTTGTATATTTGATTCATGGAATAATTTATTTCATTTACTTATAACGAGCAATTTTAAAATCATCAAGCTATATATGCTTTTTGTTTTTTGAACCTAGTATGTGTGAACGAAAAATGAAACTAGTTTACCAGTAGTGAGCCACTTTTACACTCTTGACGCACTTTCACGTAAGCTCCACTCAAGTGAGACGAGGAAAATTCAGAATCAATTTCAACAAGTGGGGAGATCCTTTTCTGCAGCATCCAACTTACTGGATATGTGCACCTGTCTCTACAGCCTGAGAAGTCAATCGAAGCCCCCCTCGCAGGTAGGGAGAGTAGGCATTAATACATTCATTACCACAATACCCACAATTTACTATTGGTATCTCTACAACAACATCATCGATCGCAGACTATTAAAAATTATTTTTTGTTCAAAAATTTAAATTATTTTAATCCTAAAAACATAAATTGGTCATTTTGGAGAAAATGTGCCTTCGCAAGTTCATTGGTGTATTATATGGCACATAATTAGACAGTAACCCTCGTTGGCTTCGCACGGCATACCGGTTACATTAACTACAGAAACTCATCTCAAATCTTTGAAATATCCATTTAAATTGAAATATACTAAAAACACTTAAAGTTGGAACATCAAAGCTAGTAGTATTTTCCAGAAGATTTCAATGTTTGTATTTTGGTGAAAGGTGAATAAAGGTGAGAACTTCAGTGCTGTAATTTAATCTATCAACAAGAGCTCTTAACCTGTAATTTTATATCCCATTTTCAAACATAAATTCTGGATTTCGTTGGTTTATGTAACAAAAACATTTTAGATATATTCTCTGTAGAGTATTATAAAGGGACTAAACAATATAACAAGAATTTTTTTATTAAAAATACCCGACAGTGAAAACTTAGGCATTTAAAATTTGAGGTGTCAAGTGTAAACACGAGAGCTTATTTTATAAAAAAAGAATACACAGGAAAATTTAACATTTATGGAAGCTAAATAAAATTTATATGATAATTCCCTTACACTGGTTATTTAAATATTAAATTAATTCTCAATTTGATTCCCGGAATTTGTTTTGAGCAATTCATCGTGCATTATATTGACTTTCTTACACAGCATAGGAGCTTACAATTTGTTGATTTAGAAATCGTTTTTACTGTGTTTTTCACCAACTCTGTGAGAGATGCGTTTTCTAAAAAAGTCTATTATATACTCTTCTGTGAGCGAGAAAGGTAAAAGTCTAACAATTTGTAGTAATCAAAAGGTCAAAGTGGCTGACCGGGTGTTCTCGGAATTAGCTTTTTGTAAAAAATAAAATCTTGAATACGCAGGTATTTTTTTAAAGAGTTACTCTTATATTCAAACAAAAAAAAAAAAGAAAAAACAGTCAGCTTATGAAACACAATTTTTATAACCGAATTCAGTGCAAAACACGTTGAAGAAGTGGTTCCTAATTGATAACTTTCCATGATACTTTTAAAATAAAAATTTGATGGGTGATTTTGGATACAGTTTGCTTAGAAAGTTGCTGATTTACTTTCGGAGAAGATATTTTTTGATTGATTTTGGATTTTGACAACTTATTAAGGTATAATATGTCAGAATACCAATCTTCAATTTATAATTAAAAAGTGCAAGGACATCAACAAATTTATCGGACACACCTGCGCAATATTGCTTCAAGAACAACTGAAGTTGTCGCCAAGTAGCCTTATCAAGTGAATTCCAGGCAAGAAACTTGAGAGTTACTTGAGACCTTTTAGGTCGAGGTCTAAAATATTCACCGAAGAATTTGGTTTCTTGTCCTCGACAAGATGACGCAGCTCGGAGGCCGCGGCGGCGAGGGAGGAGCGGCAGCTCGCCAGAGCATTATTAATTAAAAACCTCTGTTCTGACTCGCAGAATGAGAAATTTGTAATTAAAAACTACCCGGTTCTTGACTTTCTCTCTCGAGTTTTAGATAGATTCTAAATTTATGAAAAAAAAAAAACAGACCTCAAATGGTATTAGTTGAATACGTAAGTCAAATAAATTTGAAAACTGTTGTTTACCAATAACACTCAAAGGGTCATAATAATATTATATATAATAGGAAATATTAGAATTCAGTAATTAATTTATAAAATTGACTGTTATAACGTAAAACACTCAGGAAAAAAATCTTTTTTGTTTTTAGTTGTTTCAGGTCCAATTTATTTCGTTACTCACAAATTAACGAAATTAACACTCTTAATTCTCCTTAATTTTTTGATTAACGTCAATCAGATGCGTATTTGTTACCCATTACGGGTTTATTATATTGTTACTAATATGATTAGGCACATTAGTTCATACATAGAAGATGATTTAAAGAAACTCTCATCGTGATTTGTGCGGGATCACGATGATATTTTTCTGAGAGTTTCTTTAAATCATCTTCTATGTATGAACTAATGTGCCTAATCATATTAGTAATAAATGTTAATTTGTTTATATGTTGTTCCATGTTTATTGAATGGAGTTTTTCTAAAAAAAAAAAAACAACACTTAAGTTTTGTGTTGCGCTATTGTTACATCCATTTTATACGTTTGTTTAATACGCATCATACAGGATTATCTTTTTTAACGGGAAAAATAAACTTTGTGTAAGATAAAATGTAGAAACTTAAGTATAAGAAACACCATGCTTAATTTTATTTTTACAAGTATAATCTTTCATTTGCCGATTAAAACAGGCAATATAATGAAAATTGCTGTCAACAATAAAAGATAGCAAATTAGTTGAAATTTCTCAAAATTATTACTGACTCTTAAGGTTTGGCATTAAGAATTATTATAACATTCAGACGAAGATATTGTGGTGGGTTTGGATTCAAAACATGATTGTATTTTACAACGAATCAAATGAACAACTTTTTTCTGAAAATATAAGACGGATAAGTATTTTCATAGAAACGTTCTTTTTTAATATAATTTTTTGTGATTCCTCACTCTAATGTATCATTTTTTATTTTATTTTTTAAATAAAAAATAAAAAAATATATTTTGACCCAAAGGATATATCTTATGAACTGTAGATTCGTCACATTTCGTAATAGTACGATTTCTTTTCTAAAGCACACATTACGATATTGAAGAAAAGGAAGACTCACGATCGGCTGGGGGAAACAGCTGTTATGAGAGCCCCGCGGGGACAGGGGCGTACTGCGGTGTTTTGACAGTTCCCGCAAGTTACACATTGCATGCGACGTGCGCCGCCCCTGCCCCTCTACCCGTGACATCGGAAAGGTGCTTTTCTATTAATTAAATTTTACTAATAATATCAAAACGTAAAGACTGTAACGAATTAAATAAATAACAATAGATTTGAGGCCTAGAGGCTAGATTACCTCCCCGCTCTCCTCATTCTGTTGCTTGTGCATGGCTTCCTGGGCGTGTGTAAAGGATCGGTAATGGAGTAGTGGACAAGGAATGATTATGGAGGGATGTGCTTTGGAAGTACCTTGTCGAGGTAGGGGGGCTCCTGGTATTGTTTCTGTAGCCTGGTGCAGAAGGAGTATCAGATCTAAACGCCAGAGCTTTGTAAGGAAAGGATTATATAATAATAATGTAGGAAAGCATAAATACGCAGGCTTTTCCTTCCAATATATGACTGCAGTGAAGAAGGACCCGAGAACCCACTACAGTATTTGCCCCTTAGAAAACTATTTACACCGGCTCAGCATGAGTATATGCTCAAGGAAATTGTCGCCAACCTTCTTTGAAAAGAGGCACTTGATGAAGGACACTAAATGAAAAATTTAATATCGCCTATAAGATTCTATATATTTATGTAGAAATTTTCTAAATGAATAAGAATACAGATAGCGAAAAATGATCCATAAGTACAATAGTAGTTTTGAAAAAGATTACATTTATTAACGTCACTATTTGATAAATTAATAACTTTAAAACGTGCAATTGTAATTATAACTTTACCTTAGAAAGTTGGAAGATAAATAATGTAAAACGCAATGCAAAAGAATCAAGATTTCTTTTCAGAATAAACAGAATCAGTCGATATATGTAAAGCTAAGTTTTTTTTAAATTTAATTGTGCTTCCAAGCATAGTATTGTTAGTTTCAGTATTTGTATTGGTTTGTACAGTTAGTTTTGAAATGAAAGAGTTTTGCACAGAGTGCACAATGAAAGCAAACTCTTGACGTTGGTAAAGAAGCGGAAGATCTCCTATTTTGGGGGCATTTTTCGTAATAATAATTATAGCCTCCAGCTGTCCAAGGAAAATCGAAGGAAAAAGGGGCACTGGATGAAGGAAATTCACGTGGATGCGGAATTTTTACCAGAGGCTGGAGATCGAAAGTATGGCCAAAATGGCCAAATCTCACACGAAGAAAGGCATCAGAAGAAGAAGTAAAGATAGTAAGATTAAATCATAAAATAATTTTTTTTATCTGAAAAATTATATCCGATTATACATGTAAAATATAAAACACGATAAAAAAATCAATATTTAAAATTCTGAAATGTTTGAGTTCAGTTATTCTATGAGACTCTTTTATGTGTTTGAAATGGATGTTCTTGCTTTTGTATATCTACGGGTATTGATGAAATTGCATATAATGTTTGTTATCATAAAGCAGGAGTACTCACTTGAAGAAGTAAGAGTCGTTGGCGAACCCGAAGAAAGGCACAGTGTACGTGAGCATCCAGATGTTCCCACCACCGCAGTCATAGTACGGCTTGGACCACTTCCCGTCGTCGTAGGCGACTGAAAGGATCTCATCTGCCACGCGCTCCGTGTGGGCACTCTCATTGAACGTGTATGTATTGAAACCTGAAACCACCAAATACAGGAAGTTAAATTTTGTAAAATATATGCGATCAGAATCGGTCTCCGAATATATATATTTTTTCAGCCAGGTTTTGATTCCGCAAGAAAAGCTGTTAAAGTAATTCAAACATCATTATCGTTATTTAAAGTACACATGCCAGTCAGCGTTCTCCAGGGAGTTCCTCGCGGATTTCAGTGAAACGCTATATACTCACAAGTCATTGGGAAACCGTATAAATGGCGGGTTGCTTTTCGTGTTTGTTTCATTTTATTGTTTGTTATATTTTGAATGTATATTTATTGGATGTAATAGAAATTGCGAAAGTAAATAAAACCAATTTATTAAAATAAATTTATAGCTCAAATAAATCAAAGAGTCAAACTACAAAAGTTTATTAGATCTCATCCGCCGATGTCGTGATTGATAAATAGAACGAGTGCACGCGAGAGCTATGGACTGATGATTAAATTGAAATATATTTATTATAGAATGTGAAATCATTCCGACTAATTAAAAAATAATTAAGAACATCTTGTTCAATTACGGAATGAGATTGAAATACAAATTCAATTTTAGACCCCGACAAATTAAATGTCTCGTAAAAACAGAGAATAAAATATGTCAAAGTACGGGGCTTTGCTGTGAATCAACAGCCTATATTATTTCAGGAACAATATGTAAATTTGTGGTAAACACAAAATGCTCGACGGTGGAGAGAGCTCCCTTTTTAGGCCATTTTAAGTACAATTTTCATCTTGTTCGTGAAATTCCCAGTTAATGACAATAGTAGCTTAATGACAGAGTAAATTTTATGGGAAATCAACTATAACATTATGGAAAATCTTAATTTTATTTCTTGTTCTTTTTTCTAAAAGAATTATTTTCAATATGCCTTCTTGTGAAGAAATTAATTTATTTGTTACTAATTTCTTAAACATTTTAACAAAAATGCATTAAATAAAACAAAAGTTTAGTGAATAATATTTCCACTCATAATATCTCGATTTGCAAGTTCATATTATCGAGTAACACTAAAATTGAGCATTACCAAAGTACCACTGCTATATTATTAAATAAAAAAAATTATGCTGTATATTTAAAAATAACAGCTTTGAATGCGATGCAGGTACGTTATGATTATGTTAATATGAGTTAGAAAATCATTGAGTATTTTTACATAGGTAATAATTAATAAACACGAATTTATATTTAAAGCAGTTAATGATATCTTGATTTATGTATTTAAAAAAACAAAATTACCATAGCTTTATGGAAAAAAAATAATTATTCATGAAAAATATCAAAATAGGTTAATAAGGTTTTGAACTGGCATCGTTGTAAATATTTGATTGACTTCCATTGATTATTTCAGACATTCATTAATAAAACTCGTTAAAAAAATATATTTAATGCATAATTAGTTTATGAATAATAATACGCATATTTTTACGTTACACTGTTTTTTATAGTCAAAGATTTCTAGATTCCCCAGGTTTCATATTTGGACAGATAAGCACAATAAACATATTTTTTTAATATGTATTCCTTTGAATTTCTTCTTAATAAAATTTGATTCACGCGAAAAAATAAAACGCAGAAACCTTCTCAACGTTATTCAACCAGAGTCGTTCTGCAAGTATAAGGCACTCATTGAAGTTAACGCTTCCATCGTCAAACTTAATGAGATGAATGATTCTATATTACGAGAAAATTTTATAATTTTAGCTTAATACGATACTTAAGTATAGATGTGATATTTTTAAAATATTAAAAAAGCCATTCTTAGCGAATATGAAATAGATTTTGCGCAATACACCCTGAAAGATTTTCATTAAAATGTCAGATGGAACTGATGACTCGCAGCGCTGAGCTGCCAACTACGATTTCTTTACGAAGTTTACTGACAAATTTGAAAATAATGTTTCATTAAAAAAACAAAGTCTACCGGTTACGAATATTAAGAATCAAGGTCGTTTCATTTCCCGTGAGCGCACTGCTTCAGGGAAGGGGTGACCGTCTGACTGTCATGGAGGTTAAAAAGTCAGGCCATTGAAATAAATGATCACTAACTTTAACAAAAGAAGTGATTGCACGAAATATTATTTATGCCATTTCCAAATTAATCTCATTTGAATTATCTCGAATCATTAATTAGGATGTCCGCCGTGTTGTTTATTTTCAATGCCAAAATATAAATTCTTTGTTCAATTTTCCTTTTTGTGCTTTTATCTTATTTCAGTAGTCTGGTCGAATTGCTTTATATTTTAACATATTAATAAAGGAAAACGAATTCCATCCCTTCAGTTGTTTACGCGAACGCAATGAATTTTAATTGTCCCGGATTCTGTGACCTCCTCGCACCGGTCTTCCGAAGGATCTTCGCACCTCGACCTTCACTTAGTGTTTAATATTCAAACAACTCTAATTTAATATGATTTAAGTTGATATTTTTTCAAATAATATCAATTCAAAAAAAAAAAGATTTTGAAATTCCCTTGGACGCCAATTTCGGCGAAACAGTTGTTTATAAATGATCTTGATAAAATATTTCCAATAAAGATGATACCACATTACAGCACGTAAGAATGACATAGAACACATTGTATAAATGCGAATGCATTAGTTTTTTCCCAATCATATGAATGTTTTTAATAGATTAATTAGAATAGGATACTTTAAAAATAAATAGACACAAACCGATATTTGGAAACTTTTTGACGCAATCATACAATTGTTTTTTACAAAATTAACTGTAGAGGATGAGTAAAAATACAAAAGAAAGTCAGGCGCTCTGACCTCAAACTGCCATAATGACTTATTATGCAATAACTTCAATTTTTAATTCAGGATTTAATGAAAAATATGATTTTTTAAATCATTAAACTGAAATAATGACTTTTTTAACGCCCTTACAATCACAGCTTTCAAAAACAGTCCCGCTGTAAAAAGCTTTTGGAATTTTTTATCGGACCGATAAAATTTCGTTTCACATTATTAGGGAGGCGTGTAAGTAGTAAAGTACTTATTAAGTGTAACGCTCTCCAGCTCTCGGTGTAAATATCGTTCGTGGTGAGATTGCCTTTAAGAACATTTATCTTTTAGTTCTAAATAATAAAAAATATTATCATAAACGAGAAAAAGTTGGCTGGGATTCATCCATTTTAAGGATAATAACTCTGAGTCTTAATTCTAGGAAATTTTCCATGAACTCAATTACAAAACACAAGAATTAAAAAAATTAACTTTATTAAAACTGAAAACTGAGTGATTTTAAAATATCTAACAATAAGTAATATACATATATTATATATTTTTTTAAATTATTTAATTTTTTTAATAATTAATAATTAATAATAAAAATATCTTAGCCAAAATTAAATAAAATTTCATATCCCATTTAATTTAAATAAATTATTTCTTTTGAATTATTACGAATTGATTGTTCAGATAGGGTTTTTTTTATTTTAACACTATATGGAATTCATTTAGTTTTCAAAGTGGTCCAACTCAAAAATTTAAATCGGAAATCACAAATCAACAAAAGACGATAATGATAATGAAGTATAAAATATTGAATTCGGAGTTGATTTTTCATTTCTGTTCTCCTCGAAAAGACTCCTGCCAAAAATTTTATTTACTGAAGGAATAAAAAGAAGCATATTGTAATGACGAATATAAGTTTTATCTTACATAACGTCATGATTTTCATTTGAAATGTGCCGAAGAAGCAACAAAACGTCTTGCAATAAACAAGGAGAGAGATTCCGAGGAATATTATGGGTTGTCATTTAACTTCTAAAAAGCACTGCCGTTCTAAGGTACGGTAGTTAACTGTAAACGAAACATGTATGTAGACCACATAGGTTTCTATAATTTCAACGATGACAGTGTCAGTATGGGAAAAAAGAACACCACTAAGAAGTGCATAGGAAGTAGCATTTCAATGTATATGAAGGACATAACTATCAAAAAACATATCATAGCCAACAGCGATTTTAGCAAAAGCGAAAACATTTATTTTATGTATCATTTTTCTGTATCTGGTCATTTATTTCTACAGATTATCCATGATTTTGCATTGGATGAAATAAAAAAAATAATTGTGAAGCGATGGATATGTATAGAAGAAAAAATCCATTTTCGGAAACAAAAATCTTCCACCAAAAGAGGAAGACCAAAAGTATGTGGAATTATAAACTAACTTCCTTTGTAACAGAAGAAAAACATAAAAATATGATGTGTTTGCTATCCAGCATCCGTTCAGTTTTTCAGGATCAATTTGAAATTTCAAAACTCAGAATGATAATATCCTAAAATGAAATTAATGGTAACTGCTTAAAAAATAATTATTAAATTTAAATGAATTATTCCATAAACATTATTTCAGTTTTTTATACTCAGTTAACTTTAAAAATTCAACCTTCAAAAACAACAAAAATATTATTCAATCCAAATGTTTCAATCTAAATATTTAATGTTGAGTTTATACAATATAGTAATACACGGAAAACATAGCTTATCTGTAATTTATGAGTTTTCCGAAATAAATCTTTTGCCAGTGTAAATTTTAAGCTTAGCGCTGATTGGTTTAATCCCAAAAGTAAAAATTGCAGCAATGAAAAATGGTTACTTTCAATTCAATAAAGAACAAACAATATATTTAAGTCTAGTCATCAAAAATGCATAAAAAAATAAAACCCAATCTATTGAATTGCCGAAATTATTTGGATTATGTATAAATGTAAATTAATTTATTAATTTTATAACTTACACCTTGGAAAGAGAAAAATAAAAGAAAGAAAATAGCAATCGGTTTAACTTGTTTTACCAGCTAAAATACTATTTTAATAGTATTGAAATTTAGATTTTTCCCTGAATAGTATTCGATGTTTTATTTCATAAGTTTTTATTAAGATATCTCAGTTCGTTTACTTAAATAAAATACCTTTTGTCACAGGGTTTTACGCTAGGAATTTCACGTAATATCTTTTGGCACACTTTTCAAACTTGTAATATCATTTAGCAATTTCATTTTTTTCTTTATAAAAAAATCTTAGCGCACTCGATTCAGGAAAAGATAAGGGAGGAGGATTTTAAATAAATCTATGAACTATTGAATTATATATATATTAATCTATAAAAACATTCGAAAAAATGCCATTTATTGGATTGATTACCTTTAAAACTTCATATCATTTTAAACTTGTTTTTAATGAATTGAACACGTAATTAGGGAATTTTTTTGATAATAATTATTAGAATACTGCGTGAAAATATTTATTTTTTCTTGAACATTTGAAAATCGCATTGTTTATATTTAGTTACACAAGCAAAATTAAAGAAAACAACCCACTTAACGTTATGAAAAACTTGCTCTGAATACTTGAGAAATTTTAATTTATAACTGAATTGGGATCAAATCAATTATTTATAAGTATGTATAAAATAAACAAGAAACGATGAGTTAGACGGATATCAAAATTTTTGGTGTACGATTCTTGTTTTTCCTGCAGAGTTGCCGTTTTCTTGGAATGACCTTTTTATTTATTTCCATTGGGATTCGGCTGAAGTGGATTTTATTTTGAAAACATGAATCGAGTGAGATGAGTTCCCTCAGATTCGGGGTGTCACTGTGGCTTCCATATTCCATACACTAGATATTTTCTTTGCTAAAGTAAGCAAATATTCTCGGAAGTGGATATGCTCGCGTATTCAATGTTATTGCCATCCCATTGGTATTTATAATATCAGATTTTTTCCACAAATTTAATGGAATCCTATGATATGTTTGTATAAAAGTGTAAATATTTGATATCTCATAATAATGCCCTTGATATAACCACATTAATGTGTAAAAATAATAAATTTTATATTTTGGTTTTATCTAGATTAAAATATCTATATACAGCGGACCTTGTTTATGCTGACTTAAATAGTCTGGTAGGAAAAAAAATTCATTGTTCATTAGAATAATGTATTCTTTTTTAATCGAAAAAACCAAAAAGGTTTATTTTAAGTTTATACTAACACCTAAGCAAGTTTTTAGCACGAAGAGCTTAAACAGCATTTGTAAATCGAAATAATTTAGTTTATCAAAAATCACAAATGCAAATTAAATGTTTTTCTAATCCAATCCAGAAGCGTCTGATTTTTTTTTATTTTTGTATAAACAAATAAAAAGTAAAAAAGGTAAAATACAAGTTTCAGTCATAGGCAAAACCTCATTCTTAGTTTTACTATAATAAATACTTTAATAGTGAAGTTCGTTGACCTAAAAAATATCTTGTGACATTCTATAAGCCGACTGATTATAGCTCTCTACCCTTTTCAAAAGCCACCCTTCTGGGTGTATATACGCGTGGATTCGAATTTTGCTGACGATTAAGAGAAGATATTTGACCGCGACCCCTGAAACCGTAGAAAGGAATCCTCAAAGAGAGGTTGTTTTATGTATTCAATATTTCTATTGATACTTAGAAGTCGCAGTAGTACCTGTTTTTACAATATATTAAAGTGATTAAATTAAATCCTATGTTATATTTTACAAATTACATAATGAAACTTACATGTACACACACAAACTTTCTTCTGGTTGGCAACTTAGCCTATAGAAATCAACCATGATAATTTACGAAACCGTACAAGAAATATATATATATAAACACACGACAACTGGCGAATATGGAGTATTTATATATTTTCCATAGATTATGTGGATTATTTTGTTTTGGAATTTCAAATATTGAATTCCTAATTTGTTATTTCAATAAATAAAAAATAAGGCAGCTTGTGACGATTTAATACGGATTATTCAAATCAAAAGTGATCGTAGAGTTGATGAAAGTCAAGGTTTCATTTATTTTAAATAATATTATTTAATTCTAAGCATTGATTGTAAGCCATATTCGAGATAAGTTTTGCGCAATTTTTTCGACATACGCAGTTTTTTAAAATATATATAGTATATATTTAACAGGTAACTATTAAAACCATATTCAGCGGTTATTCCTAGGCAGTATACATTCACGTGGTAGACATGCAGAACAAAAGAAGCGGCCGGCTTGCACGTGTACGGCCGCCAGTTGTCCAGAACACACTGAAGTTATGATTCTTCCGGAATCCCACCGTAAAAGCTCGTATCGTATGAATTATGTAAGAGATGTGATATTACGTAGAAAAATATGTGGAATATCTTACAGAAAACGTGATGTTTGTTTGCTGTGTTATTTTAAGATATTACCATAGGTTGATTTCTTAAAAGTCGTGGTTAATGAAACTTTTATCCAAAGTTTATTTTTATAGAGATGATGTTTGGGAATAATAAAGAAAAGATAGTTTCATGGCATTTTTTTAGATTTTACAACAAAATTTATAGTCAAAATCATGCTCACTTTTGGAACATATTCCTTCCATTCGCTGAATGCCTATATATAAAGTTATAGAAAATTATTAACCCAAATAAGACTAATTTCAACACTTTTATTTTCATAGACACACTTTTACCAAAACGCCCAAAAACACTTCGAATAAATTTGTATCCTAGAACCTAGAACCTGTAAGAACTTAATAACACATTTTAGAATTATCTTTTATAAATATACAAAAAAATCATAGATTGTATGAATATATATTGAGTTAAAAAAACTAATATTTTTTTGTAGTTTTTTTACATTTTGTGATTTAAAACGAATATCCACACTCTGTCCATTCAGAATGCGCAATTTAGCCCGACGCCCCCGGCCTGCTCGGCGCGTATGTAAATCGGCAGGAAGAGACGAAGAAAGTTTTTTCCATCTGATTCTCCATAATTTTAATTTAAGAAACTTTTCTACCTCTCAAGATTTTGTTTAAAATTATAATATGATTTTTATGTGACTTTTGAATGTCAATACATATTACAGATTGCACGGGAAAGCTGTACGACGTGACACTGGATAGACAAACCGCGCATATTTCTGGATATAATTAAAGCCAAGCATGTTATAAGTAATAAAATACATATGACGATTAAATTACTCGCTGAAGCCTCGGTGGATGTGTAATTCGTAATATTTTTTAGAAAGTTTTTGAAATGGAAATTACAAAAGTTATGTGACTGAAAGGAATAATAAAATTTAAACATATGCTTCTATTCAAAAAGAACTGATTTTTTTTCTATCATAAAAATATCAATTTGTAAGGCAGTATTCATTCGCTTTATTTTCTGTTATATAAACAGATTAATTTATTGTTGAGTTGTATATCAAATGTTCTGATTGATTAAATGTTCTAAAAAAATATATTCAGGATATTTGAGTCACGGCGGGTTATTAACTTGACATACAGCGCCTTGCTGTACGGGTAATGAGGCGCAGTCACGCAGAAACACGAGCATTGATCGAATACCTCCAGCTCATAGAATCCATGGCATCGACTGTTATTTCAAGATGGAATTCTAAAGCAACTAAACTAATTTGCTTTCAGAGCAATGAACACTTCAAATATTCATGATATGTAAGCTAAATTTTAAAAGTACTGTGAATATATCTTTAAATGTAAATTGTAGTATTTTCATAATTTACCTAAAAATTTAAACTTTATTTTAATCTCAGTAAATATTTAAATAAATATGTTAAGTAACAATGACAGTAATTTTACGGAATAATTTTTACTACAGACGTACCAACTGTGTAAGAGTATTTTTTGATTTATTTGAAACTTACAAACTTTTTTATATCCATCCATAAGCAAAAGTAAATTATCATAATATATTTTTTTCTACGTTGTGGGTGAATTCAATATAAAAATTAATATTTTTTTAAGCATTTAAAAATATCAGCATTTAAAGAAAATTACATTAATTAAAACTTACTTTTATTCAGAACAATATCAAGGTGGATAACAATATTTACTAAAACGATTCATGTAAGAAACGACGATAAAAATCGTAATCCCTATGTAGTACTATGGCTCTTTACCCAAACGAGAAATTAAATCGTCCATTTCAAGTATAAAGCTGATGAACCTATGGTTTGGTTGTTTTAAAAGTACTTGTTAATTATTTTTATTGTTTACCTTTATATTAGTAAACAATAAAATGTGTAATTAAATTTCGGATATCAATTAAATTTTTTAAAAATTATTGGCTAGGAAAGTAGTATTCCACGACCGTTCTTTGCAGCGGCTTAGTATTTTATTTGGGATGGCTTTAATTGGCCAGATGGTCTGGATCAGTTCAGCCTCTCAGTCAACCGACAGTGAGTGCGAGGGGTGGAGGTGCGCAGACTGATGAGTGCTGGGAGGAGTAAGCGAGTTCCAATTAGCAGGCTGGGAGCAAAACAGAACCACAACACTGCTATTTTTAATCCAGTGCTGAATATATGATAACGAGTATTCATATTTTTAAACAGTAGAAAAACAATATTAGACAAAATTCAAAAATATTTTTTTTGGCGTAATACTATAAAGTCGCAAATACTATACAGAATAACCAATCACTGTATAATTTGCTCCAATTTTTACACACACACACACATATATATATATATATATATAACTTGCTAGACCATTATAAAGACGAATTTGATCAATTTTCATAAAATTGTACATGAGAGCACATACCAACCCACCTCTGACCCATTTTCATTCAACAGATCGATGCAGTGATGTATCAAATATTTGAGTTTTTGTTCAAAACACATCGGTAATTCATGCGATGTTGTCTTTCTGCCATCACAAAAAAGGTGTTCGTATAAAATTGATATTACGTGCTACCTGGAAATTTTGAATATTTATTTTATCTTTTTTATTTTAAAGTATCTCTGTGTTTTATCACTATCGATGAAAAAATCATATTTGTTCAGATTTTTATTGCAATTTGGACAAAGAAACTTATCTGAAGTAAGAAGTATTCACTTAAGAAACAGAGACTTCAGTAGGTAGCCTTCCCTTATTCTAAGTATGGAGCGGAGCAGCTCGTGTAGTTCTCTCTTGAATACTGATTCGATCTCTTATCTAGCTGAAGTTGCCTGTGAACATTGTCACACCTTGTACCAGTGTCAGGGTTTTTATAAAATACATTTATTATTTTGACACTACTGACATTACATTTTACTTTAAAGCTCTTAAAAAATTTTTACTCGCGAACGATAAGTAATATTTTGAGTTTTTGAATAAAATATGTTTCATTGACGCATTGAAACGTTACAGAGATAACTCTGGTTATTTTATTACTATAAATATACCCATAAGGATCAGGCTATATTATAAAGTCAAGTTAATAAATGACAAGGCTTGCATACATTTACTTGATTACCCACTTTACGAACAAGCTAGCTATCACCTTTATGTTATCTATGAAAATTCAGACAAACAATCAAACCATTATTTTTTCAAATATAAAATTATTCAAAGGACAACTTATCATTTAGAATATATTATCTCATTAAAAATACACGAGTTTTTTTAAATATAATTTTGTACTCTTTCAACGAATAAAATAGTTTTTATATAAAAGACATTTTTTTCACTGAAATCATACTTTTCACACAAGAAAACGACCGTATTTAATGCATCTTAGTGTTATTACCGAATGGCTTAGATGGATTTGGTATTTATAAAGGTCTGGTATTTTTAAAAACCTGATGTTATAGAAAAAATTTAATTCTATAATTACTTTAATTTTCTTAAAATTCAAACTTTTACTTTTTGAAGAAATAAATTCTTTTTGCTGTACCTGACAGGTAAATACATTTTAGTTTTCCAATTATTAATTCCATAAATGAAAAACGAATGAAAATAACTTTTTATGGCTTATCTTTAAGAATCAAGAAATATTTTCAAACCTCTTTCATACAATGTAACCTATAATTTCTATTAACCGAATAAGGTAACTTTTGAAACAAGCTGATGTTATCACTAAATCACAGAAATATAAAGTGTTTTTGTGTTCTTAAAAAGTCAAACATTTTTTGCTATGGCTACCATTATATTTATAAAACCTGACAAGATGAAAAGTACGCACGATCATTATTTTTTTTTACATATATAATTAAACTTTCCATTTAACACCACACCAGCAATAAAAATTAAAAAAACTACATAATTTTTAAAATACTTAAAAAAATTATAATAAAGATAGTTAATTATTTGATGTTTTGGAGATGTGGTTCTTCTATTCTTCAGTAAAAACTTTCAGTCATTAATAGGTTTTATGTTGATTTCCTGCTTCAAATGGTTGCGTGAGATAAGAACAAAGTTTCACTGTTGAAGGGTTTATTTGTATTAAGCTCAGGGCTAAAGTTTACAACGTAATATCATTGGCCAAGTAGAAGGAAACCAAGAACTAGTTGGTATTCGTTCTCAATAAATAACAATATTAAGTTAAACAAACAATATGTATGTCCTCTCTCTTCAGAGAAAGATATTTTAAAAAATCGTTTAAATAATTTTAGTTCATAATAGTATGTATAAGAAGTACTAACGTGTTATCAATGATCGCTTTATATTATATATATATATATATATATATATATCTACTATAATAATATCTACTATAATAATAGCCATTGTGTGTGTGTATGTATGTTTAATTTTTTGCTTCTCTATAGAATATCTTAAAAGATACAACGCTGATTTTTTGCACGTAAGTTTAGTAAATTTTTCCGCAGCTATGTGCCGAATTTCAAGACGATAGGATAATATTTTCATTCATAAACTTTAAAATATGCTTTAGCGAGTTTCAATATGTACGAATTATATGATTCTGTTCTTCACCGTGAGAATTTCAAATTTAGAACTTTTACAAAAAAAACAAATTTTGGATGCTTCTAAGAAATTTCCAGCTTATGTCAGTTTGACACAAATGCCATCTCTATTTTTTTTATCGAAATTGCATTAGAAATTATTAATCACATCATTAATAACTCAAAATAACACCTTCTACGCACAGAAAACGTAATTAAAAAAGAATTGCACAATTGAACGTGATAAAGACTGCATCAAATAAAGAACAGTGCAGTGAAAAGTGATGCTTGTTTGTGACACGAAATGTGACATAAATGTCAAGCAATGAGTTGGAAGGAAAACGTGAGCAGCGTCTTCTTAAAATTCGAGTACGCGCATCGACCTCAAGACAAAAAGAAACTGATGCACAGCGAACGCTGCGTTTGTCTTCGAATTAATTAATGTGACCTGTCGATTCTGCAATGCTTTACATTTTCAAGCAGAAAACCCATCAGATGGAAAGTTCAACAGTTCAAGTGCACAAAGATAAAGTGAAACTACCAGCAAGGCCTATTTCCCCAGTATATTTAAAGGATATTTATAATTGAAATTTCAAGAGAAAAATAAGATCATACAATAACAGTATATCTTTTGCATCAATGGGAGCTAAATTAACAGTGGGCCACTCTGCTTCAAAGTTCAAGGCCAAGTATATCACAGAACTTCGCACCTTCATCCAACTGATGGTACAAAATTAAAGCATTATTCATCTTATTATTGTAAGCATTGTTCATCGAATGCGCGTCATTCTGTGACGGGCTACATTTCTAGTATATATATAAATAGCATTTATTTTCAAAAAAATATTAACCTTTAGCAATGATATCGCGTCTGTGTAGACGTCGTTAATTTGCAGCGCATTTTATTTCAGGTAGTCTTTATAAATTGCACTAACGATTTCGTGAAAACAAACAAGTCAAAATAACTCTGAACCGGTCAGTATTTTAAGCCCTTTTTTCAGTCAGGCTTTAACATTTAGGGGATGGCGTATAGCGAATAAAATGCTCCGCGTTAGTACACATTTCAAAAGAGTAAAATACGTGAGCTTTGTAAAAAGTATCGCACAGAGGCTGGCACCGAAACACATTTTCAGGAAAAGTTTTTCGAAAAACTGTAACAATATTTTAACGAAACGGATGTAAATTCCCTTGTTAGAGTTTGATATCAGTGACTCGAGGCTTGCAAGCGTCTGCTTTGTACTTCGTTATATTATATTTTTCATAAGTTTTTTGTGATTTCATCACACACTTATATATTTTCTGAAAATATCATTTTTAATAAAAACCAGTGAAATCAAGCATCATCTTCACAGGTTATCCTATTTGATACAATAAACAGAACACTCGCTTGCAGATTACGGAGTACCGGGATCGAATCCTTGTTGGGTAATAACTATTTTAATTTTAGGAAATTATCGGATTTGTGTTTTAGGGACCGCAAAAAAGAATTGATAAAAACAATATATACCTCATTTATACTGCAAATTATATGCTGATGCTTTTAAATTTTTCCTGTAAAATAAGTGAGATATATGAAACTGATGTAGCAATGTTGCCTTAGCTAACCTTACTTAAGTTGCCTGAAAACCAAATACTTTTACTTTATAGTCTTTTATGAAGAGCTTTGTAAGAAAGATTCATATTATTGTTTCTACTAAGATTATTTCGTAAGCTTAGTGTTATGACTAATAAATCAATAAAATAAAGATCATGAAAACAATAGCATTATTATGATCGTGAATTTTATTACTCTTCTCTGTATTAAGCGTAATAATCTAGCACTAAACTATATTCCGAAGAACATAAGTAATTGCTTTGTTTACACTTTTATACGTGATAAGATTTATGAAAGGTTTTATGGCTTACACGAGGCGCTTTTAGGGTGCTGTCGATAAGAGGCGCAGTGGCCGGCTGCAACGAGACTCGGCACCTGCAAGGAGGCCAGACTAATCCACAACCATTTCAGAACCTACCAAATATCGATGTGATTATTTATAACCTGCATGAATGTATCATATTATACTTGAATATTATTAATAAATTATAAAAATTAATAAACCATCATTGTAGTACAAAAATATCTATATGGCCATACATATATTACTAATATGATTAGGCACATTAGTTCACTCATAGAAGATGATTATAGAAATTCTCAGACAAATATCATCGTGATTTGTGTGATATTTGAACCCACATCCCCAGGCTTACGTGGTCAGTGTACCAACCCTTGTACTAACGAATCACCTCCATTAATCGAGAATTTGTAACAATCATACTCTACATATGAACCAATGTGCCCAGGCTAACCAAATCACGATGATATTTTTCTGAGAATTTCTTTAATCATCTTCTATGTGTGAACTTATGTGCCTAATCATATTAGTAATAATACAATAAACCCGTAATGGGTAATAAATATGCATCTGATTGACGTTCAATCCAAAAAATAGACATACGCCATACATATACTCATTTATAAATTTTTATTATACCGGTGCAGTGAAGCTAAATGGTGAATACACTTACGATTAGTTTTTTATATTCAATATTTTTCACAAATTTTTTATTAAATTATTAAATAGGTTTTCCAACGTTCTTTCGTAACAACACAAATGCCGATTAGACGACGCTTGATCATTTTAAATAAAGATATTTTAAAAGATGGGTTAGCGCGAAATATAAAACCAAGAGCTCAAGCAAAATTCATTTGCAGAAATAACAAATTTGGAGTCAGTACTGTAATGTGAAATGCTTTGGAGGAAGCCATTATTAGTCTGCGAGAAAATGAGGTCATTCAAATGATATTATTTTCAGCACATAGATAAAAAATAAGCAAAATTCATGGCATTAATAATCGTTAAAATAAAACATATAAATTACAAAAGCAATTTAAATTGTACATTCGTAAGTTGACCCGCTGCATGAGCTGGTCGTTTAACATAAGTCATTGATAATAACTTTCAGAATAACAGAATTCTGCATAGTCTGATCAAGTTTAACTCGTGTGGAATAACAGATATTTTCATTTCCGTTTGTCAGTCAACATATTGTAATTTGATTATTAATTCATTGAATTAATACAAATATTGATGGAAAATAATAGAAGTTCATTTAAAGTCATTTTGTTAATTTAAGAATCAAAAGATGTAAATTACGTCGAATAAAAAAGATGCTCAATTTACTCACCGAAAACAAACACAAAATTAAAAGATTATCTTTAGGGTCTTGTTATAATTAATTCCCTCTTTAATTATTTTGACTCAGCTCTTAAATGAGTAATTAAACATTTGTGGCTTTTCCGGAGAAAACTAAATGTCTTTTATTAACTTATCCACAATTCATTCCTATCTTGAAGTCGTTTTTACTTTTGCAAATAATCTAAGAACTTTTATAAAAGTTTTTTTGTTATTCTCTTCTAACTAAAAATGTTCGTAAGCGCTACAGCTTTGCACGCCATAATTTTCATGCTAAATCTATTATATTTTATTTCATATTTTCCATGACACTCTAAATAAAAGTAGCAGGACGTTTTTGAGATATGTTAAGCACGACCCGAGGGTGAAATCGAGCGTGATTATACGAAACCCAAATGCATTGGTGGGCGTTAGTGTAAATTTGTATGCAAAATTAACGGCATGGGCAGAGTCGGGCACTGGTAATATCGTTCTTGTGCCCTACAATTTGTTGCAAAACAGGAAACCTACTTTAAATTCTAGTTAAGGTTTACGATTAGCTCTAATGAGAATCGACACCAATTTCGTAGCCACGAACAAAGTCAATTGTTGATCATTCGCTTTTCTCTTGTTTCCAGACCCAGAAAATATCTCAAAAACCAAAGTTTATACAAATCTTAATTTTGTATATATATATTTGAAAATACCCTTTCTTTTTAGAACTGCAAAAAATGCTATATTTTTAAAGTTTTATTGTTATTGTTTGATAACAAACATAAAAAATACGAAGATTAAAATTATAAATTAAGAAAAAAAAGTATATGTATTTTGATTCTTAAATTGTTAAAAAGGAAGCGTTTTTTGAAAGGCAATTGCAACAAACAAGTACCGTGAATTTCTGTAGTTTGATGTTTGAATAGCCCTTATCACGAAATGATTTATTATGCTTGATTCTTCATATAAAAAAAATCAATACAATATTTAAGAAAAATTTACAATTTAACAATAAGGTCAATATATATTGAATAAGCATTTGAAGTATCGATGAGCAACTGACAAAAAAAAAATAAAAAAATAGTGCAATATTTAATTTATTATTTTACTGTAACACATATAAACTCCTTTTATGTGCTAAAAATAATAAAGTGGTTCGAATCATCTTGTGTCCAACTTCACTACCCAAAGACAGAACAGGAAGACTAATCCCTTATCAGAGTGAAAACCAACCATTAGTACAAACTGCGAGATAGCGTTTGCCTCGGTCAGATTACTTTTTTATTTCAACATTTTACTGTAGTCACCGTTGCTTAAAATGTGACGAAATGAGATTCCAGAGAGGGACATAAGATTATTAAAAAGATTTGATTAAGTCGGCCAGAAGAATACACCGAGGTGAACATTGAGAGAGAGTCCTGAGAGAATATTTTTAAAAAGGAAAGAATTATAACACGCCTGTAGTATTTGTTTTATTTCGCTCGATCTAAAAAGCCATATCATGTTTTCACTTTAAAATAGAATATTAAATATCTCATTACTTACTCGGAGGGTAGGTCATCTCGGGACGCTTCCTTCTCCGTTCTATTTGATACAGGTGCCCATTTTACATCTAACGTCTCTCAGCGCTAGTAATTTTCTCGGTAATTGAAACATATCAATCTCGTGGGCTCCCATTACACGTGAAAAAGAAAAATCCCAAAATTTGCGCTTTCTTCAGCTACGAAAAGATTGCGTAATTACACATATCTGTCTTACAAGAAGTACGAGCTCTCGTTGCGGTTTTCAAAAAACTCTTTATAGAAATAATTTTTGATATTTTGGATTGTGTCTCTGAAATATACACTTAATGGTTCAGCAAATCAGAAAATTCCAAAAGAAATATACGACAGGCTCGGAAATAAGATTTTTTTTATTTACATTATATGAAAGTCTTGAGGGTGATAAAAGATATTTCAAAAAACATTATTAGAAAACAAAATAATAACATATTTTTGTCAATATTTAGAATTTATGGCTGTGAACCAAATGAAAAAATATATTTTATGATAATATTTATTTATATAAAAATTATTTATTTATATATATATTTATATAAAATTTATTCAATAAATTATTTTTAAATCTTAAATACTATACATAACTTAACGCTTCTGCTTTATTTAATTTAAAAAAAAACCCCATAAGTAATTGAACTTATAAAAGGCACGTGCCATACAGTAAAAAAAAAACAGGAAATATGGTTGATTAATAAAAATCTAAATATTCAATATTTTTGACAAAAAGGTTCGGTGGAATTTCATTTTCATATAATTTAAAAAATATATATAGTTACAAAAAATCGGATAAATGAGATATTTTTACTAAGAATAGTAACAATTAGAGCACTAACCGTTTATTCAAAGAACAGCATAGAATATAAAAGTATTACCTATAGTCAATATTTTTAATTAAATCAAAGATAAAAGATGTGTTAAAATATATCATTTTGGTGGCAGATCTGTTGATTCTTTTCAATGGATATTTATTTATTCGTAACATGTTTTTCTGGTTCTTTAAGTTTTTTCTTTGATGTATTGAAAGACAAAGGTAATGATTCTTTCTGCTTCCGTCTCGAGTTTTCTCTCATAAATATCTAACGTATGAATGTGTGGTCGTGTATGTGAGCTCATCAGAGACGAAATAAAACTTGACGTAAATTAAGGAAATAGGAAAACAAAACGAGCAAAATACAATCAAACCAAAGGATGGTCTCCTTTGAGACGCAATGAAAATGGAAGAAAATACAAAGAAAAACAATATTCTATTACTTTATTGTATGTTTTATTTCATTAGCAAGCCATTATGAGATGCCTCATATAATTATCTTTACCGCATATTGAGAATGTTGTGAAGTGAATAACATCAAAAGATAAACATAATTTCGTTAACTTAGTTATTAATTTATAAATTATTACTTATATTTCATTACATCATATTATTTGCATTTAACAAATTTAAAATAAAATATTATTTTATATGCATTATAATAATATAAAACAATATTGAAAAAATATATAATTTACAAAAGTGATTTGATGGAATGACATCTGAGCTGATTGTTATCTACAAGCAGTGTTTTTCAACCTTTTTGAATACACGATCACTTTGAAAGAAAAAAAATTTTGGCGACCGCCTAGGCATAGGGCCTTAATAAAACTATGTCAGTGATTTTGTATTGTATTTTTTTTACCCTTGACCCCCTGAATAAAGAATCGTGACCCCTTGGGGGTTGCGACCCACAGGTTAAAAAACTCTACACTAGAGCAATAAATATTATTGCTAGTGGCTTGTGCTCATCTCTCTCAATTCGGCATTTCATTATAAAACAACCTCTTACATCTCTACAACGTTTGTTTTATAGCCACTAGCTTCATTCTGACAAAATATTTTTCAATGTGCTTGTAATCGGTATATTTTGCTTGAATTCCTTTTGGGAATATTTTTAGGTAATTTTTAAATATCTTATGTCAACTATTATTTTGAAGAATTTGTTTTTCTGAAGTGTTTATTTATTGAAAACCGAATAATTAAATTTTGTGTTAAAAAAATATTTTTGTCAGCTAACAGCAAATATCACTATTCTATTAAATTTTAATTCATAAACGATTCCAGAAAGTTATTTAATTATTTTAAAGATAAGTCCAACAGAATCGCTGTTCAATGAATAGCAAAGCAAAGCAAATATTCGAAGCTGGAAAAATAAATCGTCCTTTTTGTATCCAATGATGTTGAAAAATCTGTAATTACAATTCTCAATGTCCCCTTTACGACTTAAACACCATTAAAAAATCAAACGAGTCTGTGTTTGAAATGCTCTCACATCGCGAGCGCGGCAGAGCTCGCTTGTCAAATTTAATTCTCTCTTTGTATTCAGATTGAAGCCTTCGTTCGCTAATAATAGATGGAAATATTTCGTTGGTGGGTAGGTATATATTTTCTGGGAGATGGATATCTGATTACCTAATGTAAACAACGCCAGAAAGTCTTCTCTTGTTTTCAAAGCGAGGAATACACTTCTACCAAAAGCTATTATATAAAATATACTGTTAAAAAACTTCTGATTCAACCATTTTTTTTTCACTGATAATAAATTTTAAAAACGATGTTCACATTCAATCAAGTTTAAATATTTCATACAATGCTAATAATGCTATTGGCCGTGTATTTTTAAAAGATAACTCTATTGCTTCCTATTTCCCAAAACTTCCGATCTCCATTACCCACTCTTGACTCTCGCAATGACTCATAATTATTTATGTGTATAAATTATACATATTTTGTATATTATAAAAGGTACCACTAACAAAAGTATAATGAGTCAAAAGTACTCTGTAAAGACAAAAAAATCTATAGGTTTTTTTGGTGGTTCATATATTTAAATAAATAAAAGTTACCAGGATTCAAATTAAATCGTTAGTCTTAAAGAATTAATGTCACTGACAATCACGGCCATACTTAATAAAATTTGTTTCAATCAATATTATAAAAAAAACGGCATAGAATATGTTACTAATAACTTTTCATTTCTTAAAAAGCTTATTTTAAATTATGTATGAGATAATATAAAACAAAGCATTTCAAAATTGGTTTATAGTTTGTACACATAAGTAATAAAAAACATTTGTCCTTTTATCGTTACATTTCAATTGAATTTTATATAAAATCTTGTAAGTAATTGCAAATATAATATAAATTTCGTCAATAAAATACTAATACATGCTTACAAAGGCAAAATTAAAAAAAATCTATATCATGTTTATAAAAAAATTATAAAAAAATCAAACTATTTTGTATAGTCACAGTGATATTAAAAAACACTAATTAAATAGAAGATTACTTTTGATCAAAATTTATTTGAACATTTTTATGGTATTAGTATATTAGCAAGTAATCTTTTAAAAATATTACGTTGAGGTATTGATCATTTGTACAATAACACTCATTTGGTAATGTTTATAGTACTTTAAGATATACCATAGCACATACCAAAGCCTTGTATCTATTTCACCAGAAATAGCTTTCAAGCTCCCGCGTGCAATAGTGAAGTAAATCGAAATTCCAACCGTAAACTTTGTACCGCGTGGCCTTGAAATTTATGCGCTAAACATTTACAGGGTGCTGCTCGATGCATTCAAATGCAGGTCAACGCTGTCTTTTCATTCTAACTGCTTGTTTACCCTCGCATCCTACCCATTGACACAAATGAGGTTTGATATCTCCTCGTTAAAAAAAATTACATTAATTGTCTCTTACTTGCACATAATAAAAATAAAATTAAATGTATAGATATAGCACAAAGATTATGCACAATGTAAAAATCAAAATATCATGATACACAATCGAGTGTTACAGAGGCATAATTGTAGTATTTTAGTGTAACTAATTCAGGGTTATATTACTTACTAATATGATTAGGCATATTTTTTCACACATTGAAAATGATTTAAAGAAACTAGGTGACTCGTTAGTACAAGGGTCAGTACACCGGACATGTAAGTTTGGAGATGTAGGTTCAAATCCTACACAAGTCACGATGATATTTTTCTGAGAGTTTCTTTAAATAATTTTTATTAATTTTATACTTTCACTGGATGTCTCTCAGAGTTGACTGGATTTCAAAAGTTTTTTTTATGTTTGAATTTCAGAAATCAAACAAATGACTGTGTGAATAGCTTGAATTATATAATTACGGAAATTTTTAGAACACATAATATTTAGAGATTAACGAAGTAGGTGCAATGGAAGGTCCATTCGTGGTGAGTCATATTGCATATACGTATTCGGTCATATATCCATGCATCGTTCATACCATGAGCTTTAACTTCGTAAAATCTATTTAGAGACAGGATCGTTGTACTTGGTCTTTGTTTCGTACGGTGCTTCAAGTGCATGAGAAGGAATATAATAAGTTGACAGACCACGATAGCTTCCAATAAACTGGAGTGGGTGGCGGTGAGTAACGACTGGCGGGTGCCTGAAGTGTGTTTTCTGCAGTTTGTTACGGGATTGCTGCCTTCCTCGGTTCTCTCTTAGTTGGTGTACGTTTATGGCTATTAACATCTTTTGTGTCTTCTTTAGTTGTTAATAAAAAATAAATATTAGTTAGTTATCTTAGTACGAAATGATTCTGAATTATGTTCATGTGTTTATACACGGAAAAGCAATAATTTGCTTCAGCATTTCAATATCCTTGTGAGGAAATGGCTTGAATAATAAAACGATTTAAACCACGATTTTCAATTTCTTTACACAGTGTGGGATTTCAAATATGGCGGCATGTGGGACAATATAATATGACGATACATCGGAAGCCCAATATTGAAAAAACGAAAAATAGCTTTATCATCGGATAACACATAACACCCCCGCCACCCACCGTGAAAGTTCAGTCGCCGAGTAGAGGGTGGCGGGGGACAGGTTGACCACCCCAGCTTACTGACTGACCACCCAATACTTTTGTAGACATTATCTTAGTTCCACATATTCATCATATTTTATATATATAGAATGTCAAATAATTAACATTTCCTCCAGACTGATATTTTCATAAAGTAGATATTTTATAAATATCATTTAGAAAATTATTCAATTTTCGGATATCTGAAATTTGAATATTCAACTCAACATCGGCAGTTCATTATCCAGAAAGCTTGAGGCATTATTTCAAGAACAACTGTAACCGAAATAAACTGTCACTTTTTATAGACTAGGCCTCAATGTTTTATCTGAGAAAGTGTTGAATCTTGTCATATGATCATAGATCAATCAATGTTTCATCTGGAAAAAGCAAAATTCTTAAATACCCAAACAGATTCCTTTGAAAAGACAAAAACAAAATAATATCTTATTTTTACGAAGAAATATAGTGTATTTAAAAATTTTTCTGTAAAAATAATAGCAATATTCCTTTGTATTTACATTTTTTTTGAAAATCAGTAATAAGTATGAATATGAATCGTAAAAGCATATTTAATTGTAATTATCATCATTTAATTCATGAAAATAAGTAGAATATAATTTTCAGTAGGCATTTGTTCTTTTAAAACCAATTAAAGATAATAGTTTGATTGACACATTGCTTAAAATAGTTTGGTGTATATTTTAAGGCTATCATGGTTTTCATATTAAATATTTGGACATAATTAATATCAATTTGAAACATTTGAAAACCTTTGAAAAAAATACCGAAAAACTTTGGAAAACTGGAAATTAAGTCAGCCATTTTACCATCTTTAAGTATGTTTAAAAGTAAATAACAAACAATAAGTTTTACGTTCTGTTTCTGAATAGCTGATTAAAAAAATAATTTACGGAAAATGATTACAGCGGCATTTCAAAAACCAGACTTACGTGTAATTCAAAAATTAAACATTGGTGATAGTCATATTGATTTTTCCTTGTATTCTGCAAAAACTCTTTTTAGTACAGACATATTTGGTAAATATTATTATAGAGACATGTAAAACCCTAAAAACGAAGCAACCCTAAGCTTTGACGTATGATAGCCTATAACGAAAAGCCAGAGAAGGCCCCGCCGTCATAAATCCCAATAAAAGAATCGCCTGTATGGAATTTGACTGCAAATTTATTACAGCATGATAGCATCTCGCTAGGTATTAATATTTCTGAGTTAATTCTTTGCAACCAATTTCATAAAACAAACGATAAAAAACACGTAAAGGAGAACAGACAAACGCCTTGAGAAATATTTACGCTTTTTTAGATTTCAGCAGACATGCTAAAGCGAGTAATGTAATACTGTTAAGTGGAATATTAGCGAATGCTTCTATAAATAATTATGATACACTACACAAGGTAAACTTGAATTTTAATTTAGTGATGAAAAAAATATTGGTACAATCCACTATAAAAGGAAAATATATATCTTAACAATGGCAAGGATCTAGAAATCCCCTATAATACATTATTTTATTGCACGTAAAAAAAAAGTGTTAATTTGATTAATTAACTATACATTCTAAGCCTTGTAACTTTTGTAAATTTTGATGTTTAAAATCATTTTTCATAATAAAATAATGTGATTGTAGTTTTTATGTTTACATATATATGTATATATATATACATATATATATATATATATATATATATATATATATATATATATATATATATATATAAATTGACATAATGCTTAGAAATTATCAAATATCATTTAAAAAAAGAGATTAGAGTTACAAAAAATACTTAACGCAAATAATAAAAGATTCAGTGAAAGTATTATATAAATTCTGGTGGGTGGATATTAATGTATATTATAATTTTCTGCCCGCACCCGACAGACAGAGAGACCCACACAAGTTTTTAAAGTACATTCTCTTCAAGGGAGCCTGTTTGTTAAATCAAGCTGATAAATGTGAAAGAAATAAGAATTTTATGATCACCCAATGTTTTTTCACTCAAATTGAAAAACTAGATTCGTGATATATGTAACAAAATTAAAGTATATAAAGTTTTTAGACAATTGAAAATAGCTTGTGATAAATATATATTTTTCCAATTTAATGTTATTTTCTCATTTATATTCGTACGTTTTAGTATTCTGTTCAGCCATTGCCATTTAACCTTTGGATTTCTATAATTACACCAAGTCACTCTCTGCTTCAAATTTACTTCCCGCAAATACTTTGAATTGATCGAGTATCATTAAATGTGGTTCAAATAATTGACTTTTCCAGCGCCACAAAATTAAGATCAAAGTTTAAGAATTAATATGCCGACTGCTTTTTTCCTGAAAATTGCTGAAACTTTCTTTCCGCCTCGATTGTTCTCCTTCATATTCGGTTCTGGAAGGCGTTTCGAGGAATTTATTGAAATTTCGTTTCTGTCGCGTGCGGAATTTCTCCATTTATTTTAAAATTGGTGTATAACGGATGCATAGCTATGTACATTGAAAATTCATGGAAATGCAATTTTCTGAGTTATTTATTTTAAATTGCTCGCTGGACTGCTTTACTTGAAATATAAAGAAAATACAAATCGTGATTTAGTTTAAAGTAAGCTTGATCAAGCAACTATCTTTGAACATCCCGATATTAATGTTCTCAAGCATAAAATTCGGAATTTACGATGCAACAGTTTTTAACAAATTTCTCTTAAAATACGATTGTAAATGTTTTTGCATGTTATCCATGTAAATGGCGATTATTGATTAACTTTTATTAGAAAATGTTTTTAAAATTATAAAATATTATCTTTTTTATGTGTCATGAAAAGTATCTTTTTAAAAAAAAAAATTCCACGTAATTCTTTTATTTTACTAGTTAATATGTAATTTTTGAAATAATCATTTTTATTTATAAATAAATTTATTTCAGACTAGCACATATACTTCAAAAATACATTAATAAATATTGATTTGAATCGGGATGAATCAACATACTTATTCTGACTTTTAAATATTGTGTGCCTAATAAAAAAATTCTGAAAAGAAGCTACAAATAAATAAAGTTGAATTCTGCAATAAGTTATGTGATTTATGTTCGAGCATTTATCAAGAAAAAAGGTTTAACTGAATATTCTTTAATATTTCTGGTAAAACCTCTCGAGCCACTTTTTTAGACCAAAAAGAAATGTGAGGCCGAAAAACAAAGTCCGTTTGGAGTAAATTGGCTACAGAAAGGTAAAGCAGTCAGGTTGTTGGCCGAGAGGGGGGAGAAAGTGCTAAGAGGAGAGTTAGATAGAAAGGGGACGGATTTAATTTATGGACGCTCATCGGGAGTATCGCACCAATATCACTAAGTGTTCGGCGGGTGTTTCCTTCCTTCCTTATTTATACAATAATTAACCCTTTTTAAAAATTATTTATTATTTACCTTCTATCTTCAAATTATTCCAAGCCAAGCGGCAAACATCCCACTTATGGAGAAAAATATATTGCGTAGCCACACACAAAAAAAACTTTTTTCAAAAATAAATAAATAGTACATAGCATATAAGATATTGGAGCATTTCCAAAAAATGACAATAATGATGCTTTTAGAAGTATTTTTCATCCTTGTCAACTTAAATGAATAAAATAATCATAAAAACTACTTTAAAAAAGTAAACCTACACATATTGCGAGGGTGCGAGGGATGCAACGTTATGAATGCACTTTTGTTACAAAAAAAGATTTCAGCCTATAAAAAATGGAAGTAGGGCTTAAAATTTTGATGACTTTTTTCGATGTAATCTTATTATTATTTTTCGTTTACTCTTTTTATTATAACTCTTCAACAAACGACATTAAAAATATTATACGGCAAATATCGCACAGGTCAAAATTAAGCATAAATGTCAACAATTTTAATGTTTATTTAAAAATATAACACTATCAAATTCAATTCATTTGATATACAATGATTGTGTTCATAATGCCATTTTTTTACATAATTTTGAAACCAAACAATATGATTTTTTTTTTATCGTATCACATATGCTCCAACGTAATTTAAAGAAGTTCATTTGGTAAATGGTGTGTATCGTATAAAGTACGTCAATATCTTACACTTTCTTAAGGGTAGTTCTGCCTTTGTCCATAGACAGAGTATTCCACCCTTCCAGAATGGAGTGTTGCGGCTCGAGCAGTGTTTGCCGCAGGGGTGGATGGCTGGCGTGCAATCTGCAACTTCCGTTAGACGCTCGTCTTCTCAGAAGATTCACTCACCCATATAAAATTCTTACCTCGTGCCACGGAGCCATTTGTCGGAGACGTGCGGGCAGATATAATAAGTTTGATTGCTTCCAAGACGTTGACAGTTGTCAGGTGTCCTCTGGGAGTTTATTTAATAAAATATACGTAGAATATTTTTTCATATTTTTATATCTTTTATTTTTAATAAAAATTGTTATTGAATAAGCCACATGGTTTGTTAATGATTTATTTTCAAAATATTAATGAATAGCGAATGTGTTCAGTAGGATTTGTAAGTCCTCAGGTTTTCGCTTAAAACTATCAATTCGTTAGAAGGCTGTCTTATAAAACAATTTTAGAATACTGTAAAAGTTGTGGCCTTGAACTTTTTAGATACATTTGAGAATAAACATGTATAAACGGTTAGAGATATGGAGCTATGTTATATTAGGTTTTTATTTTCAACCGCTATTCCAGGTTCAAAAACGCAGTCTAAATTATTTACAGCAAGATGAATGCGCTATCCACATAACTCTAATATAATATCGTTTAGTCATTTTTCTCTTCTTTACTTGCACTAATTTAAAATAAAATAAACATGGTTAATCCCCTGAAAAATGGATGATATTGAACATTTTTTAAATTTACTTTTCGGGGGAATTTTCAGATACATGATTTGAGTTTGGATAATTTTTTTCTTTATTATATAAAGCTAATTGATTATGTTGTTGTATATTAAATGAACCTAACTTGCTAGGGAAAAATATTCTTAATTAAGTTATAGTGAATGGTCAACGTCGATAATTTGCTATTTATGCTTAAAGATATTTTGAGGAATTTGTATGTGACGATTTTTTAATATAAATTTACAGTAACCTGTGCTATTTTATTCTACTTTTTACTAGTCAAAAATAAGAAATAACTATGCCACAACTCTGTTTCTGCCATATTTCAAGATTTATGGATTATTATTAAAAATTATGAGCTGTGGTTCTGTCAAGTGACTAACTTTAGTTACTTGTGGTAACTTCAAGTACTCTTACAAATTTAAATAAACTAAAAAAATTGTAAAAAAAAAAGTGTAAATTTTTAAACGTAATATAAACACATAAGGTTTTGATTTCCTTACAGAAAACTTTTCAGTTTTTTTCATTGATTATGCGTGTTTTTATATTTTGCGTGTCATCAAAACATTAGCGGTCTGTATAGGCAGAGGTAGTGCATGGAAAAGACTGGAACCATAATTAAATAGGGAATTAAATAAACATTTCGTTTAAGTAAATAGGCCTCTGAGTGAAGTGTGTGCTGATGATGCACAGCTATTTTGTTTACGAAGGCTTACAATCAACACCAGCACGAAAATTCAATAAGACACTGGAATGGGTTTTTTGCGTTTGTTGTTCTTTAGAAATTGTCTTTCAATTTTATTAAGTTGTACGTCAAAAATGTTATTCTTTAATTAATAATCTCACACTTATTGCGCAAATATACTATGAAAAATACTATTTATTATTTTTATGAAAAGCGAGCTTCTATTATATTCGGAGTGCTTTATTAATTTAAATAATTTAAATGACCTTGACAAAGGTCTAAAGATATATTTTCTGGAACGGTTAGGGGTCCCACACACATTGGCGCTAGAATTCTCGTGAAAGCTCACTCACTTGAAATAATTCTCTCATTGCTAACGCGAGGTATGGAAGTAGTTTAAAAAAGGTTTATTAAAAAAAAACTACTTCGAAGTTTTATGCTTAGAGCCGATCCGGAGATTCAGAACACTATAATTCCAGTTGTGGTTGTGTATTTAATTGTTGTTGAATTTGTAAGGAATATTTGCTGAAAGCTATTCGACTGAGCTTTGCCGGGGTGATTCCGGTTCGCGTCTGCGCCTCCGTAACTCGTGTAACATTATTCATACGTGAAAGAGATTTATTTTGTTCAAAATTTTAAGCTTCGACACATAAGTTTACATTTTCTGCAAAGAAGAGTAATTGCCAAAGTTTGTACTGACACTTTAACTTCACTAAAAGCTTGTTTTAATTAAAATATAAATAAGCCATATTAAAATACACATTGAAGTGTTTGCATAAGATCTTAAACAAAAATAACGAAGACAAGTAAAAGGTTTATTAATTATTTATTTTAAATTAGAAAAAAAGTTATGTAACATATTTTCATTGTATTTCAATGAATACTCAACGAAATTAAGGAAAATACATCAGATCACTATTGGATGCAGATTTCAAATATATTTTTATTATTTGGAATCGTATTTAAAATATATCTTTAATCTAAATAATAAAGAATCTGAAAACAAATTCAGTTTGATTAAATATTTTCCAGAAAAACACTTGCCGTCTAATTATAATTAAATATTTCACGATTAAACTGATTGCTTTCACCGTAATAAAATAAAATTAGCTTTAAAAATTTACTTTTGAAATTACTAAATACGTAAACCTATTTTTATGATAACATAGCATGTGACGTTATTATCATTTTAAATATTTAAAACAAAAGAGATTTAAATAATTTGGAAAGGTAAATTGTTTTATTGTATTTACAGGTCATGTATTTATTAAAACATATTGTTTTTAATGATCAAAATATTCACTCAGTAACAATATAATATTGGTAAGAAGTAATAAAAATATTCATAAACATCTAAATACCTCAACAAATGAATATTATTATTAATATAATATAATACAAGATATGTATTTAAAAAAAAATGATGTATGAAAATTTCAAGTGAAAATCTTTAAATATGTTACAATAAAATAAAACCAAATGGTTTTGGAGACTACGTTAATTTCACTATTAGCGAGAGCTTTTTCGCCGAACACGGCATCCTCAAGACTGAATCTCTACAGAAATCTAAATTTAAATATGTTATTTTTAGTTTAACGACTTTTTTAAACATAAATGTATATATAATTTAACAAACCATATTTTGTGAAATAGCTTCGTTTTGATGGAGTTTTAAAAGTATACTTGATCCAATATTTTCGCTAGATTTCTACTGACGGAAATCGAATCCAAAATCTGTATGCTGTACCAGCAGCACTACCCGAAATCTGTAACCATGGAATACAAAAGCGACCGCCTGTACCGCTAAACTAAATTACATATTCCTCCTTTTTGAGATTGCGTTTATTCTATAGAAACGCAAAAACTAGTTGCTCAGCTACTTCAGAGGATTTGGCTATCTACGCATTACTAAAACGGAAATCGAAAAGGGACAACTATGACATTGACGTTGAAGTAAATAAGTTAGTGAGATATTCTAGAAATCCCATTATTTTATTTATAAAAAAAAATGTCGGCAGTGAAATGGGAAATACCTGGGCCGTGTGCAAAAGCGGGCTTTGAGAGGAAAAATTTCATTTGGTAGATTTATAGACTGTGAATAAAACGAGAAATCTCATCGTTCGGTAGATGGCCGCAGTAAAAGTAGTCACATGCATACCTGATGTTTACTGTTATGTAATTTTAGTTTTATTTCGTTTAAAGTATATACTATTCAAATTTTATATGCTAAACTACATGAACTATATAAAGTTTTGTATTGCTTAAATGATTATAAGTTTCAAATAATTTTTATCCTTGTGTTTTTCTTCTTTAAAACACGTTTTGAATAAATGAAGTAAAAATGTCTGATTAAAAATATCGGACGTCCTGTAGATTTGGTAGGGGTTGTGTAGGGCTTAGATAGATTTTACTCATAGAAACAATGAAAAACTGAAAATATTCAAATCTTATTAATTCTACCTTCTCATCTATAAATGCGATATCAGTGACAACGTGCTAGTTATCTTTGACCTACTAGATACAATCGGAGACGATAAATTTTATTAATTATCATTAATACTTCTCTATATGAAATCTTTTTTCTTACTCGATGGACTTATCATATTCCCTTGGGTTACTCCAATGCAAAACAAACATGCCAGGGAGGGATTGTGAATAAGACACTCCCGTAAGCTCAACTGCATTAGTTTTCCCTAAGCCAAACATCTTCTCCTTACCTCGAAATATTGCATTCCAGCTTCGTTAGTAATTATATGACGTTTACATCGGATAAACGTTCCCACAGAGAAATGTTAGTTAGACACGAAGATGGGAAGTAGTTAACAATTTCAATTGAGGTTTGAGTAAATTATTTTTGCGTGCGTGGATATAATAATGAAAAATGCAATCCCGTTTCTTTGGCCGTGTTACAATATTTAATTTGTGCTGGAAAAACGTTAGTATTTTTCCTTCGCTGTTATTATTATTTATCGGTGAGATGAAATCTTTAAAATATATTTTGTGAATTTCAACATTCAATTTAGTACGATTATTTTTTTGATTACTTTGTATGTTTTCATCAAAGCCCGCTGAGCTCGAGTCGATACACAATCAGGATGAAGATAATTGAGGTCCGCCCGGGCGGGAGACTAAGCGGCTTGGCCTGTTTTTTCCTAAACCGTCTTTTTCAAGTCAACAGAGCCGTACGCACCCCCCTGTCCTTCGAGCCCCCCGAGCCTTCCGAGCCCCCCGAGCCCCCCGAGCCTTCCGAGCCCCCCGAGCCTTCCGAGCCCCCCGAGCCCCCCGAGTCTCCCGAACCCCCCGAGCTCGCGGAGCCTCCGCTGGTGGCGGGACGCTCAGCTGGAGAATGCTTTAAAATATTAAACAAACAAGATTAAGAAATATTAAAAAATATAAAATACGACAATTAAGATGTTTTCCAATATTTTTATTTGAAAAAAACATGGCTGCCGGCCGTAAACGCATGACGGGGGAATCAAGGCCCCTCGGGGACCCGCGCGGGTTGCCGTCATTTCCAATTTAAATATGGGACTTAAAATTAAATTAAGCATTTTGTAATAAGGATATCGTGGCGGGAGAAAAATCGTGCTAAATAATTTGGTTAGTAATTGATTAATTACAAACATATTTGATTAAGGATGGCAGAACATTACAAATGAAATATAAAATTACCAGCCGAAAGTTCAGCGGGACGAAATATTCTATCCTGTTATTCAGTACGTCAGTATCTTTGTTAATTTATTACTGCTAATCTGATTCGAAGGATTTACGAAATTATTTTAGAGCTCTTAATTAAAAGCAAAAAGAAGCCCGGGAAGCAAGATGTAAATATACAAATTGCATAGTACATAATTCAGAGAAAATTGTTTAACAAGGCATTGTTTTTTCACAAATTAATTAATTTAATATTAAGTAAACTATAATTCGTTAATTATAAAGATATTTGTTTCATTCAATGTTAAATAAAAATTTTATTTATACTTTAATTTATTCATCAAACACTTGTTATAAATAAAAAGTTAAATAAATAAAAAATGGGTAATACAATCTCGTGGAGTAACGATAGTACGTAGAAAAAAATATTGGAATAAATTTTAAACGTTTGTAATAGTGGATACACAATAATTAAAAATGGATTCTCAAAGGCCCACCCAGTGTTCGCTTGTCTTTGAGTTTTCGATCCTTATCTTCAGTTGAAAACTTAAGCTTGAGATTAGATGAGCTCAAACTTAGCATATGTTAAGACGAACGCAGTCCAAAAACCCGCCTTTAGGTTTAATCAGAAGAGCTTCTCGAATATATTCTCAACTTGTCTCCTGAAGCTCTGGCCTCACTGCAGGAGCGATTTTTCAAACTGTTTCAAAACTAAAGGGATAAAAAAAAAACACCATTGCATTACTATAATTATTATTCAAATTTACAAAGTCTGTACAAAGATACATACATGTTTATTGTGTTTTAAATAAATGACACCCAGATAAATAATATTTCAATTAAATGTATCTAAGAAAATGGTGGTCAAATTGAATATGATTTTATTTCGCGAGAATATGATGAATGATTTTTGATTGATTTTTTTTAATAGGGAGGGCCCTATTAAAAAAAATCAGATGTTATTCTCGACATTTCCTACGCAAATAAATAATCTTTAACCTATCTAGGAATAAAACAGCAATGCAGTGTTTTGCATTCACGAATTGTTTCTCGATTTTTGGAAAGCTTCGAATTTATTTAATTTATATTTTTTAATCTCAATGAATATTTAATGGCCATTGTTCGTGAAACAAGACGCACATTATTTTAGCTCAAACTGTATCAATTAAACAAGATTTGACCAACGAATTATTAGGTTTTATAGGTAACCCCTGGGTTATCACTAAATAAAATGAGCTTGGGTGCTTTAAATATGTATAAGGCAGTATTTATGGATGGACTTGCGAGCCAAAAGCGGGTTTGAGAGCTTTGTAGCAACCCTTGTTTGAAAACTATACATAATCAACTTACTAAGCAGATTTTAGATTATGACGAAAAAAATATGTAAATAATGTATGTACAACTGCTTTTAAATTTTCATGGTGAAGTTATACTTTTGTTTTTTAAATTGTTTGTCTGTCACTGTCTGGATTAAAGAAACAATAATCGTAAAAATTTAGCCCAAATTTTTAAATTAACCTCCTCAGACCTGACTTTTTATTTTTGGTTGAAAAATTTTTTTTTTATTTTTATCTGCTAAAACATAGAAAGGCAAACAAAAAATATATATTTTTTAATTTTTATATGGATTTTTTTTTTTTTTTTTTAAATTCGATGTCAAGTCATGGTATGATACACTACAGTTTACAATGAAATTTTGATTCAAACCAACAAAAACAGTCTTCCTTATAATATCATACAACGATAATTTATTTTAATTGACTTTTTAATAACAAAACAACAAAAATAAAATGTGACAAATTGTACTGAAACGCGCCCGACCTGTGACATCTTGCAAGAATGACATATAATAAAAATATTTCTCGATAGATGAGGACATTTGCAAAACAAAACGAATAAATATAATGCGCATAACGATGTACAAAAGTTCCTAATGTAAATAAGTCCTTTAACAGAAGGTCTGAAGTTGATGTACATTACAATGTGCACAGGGTCTGAGGAGGTTAACAAAGGCTTTCGAACAAAGTACAACATTAATGTATTTTGGTGCTAATTCTGTCTTTTTTAAAATATAATTCGGAATATTTTTTACGGATTCGCTTGTAAGTTTTAGGTACATCGAGTATTTGAATATTCTATTGAAATCGATACGAAGGATTTTTCGGGAGTTCCTTAGTCGGCAGGAATAAGCATAATGCCGAAATGAACCGGAAATTCGGGACGTCGGCTTCAAACCGGAATAATTCCGGTTAACCCGAGTCGCATGGTAAACCAACCCGCCGGGAGCAAGAAGTTGGACCCCAGGGCCGACTTTATTTTTTGCTCACTTTTTGGGGCCTTTCATATAATTAGTTCCTACGCAAGGCCCATAGCACAGGAGCTGTTTAATGTTTTTGTACATAAGTGATGCTTTAAAATGATAGATTAATAAAATTAAGTTTTCTTATCTCCAACCCATTTCAAAGCAAACTGGGGTTTGTAATATTTAATTTAAAATACCATGTAATAGTAAAAGGTGAATTTACAAAAAAAACATTTTATAAATAACAAAACATTTTTGCTCGCTTTAGAGCTGCTAACAATAAAAAGTAAAATATTTTTTCAGTTGTATTTACATTGAAGGTAATGGTTATTTTTGCCAAGTTTATATAACCCACAAATCAAAAATGTTTTTCTCTACCGATAAAATAATTGCCATATTTAATATGCCATCATAAACATAACCACATTAAAAGGCAATTATAAAAAAAAAATATTAAGCAAAGTCACACAAAATGCTTACCTCGAAATTTTAACTCACAATAAAAATTGTGGCGAATAATTGGATAGCTCATTTAAGCAATTGAAAGGTAGTTAATTGCTAAAATTTAATCAAAAGTCAAATTTTGGGTTATGAATATTTTAAGAGTCAATTTTTTAAAATACCCATAAGTACGTACATAATGAAACTGTGCGTAGTTAAAAATTTCTCTAATAATAAAACTTAAAAAAATATAATTTTACATTAATATTCGTTGTTACTACGTCATTGAAAAAGATTGAAGATAAAACGGTTTCACCTTAAGTCTCTTTCCGTTACATTTGTCTTGCGTCTTGATCCACAACTGGATTAGTAGCCCGCTGTCATCTCCAATCACCCGTGATATTGGTAGACTATTGTGTCGATATGAACTATGAAAGCTTTGTATTTTCTTGAACCGCGTCACCTTAAAGAATTTTTACAGCGATTCGGTTTCCATAACGTAGAACAGTTTATAGGTTCATGTTGTATCTTTAATAGTTTTATTTTAAAGAACAGATTTGAGGGACCTTAATATACAGTAATATTGTATTACGACTTTGATATTATTTTGTAATCTTAAAATAATATTTTCCCGTGTTTGCCGGTGCGCAATAGCCGTGAAGCAAGGGTTTGAATCTCACTAGTGTCGTTATATTTTTTAGCGTATGTTATGTATGCATGGACGCTGTTAATTTTGTTTTCACAAAAAACCTGTGTGAGTGAATATTTCGATCTTTTTTAGAGTGTTTGAGGAAGTGCAGCCTCACGGCTAGAGTTTCGAGAGCACGACTTGCCACATCTCGGGCGTAGTTTTCACTAAAGCAGAGAGCGCGGGGAAGTTAGGCACATGGGGAAGTTTAAATGTCAGTAGAGTGGATGACCGCTACCCTTGTGGCTGCAGTGATTCTCGTGCCGGAAATACTTGGAAAGCATGAAGTATGAAGGAAGGGAATCGATAAGGTTGCAAAAAAAGGTTGATTACTAAAAAAATACTTTGTTGGTTGGAAATGTCTTATTATTAACTTTACTAAAAATGTCGAAGAAATTGCAAGTTTAACTATCGCTATTAGTATTGGATCGATTATTATTCATGTTTAATCAAAAAAATTTAATATCATAATTCTTTTATTTATCACTTGTTAAATTTACAATAGTTCTTAAGGCTAAGGTTGTGATAAGTTGTGTGGCTATCCCTTGATCCTGCGCTCATGATCCTGTAGCATACATGGATTTCTTTAATTACATGATTGTGTTAAAAAATAAGTGGAAAAAACCCATTCAGCCCATAAAAGTTTATAAACAGCGTGTAATCAGCAATCTTCGTTCCAGATTAGAAGAGTGCCAGCAGCGTAACGGTCGCCATTTGGATAACATCACCTTTTTGAAATAATTTTCCATTTTGTATTCTTATAATCAACAATAAATAAAAAAATACTTGATTACTACTAGTTTTTGTTTTACTGAACCAACAAGTTCCCGATACTCTTTTTGGATATCCTGTATATAAATGCATATGAATATATGTATTTATATGCAGGGTGTAAATTCTTGCCAAGTACCTAGTGATGCGTTGGTATAATTGGTAATACACCGGCCGTGTAAGCATGGGGATGTGGGTTCGAATCCCATACAAATCACGATGATATTTTTCTGAGAGTTTCTTTAATCATTTTTCAATATTTGAAAAAATGTACTTAATCTTTATCAATCAATAAAAAACCTGTTTAGGCAAAATCGTACTTCCTGTGAGACGGTCTTCACAAAAATCAATAATATAATAATATGATGTTTTTTATTTTTTTTTTTGCTTTTTATTAGTTCAAAGATTAAGTTTTAAGTCATTTTTTTTACTATCCACGACAAAGCCGACAATCCCATTAGTGGATCTATTTTTAGCAGCTCCTCCTGCGGACCGCGCGGGGCGCAGGCGGTGCCGGGATTACATATTAATTACGGGGCACACAGGGCAATTACCGCATCCGGCGGAACAATTGTAATGGCCGGCGCATGCGCACTGCGCCGCCGGCCGGATACCATCTGCTGATGAGTTTCGCTTCGGCTCGTTTGGTTTGATAAGAGATTAATCTGTGGATTCTCGCTATCTGCGCACACAAGGCCGCCCGCGCGCGCTATTTGAGTCCCATGCACAGCGGGACTCTGGTTACGTGATTAACAATCATAGCTCGATCAATTTTTGCATATACCTGTTGTCCAATTTAGGATCTCAGGAATAAAAGTTATGCTAATGAAATTTTACATTGGCGACAATCACAGTCACAGTTTATACATCGACACCGTTTTACAATTTCATACAAGCTATTGATAAGGATATTTCCCAGCTTATCATCCTCTCTTTTTTTTTTCATATTCTTTTAAAATAATAATAATTTTCAATGCCAAAAATGTTTGATTAATAATGATTTACTGTAAATTACTTTTTCAAAAAAATAATTATATTATTAATAGTTGTGAGTGTCACAGTTTTTATTTTTGGGAGCACTGTTTATTTGAAAATTCATAAATAGTCATTTTTAATTACTGTTTAATAGTTTTCTATTATACATCATATTTAAATAGATTTGATGATATGTGGTTAAAATTTCATACTAATATGATTTGGCATATTTTTTCGCATATTGAAAATGATTCAAAGAAACTCTCAAAAAAATATCATCGCGACTTGTGTAGATTATGATTAACAGAGGTGACTCGTTAGTACAAGGGTCAGTGCCATGTAAGCTTGGAGATGTAGGTTCAAATCCAAAAAATGTGCCTAATCATATTAGTAAGTAATATAAGCATGTAAAGGTAGTTAAAACGCACTTGATTGACGGTCAATCCACAA
Source organism: Atopsyche davidsoni (assembly GCA_022113835.1). NCBI lineage: Eukaryota > Metazoa > Arthropoda > Insecta > Trichoptera > Hydrobiosidae > Atopsyche > Atopsyche davidsoni. The sequence goes on along the minus strand of JAILWY010000009.1, from coordinate 18,274,050 downwards.
AGTAGACATATATATATATATATATATTAAAATTTCAAATAAACCTTTTTACAAACTCATTGATCTTGTTAATAAGTTTTTAAATTTATCGCCATCAACTTTTTAATGTTTTTAAAAACTACTTGTTGAGTTCATTCAGTCAAAAACAAGAACTCTAATGAAAAATGAAACTGAAATATTAACCTTATTTCTAATTAAATACTGCTGCATTATTAAATGGAAAAGAAATGTTAATCTGGTAAAAACTTTTTTTGTGGACTTTTTCAACAAGAACCTGAGAGTTTAAGTAAACGAATACTAAATTTTTACTATGACTGGGTAATAACTCAATTAATAAAAGCAATAAAAAATGAATATTGCAAAGTTTTAAATTTTATATAAGATGGAAAGCCATGAAACAATTTGAGAACGTGGGTAAGATTTTGTGTTGTTGTGGAGTATTTCTGCTTTGAGTTTTAACGAGTCTACATATATGAGTATTTTTTTAACTAAAAATTACGTCAAAATAGAAAAAATAAATCGTTTTTGTTAGTTTTTTGTTGTTGTTAATTTGACAATGTTCTGTTGGGCTATTTTCTACAAAAACCAATCTATAATTATAGTTAAACATAAAACTTATAGGAAAAAAAATATATAAACAGTATTATTATAACAGATTAACTGTCATCAATATTTAATTTTTGGAAAAAATTCGAACCAAACATGAATTAAAAAGTATTTCTTCATTAATAATATTTACATGTTTAAATAATGTATGTTTATTTATAAATCTTGACATAATAAATAAAATATAGCATTTATTTACAGTGTTACTGCAATAGATATAACCAATAGATTAATTGTATATTCTAAGAAAAAGAGAATGACTCAGTCAAAGATGAGATATTGCTTCCTCAAAAAAAATACTGTAATCAAAAATGTAGCAAAGTAAAACCACTAGCGCAGTGAAATCGACCATAAATAAGACCTTGTATTGACCATCCCCTGTAGGTTGAAAAGGGTGTAAATAGGACGATACAATTTACAACAGCGTTCGTGGGACAGAGATTATTTATACCTGCAAGAGATGCTTTTCCCCGAGTCTCATTCCAGGAAAACTTCGATTTTTATTTGAAATTGGTTTCCCTTAATTTATGGCCTCGGAGCGTGATGACAAACAACGTTCTTTGAAATTGAAGTCACACTTTTATGAGAAATATGTTTGTAGAAAAATAGGTGAAATATCTCGTGTTTTGAGCTACCTAGCATAGCATGACATCGCTCGTAATTTTAAAATATTTTATGCATTATTTATTGAAAGTTTCACGATAAAGATAATGTTAACATTTTTAAAAACTGTGCCTGTTATCATACTACGAGTACATTGGAATATAAAATAAGAGTTGCCTAAATATCATTCATTTCTTCTAAAGAAATAATTAAAAACAAGCATTCTAATGAATCTTATGGAAATATTTTGTGATCATTAGCTATTATAAATTGAAAAAAATGAGTGGTGGCTCAATTTATGGCCATATGCAATTTTAAATTCTAGGATGGTTTCAGTAAATAGTCAATTTCAAAAGTTTCACGCAGCGGTCTTACCATATGTCAACACTTAAACTTCTAATATTTCACTGCAATACCCAATCTATGGGAATGAGTGTGAAACGTGGATCTATAAGTTGCCAATACATCAAAGTTGTGATTTTTGAAGGTGCTATAAAACAATACAAAATAAAATTGATATCCAAATGCTATAAAACCAAAGACCAATTTGCTTCAAAAAATTTTTTGGATACATTAAATTTGTGCAAGTGATTCCGTGACGTAAAAAGAAGTTATATACAAATAATTTAACTATTATTTATAATGTATTCACATTATAGTTATTTATTCAATTTATATAATTTTTTTGGGAAGACCGTCTCATAGGAAGTACGATTTTGCCTATACAAATTTTATTTGATTGATAATGATTAAGTACATTTTTTCAAATATTGAAAATTGATTAAATAAACTCTCAGAAGAATATCATTGTGATTTGTGTGGGATTTGAACCCACATCCCCAGGCTTACATGGCCGGAGCATTACCAATTATACCAACGAATCACTGGTACCTAGCAAGAATTTTTAACAATCATATCCTATAAGTGAAACAACGTACTTATTATGCCAATTAAATATTGTGTGACTTGCAATACTAGACTTTTAAACCAGAGTATTGAGTGAAGCATTTAAATCCGAGCTGGATATTATTATTTTTAAAGTCTATTTAATTTAACCAATACACGCACTTGTTAAATATATTTTTTGTGAAGACCGACCCACACAAATCACAATCATATTTTTCTGAGAGTTTCTTTAATCAATTTTCAATATTTAAAAAAATGTACTTAATCATTATTTGATGTATTTTATCAAGTTGTGAATGATGAATAGGAATGTTAATAGTGTGATTTTAACAAAGCAATAATATTCGTGGTCCTCGGTGGATTCACGGAAATCAGCCTCCGAGCACTCAGAACCAACTCGCGGCTAGACATCGCCGAAGCCATTGATACACAAGCATCCGGTATTTTACGATAAGCCCTTGTTCAATTATCACGTGAGTGGATAATATTAGAACTTAATCCAGACTTATAGCAGATTATAATGTCGTTGCTAAGATTTAGACTCATAATATTGGTGTGATATCAAAACAAAGTACTCCCTTGTTAATCTGCCGATCGATGATTTGATTATTATAATAATCTCTTGTTTTTTGGCTAGATCCTTAGAAATACAGTGCTACATAATTCGCTGGTTCAAACTTAGTCCTTGATCAGTAATCTTTACCACCGCAACTAGTAACAATTTACAGTAACAACTATTTAAATGTATAACTATAATATGATTATAATTAATGTTAAAATTTGTCTTACCGAGAAAATATATCTCGTTTATTATTAATTAGGGTTCGATTTGAAAATGATCATCGTTATGATTTATAAATGCGTTTGAAGATTTTATTGAAAAATTACTAGTTTGTAAAATGATGACGGACCAATTTGGACTACAACAATGCTAGAGCGGGAGTGAGATAAAATCTGTTTAAAGGTATCGAGGTTTTGATAAATTAACTACTTCATGTAAAATATACACGCAAATACACAAATATTGAAATATATTTTGATGGAGAGTTTTTTTACCATTCGTGGTTTTCAGAGGCTTTATCAGATCTTAATTATAAATGAAAATAGTAAGTATTCATTATTTGTTCTCTAAATTACACCTCACTATATTACATTGGCTGAAAAATGAAAATAATAAGAAACCAATTGTAATGTGAAATTTATTAACTACATGAGAAATATATAATGATAAGTAAATCAAATATTTTTTTCCTAGAAGTTTTAATATTAGAAAAAATTATATTATATATCATATATTCAGTTATGGATTTTAATACTATTTTTATTAATTAAACGATTTTTTTGACTTAGTGCTAAAAAATGGTGTACTTTTTGTTAATTTAGTTTTATAATATTCTCAATATTTTAAATAAAATACTTTAGTGTTTTTCCACTTGTTAATAATTGTTAATAACCTTTTACGTTTGTATTATCAAACTCAGTTTGATTATGCTGACCAGTAGAAAAATCACTCAAGTTTTTATTTAAAATGTTTAAATGAAATTCCACAAAGTATTCTTTGTCAAAAATATTGATTATTTAATCACAAGTATTATTAGATATTGCGTCTCGTTTCTATGTTATATTACTTGTAATAGTGATAGTTATTATTAGTGACTCTGTTTTGTATTCATCCAGTGATTATTTTTAAGCTTTAATAAATTAAAAAATCAACTATCGAGCGATTCTCGCGGCTTCAGTTAATCTCATTTTTCTCGTTTATCTGCCGTTATCATTTCAAAAATAAATTGAAGCCCGTAAAGTTATTACGATTCAAGCTAAACAAAGAAATACCTTCAAAATTTAATTGCCTGGAAACGCATATTTGGAGGCCTCTGACTTGATACGCGAAAATGGGTAATAAACTATGGAATTACGTTTTTCCCTCAACCTGAATTCTAAAAATAAATTCACATGAAAACAAGCGAAATTTGGGGTGTTTTCGTATTTGATATAAATGTTTTTTAGATTTAATAAAACCTGATAGAAGCAAAGTGAAAAACAAAGGGAGTAAGTTTTTGTTATCTTTTAATTTATGAAAACGTGACTTTAAAATGTTTTTCATATGTTACGGTGTTAAAATACAATTAACCAGCTCAAAATATTTTTAAACTCAAATAAAAAAAAACAGTTTATTTTTTGATGAACACTTCTTGTCGAAGATTATAAAAGAGAAATCACTTAACAGTGATTTAAAATAAATATACATCTTACTGTACTTTAAAAATAACGATTTTACAAATGTTCTTCAAATATTACTCCAATGTTTTATCTTTGAGTCACACATATTATTACATATCTGTATCAATATTGTTGGATTGAAATATTAATTTAATAAACAAGTCAATATTATTATTCAAATTAGAAAATTACATAAACCAATTTAGATTTTGGGTCTATGGAATTTATAACGGAAAAAGGCACCCAAATTGTATCTGAGAGAGTAATTAATTCATTTCTTGTTTTTGTTTGTGTATATTTTGATTATTGTAGATTTATGCGGTTAGGTCAAAAACTTTAAAATAAATGTTTTTTAAAGATGAAAAAAAGTTTACTAAATAATTAAAAAGCGAAAAGAATGAACATGAATATATAAAGGAAGTTTAATAAGAAAATTTAATTCTTTAAAAATGATAAGACATCCATGAATGTGTTATTAGTCTTTTAAAGAAAATTGCGATTTATAATTTTTATTAAAATTGAATTTTATAAAGAAGTTTTTAAGTTTGGTGTGATAAGTATGCTTGAATTCTTAGGTAGACTAAAGATTTTTTTTTCAGTGAGTTCCAATTGAGATTAATCTGCCAACATTTATCACTCCACGGACAGAGACGCTGCGCAGTCCAGCAGAAGCCGCAAAAAGGTGCTCATTTATTCAACGACATTAATTTCCATTTCTCCTCGATGATAAAGAGGCAGCGATTTTTCAGGTGAAATTATTAACAACAAACAAAAAAAAAAAACGCCCGCGCAGTCGAAATGGAATCGTAAATTTTTATTTTTGTATGATTTCTGTAAATCTCAAGACGGAGTGGAGTGATTTATTTTTCATTTTATGGTTGTTTATTAATTTTGGTTTTATTAAATCCTGAGTTAGACATATTATTTTATTTTACAGAAATATCAAAAAATACATTAGTGATATCGATTTTCTGTAATTTTTTTATATAATGTGCTCGTAATAATACAAGTTTACGAAGTAATCTCCATAAATAAGATTTGGATTATTCTTAACAAAAATATTAAACAAAGGAAACATTGTTTTTTTTTTTTCAATTCAAGCCAGTACCTCTTAGTTTAATGATAACTCATAGCAAAAATTCAAACTTATCTCATTTAAATGCTTCGTATGCAATTTTCTAAAAATTACATAATATATATTTATTAAATTTATTTCAATTATACGTGATTTATAATTAGAGCACAATCTGTGTTATGCTCTTAAACATAATTTTACCCCTCTCAATACAAGCAAAAGTTGCTTCTGGGAAATAGTTATTTTCAAGGTTTTAATAAATTTATAAAAATTGAAATTAATTCTGAGTTTTGATATGTTTTGCTTAACATTAATACTACTAGTAAATATTATCAATAGTATTAAAATATCATCGATTTCAAAACGAACATTGCTCTATAAGCTTTTGTTGGTGACATTCTTACGTTTTCCCAGTTACATTGAATGATCGATAATATTTTTCCATGGAATACTGTGATGTTTTCAAATACGAAAACAATTTTTTTCATTATATCATCTCACGCCTTGCTACCGTTTGTCAAAATATGAAAAGAAAAGACGGCTGAACGCTTTTCTCATCAGAGTTTCTCTCAACCTTGAATTATCTATTATGTAAGTAATAAAAATATCAGCATAATAGCAATCGTTGTTGATAATTTAATTATAATGAACATAAATAAGTTTTTTTTTAAATTAAATTATGGGTAAATTAGTCCATTAAAATCAAATACAAGAGAACTTCTGATGTTGCGTTAAAAGTTTGTTTGAGTAGTAGTATTTTTAAAAATATATTAAAATTTTATTTTTTTAATACTACAATACTTAATAAATTTATTGCAATATAAGAATCAAATATCCTTTTTTATTATCACTATCTATTGTCTCTTTATAATTTCTGAACCTGCCATATAAACAAGTGAAATCGCAAACTTGAGAGGTTTTACGAAGTTAATTGAGTTAAAATCAAAGTAAACAAATATACTGATTCAGTTATAAAAGAAATTCATCTCTCGACACGCGTTGCTTAGTTAATAACAACGAATTTTTTTATTGTTTGCATTTCTATTAAAAAAATAAAATAAAATGTAGTTGTAATGGTTGTTTAGAAAAAATTTTTTTTATGAAAATTTCACAGGTTTGGTTTTTTTCGGTCATATGCCATCGATAGAAATAACTCCTTATTTTGATTTCTTTGATATACATTAAACATGCTTTCAATCTTTAGCTTTTTCCTTATTTTATAATTTTGACTTTGTCAACAAAGTATAGCTAAGTTAATATATTTATTGGTGAAAAAACATCTGCAGCTGTCCCATAATCTTTCCTTACATAAGTAAAAGGATCAAAATAAAGACAATAAACTTTTCATTAAGCTTTCGTATTAAAATAATGGTTAGTTTTTGAGAAAAATAAATAATTGTTTTGAACATCTATTATTTTTTTTATAAATTGCCCATTATTTGATATGCCTACGCTATATTAAAATAATTATTTCTTGGTGTTTCTTTTTATTCTTCGGAATAGTCTTGTACCCTTTCGGCGATGATGCTATCGCTCCAGCTCGGACATAATCTCTGCTGTAAACCAGACAGACTATCTTTGGTTGAATCTAAAAGTACGAAATTAAAACCGCCGTTTGCAAAAATAGCTCTCAAAGGAAGATATAAAAATATAGGGTCTCCGAGATTTCCCTCCTCGATTATTAGAAAATGGCTCGGGATGTTCATTGTGGTAATTTGTAATTACATTTTAAGTAATCTCTTTTTTCTATAAAAGATTTTTGATAAAAATAAAATAGCTTTTATATTTTAGTTTCCTTTCAGTTTTATTTTTTTAGATAAATGTTGATGTTAATTTGCCAACTGACAAAATAAATTTGTTTTAGTTTTTTTTATATATCTTATTTAGGACAGTAAGGTATGTAAGTCATATTATCATGCGTTAAGAAGTTAGACGATATATTTTGAACCATAAAATACGTAACCTCTCATTTACTAATTTGACTCTTCAAAACACATGCTACAGAAAAATAATTGCAGTTATGTGGTTTTTTTTAATTTGGTCTGAATTATGTCAATTGAAAAATTTTCACCCAAGAAATGAAAATATTTAATTTCAACAAAGTGACAATTTACTTGTAGACGGCGTTTCTAATATTTCGTGGGTACTTTTTTGCTGCCAGTTTTATGGCGTATATGTTTTTGAGAGTAAACATTTAACACAGCCAGAGTAATTTATTGCGATGTTCCATAGCTGCGAGCACTGAGAAACATAAAAATAAATATTACACGTTGAAAAATATATTCTTTTAGCATTGCAAGAATAACTCCTTATGTGATGTTAGCGAGTTATTAAATTTATGGTAGACAATAAATCCGAATATCATACGGCGATAATTATTTTACGTGGATTATTCTTATTAAAAATACTTATTAACATTTACAATATAAGTATGTAAATTTACCTATTTATATTTTCTTTTACTTAAAAAAATGTAACGAGTATCATTGCGTTTTTTCGAAGTTCTTTAAAAATTTAAACTTGAAACTGGGTATTATTTCAATTATATTTTTTAAAGCTAATTAATAGTTACTAGGCACATCAGAGGTAAAAATATCAATTTTCAATAATAAAAACAAGGAATACTTATGTGCTTAAAATAGCCAATATTCGTAGTATCGTATATGTCAATTGGAAGAATAAAATTTTAAAGCAGGTTGGCAGTGTTTTTATGTTAATACAACAAACCATACTATATTTAACGTTTCGTAATAGATTGATCTTAAATAATACAATCGAATAAATAATACAAAAACATTTTTGAGGTCTAACCAAACCAGAAAGCGAACTGAAATACTATAAAAAATATTAATAAAAACACGAAATTATAAAAAATAATATAAACAATAAATTCTATTGAAATACATGCCAGTGGAAAAAAAACAAAAGTATAAGTTTTAATATTTTCACGATTTTCTATGTTTGGGCACGAAGCAAAAAAACAGCAAATGTATCTTTGAAAAATTGTGTTGTTAAATGTTCCTATTTGTTATCCAATATGATTAAATGACTCCCATGAATTGTGATTATTTGCACTATTTCGGGTGTAAATTTTGTTGTTCTGAGTAGTTCTAGAAAATGTTCAATATTTGAACACTCTTTAATAATTGAACTTGAATTCAACGTACATCAAGAAAATCAAAAATGCACACTTATCAAAATAGTTGAATCTGAATAAAAAATCTATTCGTATTTGTTCGATTAAGCATGAAGAATTACAGATATGAATCTTCTATGTAATAAATAAGATATAAAAATATATAACTGTAAAAAAAAAATTATCCATAAATATTCAGTAGAATTTTTTTGATAATAATACATTATAAATAAAAAATTGAAAAACCGTAAAATAAACATGACTTATTGAACCGAGAAACCGGGAACCAATCGGAAGCAGTGAAAAGCCGCCCCAAATGCATAAATTAAAAAAAAGCCTTTAAGAGATATTTGATGGCAATTTGCGCATAAAAACGACCGTTTTTGTGACGTTGGCATAATTTAATATCGTTTCTTGGGCAGACACGAAACGGGTGAGATAAAATATTCAGGGTTCTTTTTGCTCATCTTAAAAATAAAACCACCCTTAAACGTTGAAAGATACAATCAGTGGACTACTGAATGATTTAATTTGAAGAATACAGCCTTTACACTCATTCTTCTTGAATTTCAACTGTAAGGCTTTGATGCTTGTTTTTTTGTTTATTTAGGTTGCTTGATGATGTTACGAGTTTCAGAAAAATATGGTGAATTTTATAAAAGTTTCCTCGAACAAGCTTTATTGATACTGAGTTTACAGAAGAGTTCTGTTTAAAAAAAGCTTCTTTGAGAGTAAACCCGGGATCATAATTGAATGTATTCTGTGCGCCTCCTTGTGCGGGGTACTCGAAAACGAAAACGAAAATACTCTCGTATGCAAATATCGATATCTCTCGTTTCTCTTTATGTGAGCGAACAGACAACACGTCTTCAATACTCTCGCCTGCAAACAGGACTTTTATTATACTCATATTAATTTTATTGCATTTACGAATATATTCTGTGTTTTAAGCTCATAATAATATTTAGTATTTTTTCTCCGGGATGATTTCGTCAGGGTTCATATGAGCTAAAGTCATCAGTACTCGTCGTATTAGTATATGTTTGGTCAATTAAAAATTTACAGTCGTAATTATTAGATGTCGGCTATTCACATTGATTTTTATAATGTGGAGTTTTAATTATTTAATCAATTTTCTCCTAAAATCAGGGAGATAGACACCGGTACCAATGCTACATGTTAAAAATATAAAATATTTTAAAGTACAACAAAGTGAGGTATATTTTTAAATAGTTTTTACGTCCGATATAGTTAAAAGGAAAAATAAAGTTGTAAAACATATTATTTATATTTGATTAATTATAAGAATCTCGTAACAAAAAATGAAAGTATGTGGTTTATTTGATTAATTATAAGAATCTTGTTACTAAATATGAAAGTATGTGCTTTCGTACTATCTTTACTTTAAAAAAAATAGTATACGTATTAAATACTTTACTATAGCGAAAATAATTTATATTTCACTATTATGAAGAAAAAGTAAGAAAAAAAGCTTGAAAGATACAATGAAAAAAATTTCTCGAAGGAGATTTCTTTACATTAATAAAATATTTTATGTTACTTTAGTAAATTCTTCTTTTTGGCATTTTTAGAAAAATTGTGAAAGTTATTTATGTAGTTCTTTAAAACTTATTCTTAATCATAATAAAAAAAAAACAATACAGGAGTGCTAATATTTTCCATGCAAATTATTCCAAGTATAGATCACGAAAAGCTTTTAAAAAAATATTGTTATTTTGCTATTATTGTCAATAAATGCTTTATTTAACCCTTATATGGCTATGAATAAAAACAATAAAATTTGCTGTACTGAGATGATAATTTTGACGTTATCTTTCAAATAGATTTTGTTGCAATTTGCATTGCAACAAAAACCTCAACCTCAACATTACCTCAACTCTCCGGGGTGGGTGCGTTCTAGGGTTCCCAGACGGGTTCAATAAAGGCAAAGTTGAAGAGCTGGGGTATCATATGGTGGATCCTAATTTATTATTAAAAGTTGGGTAGGATTGTCCGTGACTCTACGTTAAGTCATGTGTCAATATTTACCAAGCTCGAGCAAGTAATTAAGCAAGCTTCTATCAACACACTAGTAGCTGATTTGAACTTTTCAGGATTATTTATAAAGTGCGTTAAAAATAAATGATTTCGACAAAAATATTCATTATAATATATATATATATATATATATATGTAATAAAAACATAATTCTACTTTACTTAATTGTGTACGTAACTCTTAACAAGACCATAATTTCAGAGATTGATAGCTAGATTTTCCATGTAAAATATTTAATTTTATAAAATAATTCTTTTGTATTTTATTATAGATTCTAAGTACAAGCAGACTTTTCCTTCGAATGTAATACTGTGGTGTAGAAAGACGCGGTGAGCCATTACATTAGTATTCCGAAAAAAACCATATACATTGGTTCAGCATATGTATATTCTCAGTGAGAAGGTCACCAACCTCCTCTGAGAAGAAGTACATTTATCAAAAGATACTCAAATACAAAATTGAACGTTATTAAATGTTTTCATCACTAATTTTCAAATAGGATGAGACCTTAACCTTTTAGGGGTTGTTTCTCACCCAAACGATTGCCGAAGAGGAAGTTTCCTAATGGCATTTATTTTAAGGTACTTTTTCGGTTTACTCAAGAGATATTCATTTGAATTTGCATGAGTGGTCTCTAATAGGGTTCGAGAAAATAAAAAAAGTCTAAATATAAGTTAACAAATTCTAATTCCATTTTGAAATTAACACCACGTACATATTGAGTTGTACACTTGAGTTCTTTTATTTTCATGGTTTTATGTTAACGGCATTGACAATGTAAATAAAAAATATTTTTTAAATAAACGCCAAAGACCTAAGATAAAAATCCGAAAACACTTTTTTAAATGTAAAATAGTTCTAGGAAAATTTTTGCGAGTTTTTTAAAATAAAGAAAATTTAGAAGTTCACTCACCCCTGTTAAACTGGTTGTAATTCTTAATCACATTTTCAGCGTTCTTCCTCGCTATGTAGAACCACTCTGAAGTATTGCTCAAATACTTGTACTCAACCGCCAAGTCTTTCACGAGAATGGGCCCTTCGGGCAGCCTATAGGCGAAGGGACAAAACAGTTGGTAGTCCTTGTACTGATATTGGTCGTAACAATTTCCGGCCGCAAAAATATCATCGTCAAACTCTACCATAGAGAACAGAGCGGCGTGGAGGAGATACTCCGAGTGCATGACCTCTCTGGCGGCATATTTCCAGAGCCTGGTTAACATGTTGGCTCTGTTGACGGCCACGTCAGCCTCTACTCTGAATCTTTCCTGAGCGTACCGGTCCACGACCCCTTCGCCGAGATTCAGATCTGTTCCCGCCGTGCAGTTTTCTCCCAGGAGATGCTGAGACTCGACGATTCGCAGAAAACGTGTCACGATATCAGCGTGGCCTTGAATCTTGATGATACCATCGTCGACAATGTCGGTACTGAGCTCCTCGTCGGGGTACTCTACTTTGTCCACGTCGTCTTCCTGGATGTCCACCCCTGTGGGGGCCACGTCGACTTCGTGTTTCATGTCGTCTTTCTTTTTTGATCTATTTTTAAAGTTGATAAATGAATGAACATTCTCCAGGGAGGACTTGGTTCGTTCTGGCGCGTTATTTTCGGTATAGATGTTATTGCCGAATTTGTCTTTTTTAATGAGGCCTTCGTCTCTTTTCTCTTCGAATGAAGTGGAGAACGTCGGGGAGACTAGGTTCACAGGCATCTCGGCGGAATGCGATGGGTTTGTTTTGTTCCCGAATATCCCGACGTGCTGCTGAGCGGACTGGCCGTGTCTCAGAATCGGCAGGTCGAGGATTTTATTATCCTCGGGAAGCGTATCGTCTCCCTCGGGACCACTTGTATAACCAAAGAAAGATCTCAAGTCGTATTTATCTTCCTTAGGCTCCGGCGGGAGGGCGGAGGAGTTCTCCTCTAACTTCTGTCCGGGGGCGATCGCGGCCGGCAACTTGGGTTCCGTACCTGTAGGCACAAAAGTTATCTGCATTTAGGCTCGAATTAAGAGAGTTAACAAACAAAGCAGCGTAAATTGAACGACCGTTTAGGAAGACGGACGATTTTAATTTTGATTTCTCCCAAAGCGCTGCAACAGCAGTCGGATATTTAATCTTCGAAGAAGTTATAATTGGGTATTTTAAAAAGCACCTGATTGATGATTACCAAAAAAAAAATATCTTAAATGATCCGTGATTGCACAAAAATATATTTTCAAAAAACATTGTGTTTAAGTTAACTTTGTATCGATGCATGTAAAATTAAATATGATTTCTAAGTAAAGTTACAAGTGGTAACATACTGTGAACTTTGTATATCTAAAATCAAAATCAATCATTATTTTTGATTAGATTCAATGAAAATATTTTTGATGAATTTCGAATAAGGTTTGAAAATAAACTGAAAAAGCAGACTTATAAATTCGACAGTTTTATTTCTTTTATTATTTTGTAAAAAAAATAACGTAAAAGCTTCTTATAAATATTATTTTTTTACATATAGGCCAAATAATATAATTAACAACTAAGATCTTTTTGAAAAATCAACAGGTTGTTGATAAGCGTTAAAACTAATTTTTTATTTAATTTTCATGGCTGAAATCTCGTTAAGATCTATCGGCCTATCGAGACTTATTTCAAGGGTTAAATACCTTTTAAGAAACAAAATTGGAGTCTTCATTTCCAATACCCTTATAACTTAATTTTTGAGGGGATATAGCAAGAAGACTCAGCAAAATGTAAAATTTAAAGGCTTGAAAATTAGCGAGACGACCGGATATCAAAACAAAGCGGAATATTTCAAGTAAAAGTTGCAAATTATTCCCAAAATACGCCCAGAACTTTCTGCTACATTTGTCGCGAGCGAAAGGAAATTATTGGAAACAGAGCAGATTTACTGTAATACATTTTCTCCCAATGAATAAGTTAAAGTAACATGAATATTTCTAATTGATTACCATTCGCTGATATTAATTTTGAGATGTTAATTTAGAATAATTTTTGGTACGCCCGCGTGGAAACGGGCAGGACCGTGGGATATTTACATTTTTACCCTATAGCTTCTAATAAATGATCAATGGAACTCTCACTCACGCACAGCGGTCGATCGATTCATAGCACCATATTGAAAAATCCCTAGAGAGTAAGATCCATAAGTATTGATCAATCTAATGAAATTATATATTTTAGTAAAAAGGAGATAAGATAATTACCTAGATCTTCACTAAACGGGTCGTCTCCAAACAACTCCTGGCTCACATAGCGCAGGGAGTTCAGTTCATTCATCTTCTTTTCTCGATTCATCCTACTGTAGTAGTTTCTAGATTTTCCGTGGCGGATAGTCTGCTCGCCCAGCAGCGTCCTCATCCTCGCCCCGAGAGGAGGCTCGCCGTCCTCGCTGAGGTACCTCTGGTCTTCGCTTCTCCTCACTCGACTCAGAGGCAGCACACGTCCTTTGCGTGCCAACGAGAAGTTCCCGTTTGTCACGTCATCGGCGAGGATTCGACTTCTTTTGAAAGACGATATCTCATTCTCGACGGGCTTTTGGGCATCTTGAGATGCGCTCGGATTTAAGAAACAGAGAAAAAATAATCCAGTGGCGACAAAACACAACATTGTAACTAATTTTTTACTAACACCACGAGTACACAAAAGTCAAGTTAATAACTGTGATTTATTTTATTTTTTATAAAATGATTAAATTTCTTAAAACTAATTTTTTTTTTTTTTTTAATAATTCACGGTTTTAAACTATTGCACATTAATACACTGATTTAAAATTATTTTAAAAATCTGACATATATAATATACAAACTATGTAATACTTCCGCTAAAGATATGAGATCGGATGACTAGTCTTATGATGAGAGAAGGGTACGTCACGCGCGGTGGAGGCGCGGCTGGGGTCGGTCCATCGTCATGGTTTTCGCACTCGGGAAACTGTCAGCGAAAGTCCGTCGGGGTCTGAGGCGAGCAGCCAGCGGCCTCGACACTCGACACTCGACACGACCGATCCGGCGCGCGGTCGGCGCTGAACTGCCGCGCCGGGCCTCGCGCCTCGCTGTGCTCCTGATCCCTCCACAGATTTTCAATCAATGCTTGCAGTATTCGCATGAAAAATTATCACACGTATTTTTCATACCACTTTTACCAACAAATCCCACTTAATTATTTTTTACACTGCTGATACATCAAATCACAAATTCAATTCAATTCGCAAATTTTAAATGATTATCAAGTTTTCTGGTTATTCAGTTAATATCTGTAATCGTAGGTTAGTTAATAAAGACTTCAATGTTATTTCAAAAAATGTTGAAAGGTCGAATGGAAGACAACAGTCAAAAGCAGGTCAATATATGAACAAATCTATCGATTTCAGCCTCGGTGACTATAAATCTATATATAAATATAAATCAGAGAAAACACAACAAAAGACTTAATTATCTTGAAATATATCATTCTTTATAACTTTAATCCTTATTACTAAATAAGATAAGATACTAAATAAGATAAGTTTAATCGGTGTACAAATAACTTTTAAAGGATTTTCAAGAGATGACGTTATTAGTATTGAATCGAAACGGACAGTGTTGCAACTAACTTCATTTTATAACTCCATCATTAGACTTTTTATTTTATTATGTGTCATTTCGCTGAAGTGGAAGCAGCTTAGTTTTTGTGTGCTCCAAATATGTCAACTTTTGTGCCAACAAAACACAATTTGCGGGAAAGCTTACTTTTCTGCTTCCATTTGAAGAAAAGTGCAGCTTAAGGCCATCGAATGCTGCAAGAAGCTTACGGGAAACATGTATCATCGATTTCTACGTGTGAATTTTGGTATAAACGTTTTAGGAGTGGTGCTTTTAATACCTATGACAAAGAGCGCAAAGGGCAGCCAGAAAAGTTTGAGGATGCCGAATTGGAAGCTATATTGGATGAAGACTCGTGCCAAAAGCGAGAAAAACTCTCAAAACATTGGGAGTGACTCAACAAGCCATATCCGTTTGCTTAAAATCCATAGGAATGGTCCAATAGGTAGGATATATAGTGCCATAGACGCTTTTAGACAGCAGTCCGCGAAACGGGTACTAGTACCCGCCCCGCCTTTAGTGCGTTAGTAAAAATTAGTTACAATATTGTGTTTTGTCGTCACTGGATTTTTTTTCTCTGTTTCTTAAATCCGAGCGTATCTCAAGATGCCCAAAAGCCTGTCGAGAGTGAGATATCATCTTTCAAAAGAAGTCGAATCCTCGCCGATGACGTGACAAGCGGGAACTTCTCGTTGGCACGCAAAGAACGTGTGCTACCTCGGAGTTAAGTGAGGAGAAGCGAAGATCACAGGTACGAGGATGAGGACGCTGCTAGGTGAGACCATCCGGCACGGAAAATCTAGAAACTACTACAATAGATGAATCAGGAAAAGAAGATGAATGAACTGAATTCCCTGCGCTATGTGAGCCAGGAGTTTCTATATATAACCTCCCCGCGATCTCCATTCTTTTACTTGAGCATGGCTGTCATTCATTAAAAGGATCGGTAATAGAGTAGTGGATATGGAATGATTGTGGAGGGATGTGCTCTGGAAGTACCTTGTCGAGGTGAGGGAGCTTCTGATATTGTTTCTGTAGCTTGCTCAGATCTTAACGCCAGAGCTTTGTAAACATAAAATTATATAATAATGCTACTGAGCAGCAGCAATACGCAGACTTTTTTGACCTCGGGACCCACCGCACTATTTTCCACTTAAAAAATAATTTATATTGGCTCAGCATAAATATATGCCCAATGAAATGATCGCCAACTTCCTCTAAGAGAGGCACTCGATGAAGATATATTTAATCACAATTTAGTTTTTACATAATATTATGAGGCAACTCGTCATATTGAACCTTAAGAAATAGGAAATAAAAGAACATGCATCAAAAATACTCTTACCTCACCTGCAAAAATGTCAACGGATTAAATGTTTCGAAGCAAAATGAGTTTTTTTATAAATCTCACATTTTCTTTATATTAAATTTTAAAAATATTTTTGTGATATTATTTCAATTGATGTATGTTCAGTTATGTTTTCGTATAAATTTGAACATTTAGTAAAAAAGTAAAAAAAGCTTATTTCAGATAACGTTTTTTTTTTTAATAAAACGAATATAATAATCCGAATAGACAAAAGCGTGATGTCAGTTGTCTTACAACAAAAATAATTTCGATACTTCGTGATATTGTTCCTTGGTATAATTTTAGCATCAGTTTACTTTTACAGAAATGTGAAAATATATTTATATATATATATTTAACTTTTTTTCTCAGTTATAAAATTACAGTTTAGTTAGTAGGAAATGTATTTTTATTATGAAAAATATTTTGTGCTATTTTGTAACGGAAAATTTATTTACGTACGTGATGAAGCATACGGAAATTTCTGACACGTTTCAAAGTAAACACTAATAAAGTAAAATATTTGAATTGTGTATCGAAATATTAATTCATAATATTTATAATCCCCAGGTAGCAGATATATGTGATTGATATATTTTCATCAAAATTATGATATATTTATAAATTTACTAGAGTTCTTTAAAAAGTGCTGATTTACATTAAAATTATAAATTTAAAAAAAAATAACTATCTTTTTTTGATGAAAAGATACATACTTGGTTGGTTACACAGCAAATAATATTGTTTTGAATTTGAAAGCAAAATATATTAAAAAACATTGTTTTGTTTTTTTTTTTATCAATTATATTATTTATTTTATATTTATCAATTATACAAAATTGATGGAATAATAGTGTAACGACAAACAATCTTATAACAGAGATTGGATAAGAGCACTTTATTAAGTGGCGAAAAAACTGATTTTTTTTTCGATGATTTACATAAAATTCCATAAATTGATGTTTTTTTAAACAAAAAAAAGTTTTTGTTTAAAAAACGATTATATAATATATCTTCATAAAACGATTGATTATAATATATTTTCTTTATGAAGTGTCTCTGCTAAGAGGATGTTGGCGACCATTCCACTGAGCATTTACTTGTGCTAAACAAGAGTTCATGGTTTTCTCCTTAGAAAACCATGAACCATTTTCTGCAGCTTGATATTGGAAGAAAATGTCCAATTATTGCTGCTGCCCAGTAGCATTATTATATATCCTTTTTTTAACAAAGCTCTAGCCTTTAGATCTGAAACTCATTCTGTAGTAAGTTACATAAACAATAGCAAAAGCTCTCCCCCCCTCCTTGGCAAGATACTTCCAGAGCAAATCCCTCCTCAGTCCACTACTCCATTACCGATCCTTTACACACACTTAGGGTACAGAACGGCAGCCATGCACAAGCAACAGAATGGGGAGAGCGGGGAGGATATATTATATAAGTAGTTTAAATATTACAAATGAAATAGCGATAGAATGGCCGAAAAATTATATACATTTTTTAATCTCTTTTTTAGATCAATTAGCTTAATCGATACCATTTATCGATACAGATATATTTCGAATCAAATGCAGTTTAAAAAGTGGTGAAGGTGGTGAGTTATCGAGAGGCGCTGGGAGGGAGAGGGCCGCCATCGATTCTGCATTAGTGAGGCAATATCGCACGATGGATGCGATAAAATTTGTATTTTGTGAGATCGGACGACCTGCG
Source organism: Atopsyche davidsoni (assembly GCA_022113835.1). Lineage (NCBI taxonomy): Eukaryota > Metazoa > Arthropoda > Insecta > Trichoptera > Hydrobiosidae > Atopsyche > Atopsyche davidsoni. The sequence goes on along the minus strand of JAILWY010000009.1, from coordinate 18,255,805 downwards.
GATATTGGAAAACAACGCGATTGCACATTATCCGCCATGTTGGATGCCGGGACTCGGTAATAGTCGGATGTTGCGAACTGGGAATAATTAATACGACTCGCGTAATTTCATTTGTGAAATATTCATGTGCTCGATCTGTCTGTTATTATTGACACTTCATCATTATTTAAAAAATAAAATTTTGCTTGTTTTTTTATGAATTTTTTTTCTACTTGCCATAAACACCTAAGCTCTGATAATTTGGGAGCGTGGAAACAATACAAAGGCTTGATTTATTAAAAAAAAAGATCTTGACATTTAAACAATGTTGGATAAAATAGAGATTTCATAAACGTGGGTTGGCTTTCAATTGAAAGGTTTAATCGTAAAAAAGAGGTATGCGTCACAAAATAGTTTTAGGAGTTGAATTATATTATCAGATTCAGACACTTTTTGCCCTGTAACCAGTTGTAGAAATGGCTGTTGTAAAAGATTTATTCAAATTTTTAACTAAATAAAAAGATTATATGAAATTATTTTTATAAGCATATCAGTATTAACCTTTTTAAAGTAGTTTTTTTTATTTATTAAAACAATTTTTGTCAGAACAAAAGTAAACTTTTCAATATTTTAAGATAAACTGAAAAAATATAAAATTTTAATAAAAATCTTAATAAAAAGTGAAATAAGCATAATAAAAAATACTCTTGATTTAAAAAAGTACAAATATTTTTTTTCTAGATGTGTTAATCTTTTTTTTTATTCCAAACATTTTTTTATTTGCCAGATAATGCAATAAATTGTGAAAACACTTTCAATATACGGAATATTTATTAACGCTAAACACAGGTGTGAAAAATGTTCGTAAATGTTTTTTTTATTAAATATTGGTGGGACACATGTGTATTTTATTATAAAAAATATTTTTTTTATAAGCGTGTTTAAATTCTAAACAAGAGTTTAATGCTAATTTTCTTTTTCTAAAATCAATACATACACGTTTCTCTCTGTAGCTTTAACCCTTGTCAAAAGTATGTAAGAAGCATTCAAAAGGTTGCTCTAAAATAATTAAATTGATTTATTTTGAGAATTATATTATTAATATAAACAAAAATGGGACTTCAATAAAATCAAAGGCCGCATTTATTGTATAGCTATAGTGCACTCTAAACTTGTTCTTAAACCATTCACATCTGCTTAGGATTTTATCAAGATGAAGATTTAATAGATTACAAGGCAAGAATTCTCAATCTTTGGCTATTAAATTCATTGATCTTTTTAAAAGCCTACAAGAAAGCGAGTCTATACAGCTCAAATATTGTCGATTTTTTATTCATGTTCGTTTTTAACCCCCATCCACCTTGGTCAGCATAGTCCCTAAACCAAAAAAGATTTTCTACTCGTTGTACTCATTCATTAATTTTTTTTTTCGCTTTCTGTATTGCGCTTTAAAGGAGGTGCTATTAGTCTTAATAAAATAAATTACAAATATTATTTGTAGTCAGATGCCATATTTGAAATAGAATTACTATTTATTCATTACATATAAATGTTTGCAGAGAGGATGCGATGTACTCTTCGGTAGACAGCAGCTGTTTCTGTCAAGTAGATTCATTTTTCTATTATTCTCATTTCGCTGAGGATACCTTATGCATATTTTATTTGATACTAAAACAATGGGAGTACTGCACAATGTATAAAAACAATCGTGTGTTTTGTAAAGGTATGCTTTGAAGCTACCACAAATGGCATTAGAAGCAATGTCTCACATCACATTGGACTATGCGAATTAAATATTTTATGAACAGCATGCATGGTGCTAATACTACAACGATTTCGAAAATAATTACATTAAGAATAAAAGCTGGGGTTTTATAGTTTAATGATGGAATTTAAAACTTTGAAAAATCAAGTGTCATTTTTATGTATAACTTGTGAAATTACTTTGTCAGCATTTAAATTTTTTTTTTTACAAATCGTGAATAATACACACTCCAACACCTTGAAAAACATCAACCATAAAGAAGTTACTTTGGTTTTCATGCTATTTCTAGAGTGGTAGTAAAGTGATGGTGTTTTTTTTTTTTTTTTTTTAATTTTGATGATTTCAATCTAAGTTTACACGATACCGATAGTGGTATTACTCTGTTACCAAATTATGACTTGATTTGTTTGTTTTTGGGAGCACTCAATCTTAAACAAGTATTTTTTTAAATATTTCCAAAAAAAAAAACATTAAAACTGAAAGTATTGAAAAAATAGTATTATTGCAAAATGACATGCCTCTATCGTATATGTTATTTATTCTCACGAATAACTATTTTTACAGTTTATGGATGTTCGTAATTATCATAGAAATGTTATGGTTAGAAAATAAAGTTGTTTATATAATAATTAACATTGTTACTAAATATTTTTGTTTATTTTTATAAGCAATATTCAAAAACACGTTCATTTTTCATACGCTATAAACGCTACAAACAAAAAATAACGGTCGGCAAAAATAGACAAAAATCTATCGACTTGTGTTTTATAAGAAAATTTTCATTTAACCGGTTCAACATGAAAATAAATATTGTCAGACTGACAGAAGATAGCAGTTTAAATGTTTTAAAAATCGTGTAAATTTAGCTTTACTTTTAGAAGTGACTTTTCATGCGCAAATAAAACTTTAGTGCACATCCATTGTTTCGGCGTCGTGTGACGTCACGATGCCTTGCTTTGGTTGGCGCAGCACGCGTTAAAGGAGAGCTGTGTTCGAATAAAGGAGGGTTGTTAAATTGAGATTGAAGATGGCAAACATTTCAGTCCTTGTTGTCTAGGAGGAAGAAATGTTACAGCCGGCTTTAGCAAACGAGGGTTGATCCTACTAATTAAAATCTTTAAAGTCCTGGAGTCTCCCTTCAGGTGAGATAGCACGCAATAAATTGACAATGCTTATTGCTAGTTATGCCAAATAAAATGAAAAGGAATACGATGTTTTCTGTTCACTAGAGAGTGATGGTTATTTCACGTCTTTTCGCATGTGAGATATTGTAAATAAACTCCAAGATATATAGACGAATTTATAAATGGGAAGGGTGAGAGATTATTTTACGGTAAAAATACTTTAGCAATTTTAGTAAATTCTTTACGTACAAGTATTTTTCTTGAAAGTTTATGGAAAAGTCACAAAAAATTCGCGGCGAAAAAGTTTTTCGTTTTGACTTTTCATATCTTTTAAAGCTGAAAACGACATAATATGTCTTCAAACTATAAAAATAATGGTTATTGCAACTCATATTCCGTAAAATAAAAAAAGTGATTAAAATAAAGTTTTTGTATTGTAACGTATCGGGGTTCACACTTAAAGACTTATTTATGTCAACACAAGTTATATTTATTTATCTACGTACAGAGTATTTATTTACATTATACATTTATATTAACATTGTCTTTTAGTACTGTCAGAGCGAGACCCGCCTTTGACACTAATCTCAAAATGGCTTCCCCTTGCATCTCCAACATTCGAGGGCTCGCGCGAGGCGCATTCCTCGATTCTCCAAAACCTCGTATTGGCGCTCTAGTCGACGCTCGCTCGATCATTCCAGTCCTTTGCTTTATAGCGTTCTGGATGGTTCGATTTTCAAACTTACTGCTAGACCGTAACACTGCCCCCTCCTCAGTCGTTGTTCCGTCCCGGAACACTCGCTGTTTATTCACGTGTACGTAGCGGCAGTCTGGTCCACGTTGACATCCAGTGGTTGCGTCAAAATAGCATCGCACTGTCCTTCGCTCTATTCCACTGACCCAGGGATGATAGCAGCATACTTGGATCTTAATCCCCGTATGCTGGAATAGTTCCTCGAGCATGCTTCGCACTATACGCCAGTCCGGATAGCTCAACTTGGGCAGGCTGAACTTTCGGATCTCCTGCTCCAATAGCATCCTTCGTAGGCTTACTAGGCTATCCCATATTACTTGATAATCAGCCCCCTGATGGGCTGTTTCTCTTGTAATTAGGAAGAACAACTTCCGGCCTTCGCGTTGTACCTGCAGAGTGTCTCCCAAAGACGACTCTTGAGCTTCTCTCTTCATGTCTCCGTACTTATGTTTTGTGACTCTTAAGACTCCCTTTGACATGTCCGAGTCTTTACTTATTTCTTGAACCAGAGCATAATCTTTCGGTGTCAAAAATAAATCTTGTCTCACTTCGGTGGTTACACCATATCTGGCCTTTCTTCCGGCACCGTGTCGGATCATGAATTCGCCAAATGTTAATTCTTCTGCCGGCACTCGACATACTCGCACTGTCTGATCAGTTGCCTCATCGTTACTGCCCAAAAAAGGGCTCAGGCGGTTAAAATGAACAACCCTAGGTTTTCCAATCGGTCTCTTCCGGATGCGATATATTACATCATTTATCTTTTTCATTACTTCGTACGGACCGTCCCACGCCCGTTGGAGTTTTGGAGAGAGCCCCCTCCGTCTCTGAGGATTGAATAGCCAAACCAGATCCCCGGCTTGGTGTCCACCTCCTTCAGCTCCCAGGTCGTATCGATCCTTCATCCGATCACTAGCATCTTGGATGTTGACCCGTACTCTGTCATGAGTTTCGTTTAGCTGACGGCGTAAGTCTGAGACGTAGCCTTCTCCCACCAAGCTTTCTCCAGGTTTCCCTCCGAACTTCAAATCGCACGGGAGGCGCAGTTCTCGCCCAAAAATTACACTAGCTGGTGTTTGTCTAGTCGCCTCGTGGATGGAAGAACGATACGCCAATAAGAACAGGTGCAGGTGTCTGTCCCAGTCTCTTTGATGATCAGCGACAACTTTGGATAAATATTTACCCATAGTCCGGTTCATTCTCTCGACCATTCCGTCAGATTGCGGATGTAGTGCTGTTGTCCTCGTCTTTCGAATGCCCAGAGTTTCACACACTCCCTGAAAGACAGACGATTCAAAATTTCTCCCTTGGTCAGAATGCAACTCCATCGGAATGCCAAATCGGCAGATCCATTCCTTCACAATAACGTCAGCGACAGTAACGGCTTCTTGGTTCGGGATGGCGTATGCTTCCACCCATTTACTGAAGTAGTCCATCGTCACCAAGATGTATTTGTTTCCGGCTTCTGATGTAGGAAACGGGCCCGCTACATCGATCGCTATTCTCTCAAATGGGCTCCCAACGTTGTATTGACGCATAGGTGCTCTTCGTTTGCGTTGTGGTCCATTGGCCGTTGCACAACACACGCACCTTCGGCACCAATCGCGGACGTCTTCCTTGCAATTGACCCAGTAGAACCGTTCGCGTATCTTTTCTAGGGTTTTTCTGGTCCCAAGATGGCCTCCGGATGCTCCATCGTGGATTAGTTTCAGCACTTCGGTGACCCTCTTCCTTGGAATGACCAGCTGCAGCCTCTTTTGCGTCCCATCGTCATTTTCTAGGATGCGCTTCAACAATTTACCTTCTAATGTCAAGGAGTTCCACTGTGCCCAATATGCTTTCACACTTGGAGATAAAGAAGCTATTTCTTCCCAGATTGGCCGATGTCCAGCTCTCTTCCATTTGAGCACGTATTTTAACTCTGGATCATTTTCTTGGTCTATCAGCACATCAGTCTCGGACCACTCGTCATTACGTACAGTCACTCTTTCGACTGTAGCTGATTTTTCCTCTGCCCGACAGCAATGAGTACAGTTCTCAGCGCAGGGCCTTCTTGATAGAGCATCGGCATTACGATGAATGGTTCCTGCTCGATGTTCAATGTCAAAATCGAACTCTTGAAGTCTTTCGATCCATCTTGCTACTTGATTTTCGGGGTTTTTGAATCGTAGCAACCACGTCAGTGCAGCGTGATCAGTTCGGAGAAGGAATTTCCTTCCGTAGAGATATTTGTGAAAATGTTCGACGGACTTCACGACTGCGAGCAGTTCTCTTCGCGTCACACAATAATTGCGCTCTGGTTTTGATAACACCTTGCTAAAGTACGCAATCACTTTTTCATGGCCGTCTTGCATTTGCGATAAGACCCCTCCGATACCCACGTTGCTCGCATCAGTATCCAAGATAAATTTCTCGTCCGGTTTCGGATAACTCAGGATGGGGGCGCTGCTTAGTCTCTGTCGTAGCTCGTCAAATGCTGTTTGGCAGTCTTGGCTCCACACAAATTCATTGCGTTCCTCGGTTAATCTGATTAGAGGTTTAGCGATGTCTGCAAACCCGGGAACAAATCGTCGATAGTACGTGCATAATCCTAAGAAACTTCTTATTTCGTTTTTGTCCTTAGGTTCCGGCCATTCTTTGACGGTTATTATTTTCTCGGGATCGACAGTAACTCCGTGAGCAGATATCACATGACCGAGATATTTCACTGTCCTCTGAAATAAGTTGCACTTAGATGGATTAAGTTTCAGGCTAGCTTCTTGAAGCCGTCGAAACACTTGTTCTAAGTTTTTTAAATGATCGTCAAAAGTTCTTCCAAGCACTATAATATCGTCAAGATAAACGAGACAAGTTTCCCAGGACAATCCTCGAAGTACATTCTCCATTAGGCGCTCAAATGTAGCCGGCGCGTTGCATAGACCAAAGGGCATTACGGTGAACTGCCAAAGGCCATTTCCAGTCGAGAAAGCTGTCTTTTCTTTATCTTTAGGATCAAGTTCGACCTGCCAGTAGCCACTCTTAAGGTCTAGGGTTGAGAACATTTTGCATCCAACTAATGAGTCCAGAGTGTCGTCTATTCGCGGCAGAGGGTAACTGTCCTTCTTCGTTACGTTGTTAAGCTGCCGATAGTCCACGCAAAAACGGGTTGTTCCGTCTTTCTTCTTAACTAGTACGACAGGTGAGTTCCACGGACTATTTGATCGTTCAATAATTTTTCCTTGGTTCATTTCTTGAATGATCCGCTCAGCCTCTTCTCTTTTTGCCAGCGGTAACCTTCTCGGTGCTTGTCGAATCGGTCTTGCTTCGCCCGTATCTATTCGATGTCGCACAATGTTAGTCCGGCCGCGTAATTCTTTCGAGCCTTCGAAAACATCTTGATACCGACGGATTAATTCTACAATATATTGTTTCTGTTTTGCTGTTAGTTCTTGACAGGAATCGTCCAATAGTCGCTGGAGATGTTTGGGCAGTTTCGTATTTACTCCTGACGGGGTGTCTTTCAACTGTCGGACTATTGTGGACACTGCAGAATAATTTGCGAGTGGGCTACCTTTCTTCAGATCCACAGGAAAGTCATTGATATTAATCAAACGTACGGGTATCTCCTGTGTCGTACGTATCAGCGATTTAGCGACCAGGACTCCAGGGGCTTGCATCGTATTTCCAGGCTCGAGCATTAGTATTAGTCCTTCCGGAAGCTTGGCATTTAAGCAGGCTTGCACAATCATTTCGCTACGTTTTGGCACCACCGTGTTCACTGCTAGTATAACTTGTCCGGTTCCGTTCTCATTCGCCTCAAGGACAAGTTCTTCGCCATCAATTTTGACAACTCCTTCTTTCAAGTCAAGCTTAAATCCTAACTTTGTCATAAGATCCATGCCAAGAATGACTTCCTCTTCTATTTCAGCCACTAACGTTATATGTTCGGCAGTGACTGCGCCAAATTGAAAAGTGGCGACCATCTCCCCGTGAACGCGAGCCGCTTCGCCTGTCGCAGTACGAAGTCTCCATCTGGAGGGGAACAAACGCTCTTTAGACATGACAATATCTGGCCGTAGGATTGTCATTGTTGCTCCGGTGTCCAATAGTAGTTTCCGGTTTCTTCCATTGACCAATCCATTTACAAATATGCTATCCGTGCGTCCCTTTAGTGTTGCGACTCTTGCAGAACGGCGCGGGAGGCTAGTAGTGCGGGTCGAAGGTTGCCCCTTTCCATCAACCCATTCTAGTTTTCCGAAGATTCTTGATACCTTCCTCCGTCTTGAAGTTTTCTGGGACAGCGAATCCTCAAATGACCAATCTGGCCACAATTCCAACACCGAGGTCTTTCAGACTTCTTAAATTTAAGGGCTTCCAATACGCGCTGAACTATTTCTTCTATCGATAGGTTCGATGGGGCTTCTTCCACGCCTTCCATGGCCCGGACGCGAGGATGGCTTCTTAGTGATTGCTTGACTGCCTCGAACTCAAGGGCTTGAGTCAAGGCGTCACTCAATGTCTTCGGGCGGGCTAATTTCACGGCTAGTTGTGTCTCTACTTCTCTCAAACCATCTAAAAATTTTTCTACCGCCAGGCTCTCATATACGTCATCAGGAACAGTTGGGTAGGCGCTTCGCACCATTCGCACGATGTCCGCCTCGAACTCTTGGAGTGATTCTGTTGGTTTCTGGTAGCGGTTTTTTAACTGGGACCGATAAATCTGTTCCATATACCGATTACCAAAACGCATATCAAGTCGTTTAGTCAGCTCAGTGTAGTTGACCCTGTCCTCCAGCGGAATCGTTTGCAATACCCTGAGGGCATCGCCACGCAGTAAGAGACTCAATATGGATGCTTTTTTTATAGCTGACCATCCGTTGATCATGGCCGCCGTCTCGAATAGCGCCAAATACTCCTCCCATACGGTTTTTCCATCAAAAGTCGGCAGATCAGTTTTTATGCTAATATTTGTCGCTTCATGCTTGTGGTCATGTTGGGGAGTATTCTCCAATGGTTTCGCGTCAGTACTTCTTTTTGTATCCATATTTCCAGAGTGACTCGCCGATTCTTCCGCTTGCCCGGCTAACCGCTTTTCCATGTCTTGAATGACGTCCTTAATCCTTCGGTCAACTGATTCGTTCAGTTCTTCTATCTTCGCGTCAAGCTTGGTGGTTTGTTTTTCAATCCTCGCGTCGATTGATTCCATTAGCATTGAATCCAATTTTGTCAACTGACCCGCCAGCTCAGTCCCAATCTGTTCCCGTAACTCGTTTGCTTGTTTCTCCATCTCGGTCCTCATTCCGGCCATCGTTTTGAATAAATCAGTAATGCTGCACGGCACTTCAAAGAGGAACTCCTCTGGGTTGTGGCCCTCTTGTGCCAGGGATTCCTTCAATCTTAACACAAGGGTTGGCTTTGACCCTGTGCTTAAAAGATCTCGATCTTCAAGTTCTCTCTTTAGATCTACTATTTTGAGATCACTCACGTTAACGTGCTTTGCCATTTTGTTTTTCAACTTTATTTATTTTAATTATTATTTATTTATCACCCCACACACCTGACACCAATTGTAACGTATCGGGGTTCACACTTAAAGACTTATTTATGTCAACACAAGTTATATTTATTTATCTACGTACAGAGTATTTATTTACATTATACATTTATATTAACATTGTCTTTTAGTACTGTCAGAGCGAGACCCGCCTTTGACACTAATCTCAAAATGGCTTCCCCTTGCATCTCCAACATTCGAGGGCTCGCGCGAGGCGCATTCCTCGATTCTCCAAAACCTCGTATTGGCGCTCTAGTCGACGCTCGCTCGATCATTCCAGTCCTTTGCTTTATAGCGTTCTGGATGGTTCGATTTTCAAACTTACTGCTAGACCGTAACAGTATTTAATAAGCTTTGCGTAAAATTTGAAACTTTTCTAATATGTATAGATTTTAACGTTTTCCTAATGTTTCATTTAATTTTAAACCTGAATCTCTCCCGGAATAAATAATCCCTTAATTTAGAGAATAACTTATTTTACATTAAAAACTTTAGAGTAAATTTTATTTCATAAAATAGGTTCTAACACAAATCTTAAAAATAACACTCAAACATTATAATATCCGGTTTAATAAAACTTTAGTATTTTAAAAGATTTAAAATAATCATTCCGTGCAAGAATCTCTACACGTATTTATTGTAAATTAACTTCTGAAAGTCAATTAAATGTCAAATATGAAGAATATTAAAAAACATGTTTTCATTATGTTTTTATCATGAAATCGATCAAAAATACAGTATATACAAAATAAGCACCAATGGCATACATTGATCATTTAATACAACATGTTTTGCAAGGTATTTATTTTTCATAATAATAATTAAGATAGGTTTGTGTTTTGTGCAACATAAATTTACCAAAAAAATTGTTAATTTTTGGAGCTTTTGATTTCTAAAACGCATATGCAAATAAATAAGTTCAATACGCGTCCGAAGACCTTTTATTATTTCAACGAATGTTTTTTCGCCAGAAACCGTTTTGTCCTGTTCGTATTCATAGTTTTGATAGTTGCAAGTAGTGCAAATTACAAAAAAGCAACATTCGCAAGTCTTAGCATAATTAAGTTACGCTACCCCTGAACAGCGGCTGCTGGAGGGTGTTCGGTTGTTCTGCATACAATTAACAATGGCAGTGTCGCGGCATACGGGCTCCGGCTCTTACACGCCGGGAGGTTCTATGTCGGTGGGACGTAAAGTAGAGTGAGATAGTTGTGGGGTCATTTGGAAAACTTGTAGCACACAAACGCGTGCTTACTTCCAACGTATGCGTCGAGGATGTGTGAAAGCCTCATGTTGTTTTCGAAGCCGTGACGAATATAAACCTTTGTCTTTGAATGAAGATAAAAGTCTGAAAAATTATATAAAAAAAACATACGAATTTTAAAAATTACAAAGTTTACAGTATGTTGATAATGATTAAGTACATTTTTTCAATTATTGAAAATTGATTAAAGAAACTCCATGTCCGGTCCATTAATAATCAATCAAACCGATATAGGCAAAATCGTACTTCCTGTGAGATGGTCTTCACAAAAACCAACAATATATTTAACAAGTGCGTGTATTGGCTTAATTAAATGGACATTAAAAATAATAATATCCATTTCGGATTTAAATGCTTCACTCAGTACTTTGTGTTAAAAGTCTAGTATTGCAACATAATACTCAATATTTATTTGACATAATAAGTAAGTTGTTTTATTTATAGGATATGATTGTTAAAACTATCCAATATACATGATTTTTGTAATAAATTTATAAAAATTTCAGTTGTATTAATATATGGTAATAGAATCAACGTGGCTGTAGATCAGATTGCGACCTCCAAAAGTATAATATTAGTAAAAACGCTTGTTTCATTGTTATGTCATGTCAATTGAATTAAAGACACAACAACGTGATTTAATTCAAACAAATGAAGATTTTTTTAAAGTATTATTAATTATAATTCCTGTCACAAAGCAACACCTGGCTTTATTAAAGATAAAAATCTTATCACCGGCAGCATATATCAAATATCATGGGGTCAAAAGCAATTAATATCTTCCTTGATACTAAGATAATTCGAAATTCAGCTGAAGGAATCTGAAAGTTCCTTTCGATTCTAAAGTGATTTATAGAAGATAAGTATTTAATAAATTGACTTTGGAAGTAAAGTAATTGAATTATTAATGTTAGGCCTCGAAAGTAATTTGTAGCTTGATTTTTTTTAAATATCTTATTTTATACACACACACACACACACACACATATATAGACATATATATATATATATATATATTTTTTTTTTTTTTAAATTATTTTTTATTTTTCATATAACTATCTATATATAACTCGAAAACGTAGTATCGAAGACTTCTTCGCTATGTTGTGTGGTGTTTTGGTGCTATAGTTAGTGTGTCGGCGAATACCGCGGGCGCTCCCCGGGGAGTCTCAAACTAGTCACGGACTTCTTGGGAGCACTCCTTAAAGGTACGCCGAGAGTACTCAACGAATTTACTATTTCTGTAAATATTATATCTACTGAATCTTATAAATATTTAATTTATCGACAGATTTATCAATATACCAAGAACGTTATTCCTAACACATTCTTTGAACGCACTGTAATGATTAAGGATGTGCGCTTCCGTGAAACCATACTATAAACTAATGACCAACTAGGTTTTGTGTTATTTTCATCAAATAAAACAAAATTAACCGCAACAACCAATTCATTTTAAAGATAGTTCATTCAATATTATTATCTAGCGACTTTGAAGTTATTATAAGTGCTCACTTTGCTCAAACAACGTGCTTATTTGCCATTTAAAAGTTTATTAATTGTTGTATACAAATATACATTAAAAATATTTTTTGAATACAATTTTCCAGTACACTAGAAAAATACTTGTCACGTAAAAAAACATTATAAAATATTTATTATTATTTAATAACTTGTTGTCTCATTTAATTTCATGTAAAATTACAATATGATCTTGAAGTATAGCTTGTATAATGTTGTGTATATTACTTAAATAAAATAACATAAGCAAAGCCTTCTACGAATCAAAACAAAAATAGCTAAGTTACGCGCAGGTATCATGGAAGGTAGATACCTGGAAACCATTAGCAAGACCAGAGACACAGCCCTGCGTCAGAGGGAGAGCTCACTGTGCGAGACGCGAGTGCTCGAGCGACCTATTTTCTACCATGAGATATTGAGATATTGTAATAAGTACCCAAACTTAAGGAAATTGATACTCGACTTCCGTTTTTCTTATAAAAAATCTGAATACTGAAAAATTATTAACGATATCGTTTACCTATTTCGATCGTTATGCTTTCGGTGTGCCTCCTACATTTTTGCTGTTCTCGTAAATCAATCATTATACATTTAATATTTATAGCTTTCTTTTATATTCTACAGAATAAGTAAACGAATAATAAATTTAAAAATAATTTCACATGAAGTATTTCAAGAAAGCAGAAATGGTACATTATTTAAAAAATCTTACTTCTACCATAAAAAAACGAAATATTGTTTTTATTTTATTTTTCTGATAGATCCAATTTTATGATTTCATTTTAAAATAAACCGTCTTTAGGCAACATGATTTGAATACTACTTACTTATAAATAATTAGCCAGTCAGCCTCTGTATACTTACACGAAACTATAAATTTCTTCAAAACTCACCTATTTTGAAGTTTTTGTTTTTTTATTTTGTAGTTTTTAAGGTTTTCTGATTTGAATTTTAATATATTTAAGTTACCGCCGTTAATCAACTGCTGTCAATTTTTGTTTCTATTTGAAAATATTATATATCAACAAAATACAATTAAAAAATAAATGAACAAACTTGGAAAGTTTGTCGCTTGTGTTTTTTAAATCTTTTAAAACAAAGGCTTTCCATATTTTCGAACTGTATTCAATAGTTACAGTATAGAGAAGTAATTTTTATTTGGTGAAACAAGGAGTTATTAAAATAATTATCGTACGTAGGGCAAGAATGGCTTGCCATTGTATTTAGTTTGCTTCTTTAGATTACGTTAGGTATGGTATTACTGTATAATTGGTAACAAGGAAATAATTACATATGCAATAATTAACTATGTTACTTTGTCGAGTTATCAAGCTTCGTAATGAAATGTTTATTGTAATATGATAAGATTGAACGAATTTGAACGAATACTCGAAATATAACAAAACGAATATCAGAAAATTTGTGTTCGGGGTTATAATATATATACATATATGTAGTATATATCAATTATATACATATATAAATTAGTGATTGATCAGTTGGAATGATCGAATGGAAAAAAAACAATAATCTGAGTTCTTTTGCAACGCGATGATTAATTGAATCAAAAGAAAACAACGAAACCTAAGCCGCGGTAACTCACAAACTTCAGCCGTAAGATAATTTAGACCCAAGACGGGCGGCAGCTTACCCGGAACCTCTCAAGGCTCGGGGCCTATCAAGTTTCCAGGAGACCCGCAAATTAGCGGCAACAATCGACCGAGTGTCCCGATTCTAAGTGGCCCATAAACCAGTTCCGTGAAGGAGGGCTTGTCACTGTGACAGGTGATCGGCGGGGCTCGCGGCAGGGCCACCGCAATGTACCCAGTAAATCTCCCAACATTCAAAAAATAACCCCCAAATATTACGGAAAAAAAGCTTTTTAAGCCAGAAAAGGTTCACGACTAAGACTCGAAGTTTGTTTCATAAAATTTTTAAATATTGTCCTTGTCAAAAATATTTTTTTTACAACGGCTTCACACTTGCGAAAACGAATAATTTTTTCGTCCAGTCACAGTGATTCCACTTGAATTTCTTATAAAAATTGCAGTAATTCTTTTTCAAGCTTCATGTTTGTTCAATTTAATTGTTTATGGACTACGACATACAAATAAATCACAAAGCTGTAGATATTTGTGATCGAAAACTGTCCCTTCCCATCACTGTTTAATATCAGGCGCGTTATTATGATTCAATATGAAATTTGCCGAGTAATATTGGGAATTGAATCCTTAATTAACTAAAGTGTCATTAGTTTCAATATTTGATAGTAGAGTATTGAAATTGTAATTTACGAAAACGTTAATAAAAACAAGATACATGAAATCATAATTGTTGCCAAAAGTAAGTAATACGATTAATTAAGAAAAAATATAACATCGAAATTTCCAATTAATTGATAGTAAAATTCAAACATGAAACCAATTAATAATTAGTAATTTTATAGAGTATATTTTATAATGAGTAATTTATGCAGATCCATGAAGCTTCATAATAATTAATTTTGAATGTTTATTTCTTCAGAAATCAAATGAGGCAATAATGTAGCACGGGATGTAGCACCTACTTGGTGCTACATCCCGTGGCTAGTCCTGAGCTCCTGCGAGAAGCAGCTCTCGCTACAAATCACGAAAGTCCTTGATCACACCGCCCAGTTATATCGGTCTGCCTAACACTAACGTCCTTCGGGATCGCTGAATTGCACTCGTCTTGTTGGCTCCGATTGTTCACGGGATGCAGATAATTCAAGTAGCACAGTCTACTCATTTATATTGACATTCTTGTACGACTATACTAACTTTCTGTTCATCATCATATGGGGCAATAACCTTTTTTAAACCATCTAATGTTTCACATGTAGTCTACTCACACATGACCCAGTATATTAAAAGTTGCCAAAGTTGTTTCGTCTGTAACGTCCATGTTTCCAAAGTGCGTGTGAACGCTGGTCTAATGAGAGTGTCTTGATCAGAACATTTGGTTCTTCGGAAGCTCAGGCAGAACTCATCCTTGCATCCCAGTCATAATAGTACTGACTGAGAGCCAATATAAAAGTTGCTTCAATATTTGTAATTTTATGACGTTTTTCAAAGTAAACATTACCACAGCAAATATGTTTGTTTTTAGTTTAAAATTGACTATTGATTAAATCGTGTAAGGGTAGGTTGGAAGCCCTGCTTGGGGCGCAAGACCCGGGACTGACACGGAGACTAGCTGTGACGTCACGGTGCCGGGTCGGTGAGTGAAAACTTCGGTCGTGCGGTCGGAGGATTCAGCCTCGAAGGCGTGAAAATTATTTCCATATGAATGACAGCGGACTTGCGGGGTCAGTTATCTGACCGTTTGAATTATTACGAAGCTTTGGTGGGATTGTGAGATTTCCTAACTTTTCCTACAAATGCAAATTGAGAGAGTGGATAAATTGATATATCAGAAATATTGAGTTACTCGTCTTTAAATAAATGGTTTGAAATATGTCAGTTACTGTTAGATCGCTTATTCAAATATTGTTGAAGAGCGTCTTAGATTCTTAGATTTAAATGTGCATAAATCTGGCTATCACGTTGAACTTTTTGAAATTTTATTTATCAATTTTGAAGTAATTTATTAAGGTTTGCATGAATTGAAAATTTTACCTCCCATGAAGATCCGTAGTTGACAATGCCTAATAGGACGAAGCATAGTAACGTGCTACGTACTATTTGATTTTTCTCTTGACTCGAATCGTAATTCACTGTTTTGTAACTAAAGTATAATTGGTCAACTCGTTGTTAAACTGTTTTTTGTATCTATTGACAGTGTACAAGTATACGGCAGTAAACTTGTGGTTTGCCTGTAACTATTAATTAAGTAATTTTCCACTTATAAAACAGACCAAACTTTGAAGCATATTCAGGTTTATTTTTTATTTGATAGGTCTTGGTTTTTTTTGAAGTTTCTACATCTACAAAATTAATCAATCATTGTACGCAATTTTGGATTTGTTTGAATAATATCTGCTTTTATCATTATTCAAAATTATACACATGATATAGAGAGGTTCTCAGTTTCAGGATGTATTTAAAAAATAATATAGTTACGCCTGAAATGGTCTACGTTGTAATTGAAGCATTGCTATATATATATCCGTTATAATTAGTATTTATGAAAGATATTACACTGATATAGAGATGGATTATTCAGGGGGTACATATAGTTTACGGTTAGCACAGCACAACCCTCTATTATCACTGTCGGGAAATTACCCTAAACTGGCCAGTTCACAGGCCAACGAGGGCGGAAGCCTCAGGGGTAGCAATCACATTTTTAAAGGATCTTCAAATATACACGTGCTATTTCTTAAACTGTAATATGAATAATAAATGTTATAAAGTAAATTTATACACCTATTATATCAACACAACTTTGAAAGAAGGAAGTAAGCAAGTACAAATTATAGTCGTATCCAACATGTCACGTATCCGATAATTACCATTTTGTAAAAAAGGAAAACACAGATTTTTTCCTTTGGAGTGTATATAATTTCTTTTAATTCCGAAACAATTACTAATCTGATAATTTTTAACATTGAATAAAGGGTCATTATTATGTAAGTAGTTTTTTAGCAATAGATTTTTTCGTTAATCGACGGGAAGATTCACAAAAAAAATTAGGCTTCTTTCGTTTTAATTTAATAATACTGCACTCGATTTATAATTTTTATAGTCGACCAGCAAACTTGCTTGGTCTTGACTTACGATGTGGTTGTGGTGTGTATTTCTCAATTTTAAATTATACTAATAAATTAAACAATTTTATTTGATAATGATAGAATTCTAAGGCTCTTGTTGGATGCCGACGCTTTCTTTCGGTTATGCCGCAATAGATAGTGGCCAATAGTTCACCCTGCCTTAAACATTACATCATAAGTCTATTATTTTATGCAAAGACTATATAAGCTAGCAAGGTAAGCTGCAAGTAGAAACCGCCGCTTTCCCAGCACCCATAAATCATGTTAGCCGGGGTGCGGTTACCATTGCACAATAATTATGCAAATAAAGCTGTGGTTCTATGGCTCAGTTTTCAGGCTCCTCGCAGACTTCGTGGCGACATCCTGATAAAACTGGAAACCAGCGCTACTTTCGCTTTAGTTCACCAAATGTTTTATTTTTACAAAATATTATATCCCCGTTTGCTTTTTTAAAAATATATTTTGACATTATAACTTTTAGTAGTAACGGTTTGAACAATCACCAAGTGTGATTAGCATAGAGAAAACTCAACTTTTAAAATGAAATAATTGATAATTTTTTTGTTTTGCAAGCTGCGTTTTTGAGAAAAAAAATTGAAGATGTGCCAAGAGGCGGGATTTTAAAAATAATAATTAGTTAAAAACAATCTAAAAATAATAATAATAAGATCGGCCGCGGTGTCGTAGATGACATCATGATAAAGCGCTATTCACGGAAACGGTACAATATCATGTTTCTCAGGAAATAGAAGCTCCCTACGACAAGTAGCAACTGGAGCTTCGAAGGAAAATGCACCGAATCTTCATAACTTGCTCGTTTGAGCCAGCCTTTGCAACTTCAAACTCAATAATGCGGCATTCCTACATGTAATGCTTTTATAACAATCCATGAATTCTTATAAAAGTTTATTTAAAAATGATATATTTAAAATAAAATACTTCTGTGATTTTTTCCATATATTCAATTTTATTATTGACCTCTTTAGACAACCTTTCACGTCAAAATATAAACGTTTACATATGGAAATTATGAGAAAACTGCATTTATATCAATTATACTTACATATAATATATAAATAATAAACCGTTTTTTGATCATTTACGTACTCCAATTGACATTGAAAACAACAGAATTTTTTTTATTTTTAATCTATTATCTACCGACATATGTCGGTAACCATTCCGAAAAAATCATTTCAGAATATTCTCTTTGATTTGGGCGATGTAAAATATTTTACATCGCCCAAAACAAAAGGAATGTTCTGAAATGATTTTTTCTTCTACAAGATAAGTTATTATGATATATTATGGATGTTTTAAAATCAACGCAGGCACGCGATAAATGGCATAAAGAGTGACATGCGATACGATATTAACGAATTATACTTCAGTGAAAAATTTCTAGAAAAAAAAAAAAAAGTGTAATTCATTTCTATCAAAAATGAAAATTCAAATGAACCTGTCATATTTTGAAACGCACAAATTGAAGTGTTTTTTGGGTTATGAAAAATTCAAAAAACGAAAGTAAATTGAAGAATTTACTTGGCATAAAAACTGTAACAATGTACTGATATTTTGTGGTTATATGATATATATTAATATATGTATTTATTCTATATAGCCAAAAAATATATAAGTCATATTCATAAATGTATTTATTTTATATGAATAAATGTAACAATTTTGCAAGAATCGTAGATTGAAATAATGCCAGTTAAGAAGAGCACCAGGTATCATATTCCAGCAAAATTTCCACTATATGCCAAAAGGTTTCGTAAATTTCTAATTACGCTAAAAAGTGTAACTGCATATTCAGTAGCGTTATGTCATTTAAAGCTCTAATTCTGCCGGTAGTTTCAATATTAAAATTGCAAATTGTAGTGATGGCGGGGAAGTTTTGCCACCGCGGTCCATGACCAGCACCACCCTTAAAAATATGACTTAGCGATAAAAAAAAAATAGCCGCTTTATGAGGAAGATGTTAAAAAAATAATTAAATATTTTTATTTTCTTGAAAATAATACATAAAATGTTTCTCTCTGGAGAAATGTACTATAATATGTCAAATTTGTTTTGTTAATTTCAATATTTAAAAAAAAATCTTCTGATAAAGTTTAAAAGCGATATCAAAATAATCCAGCATTCTTTCGCTTGCACAACTCAGAGAGGGTTAATTTTCCGGCAGTTTATCGAAAAAGTTATGAATTTCAAACTCCAGATATTCCTCCACTAAAATAAAACTTCGTAATCTCCATCAGATTTTTTAAAATGTTATTTATTGGCATATCATGGTTCTTTATAAATAAAAAAAATTATGAAATAAATTTAGTTTTGACGACTATTAAATGTCTCACCTAGGAGGAGGTTGGGGACTATTTCACTGAGCATATAGTCATGCTGAGCTAGTTTTCATAGTTTTCTAAGGGAAAAATAGTGTAGTGGGTCCCCGGGTCCTTTAACATTTATATTGGAAGGAAAAGTCTGCATACTGCTGTTACCCAATGGTATTTTTATATAATTCTTTCCTAAGAAAACTTTGGCGTTTAGATTTGATACTACTTCTCCAGCAAGCTACAAAAACAATAACAGGAGCCTCCACACCTTAGTAAGTACTTCCAGAGCACATCCCTCCACAATCATTCCAAGCCCACTACTCCATTACCGATCCTTTACACACGCTCAGGGTACAGAATGGCAGCCATGCACAAACAACAGAATGGGGAGAGTGGGGAGGAACATAAATTTTAATAGAATTTAAAAACAAAACCATTCAATGTATTTACAAAACTTTTGTAAAAAAAAAAATTTAGTATAATTTTTAAGAAAACTTAAATGAATCGTGATGTTTGAGTCTTAGTTATGTATATGGTACTTAAAAATTTAAAATATTTAAACTTTGTTTAAGAATCTCCAAATATGTTAACGCATATTAATTTAAATAATCATTACTTTTGACAGAGAGTACTTGGTGGAATTCCTTTTAATAAAATACTCAATACTATTTTTCCACATGTTTTATTTTTATTGGTGACCGGTTTCACCAACCTTTCACGGTGGCATTATCAAACTGATGTTTGATAATTACAGATATCTTTATTGCATAAATTTTAAAATATTAAATTTAAAAAAATATACAGTTATTGATATCCACCTTTTGCTTCCACCATTCAAGGTAGTATTTTTTATATCCAAGTAGTCTCTGGTTTTTCAGGAGGGGGTTAAATTGGAGCTGAGTGAGGTCATAAGCGGAAGCCGGCACTGGGGTGTCTGGCAATTTGCATGTGGCTGCGGGGAAATCTGTAACGGGTAATAATCGTACTGGAAAGTGATAACGAGTTCACATTTCATGTCCTGCTCCTCGGAGTGTGTAACGCCACTGCAACGTTTTATGAAAAATCAGGTGCTACAAACGAAACGGTTCTTGAAATATTTAGAAATTATTGTCAGCATAAGAGGCAAGTTAAAATAAAAAGAATCTCTTTTATTAATCCTCAACAGTTATTGCTCACCAAAAAAGTAAATGTATAAAATTTTCTTTATACAAAAAAACTTTTGCCCTGTTAGTGCTCAGAAAGCGAAAGTTGTTTTATGAGACGCATTGAATGCGAATGTTTGATTTGAGCTTAAAGTTACAGCTTAAAGATTTAAAATAATGATTTTTATTGTCCATAAACAAATACCAATTATGATTTTTCTTCATTTCTCGTTGGAATTATTAACTCAGCTTGATAATGCCAACGTGAAAGGTCGCCGTAACCGTTCATCAATAAAATTAAATATGTGGAATATTCACTTTTTTTAAAAATTTTAATTATTAAAATGGCATTTTTACAATTTTTCAATTGAATACTTGAAAGTATTTTTCATTTAGATGCAGTATGGTAATTTTAATAATACAAAATACGTATCGTTTTCTATCATTGAGTACACCTTAGACATACTGTGCTTTTACGTAGTTAAGTCTTAAGCAATAACTGGCCAAAAGGTTGCCTGTAATAAAGAGCGTAGACTGGTAAAAGATGTTTTCTCTTAAAAATATACGACTGCTTGTTGAAAAAAATAAGAAATATTTGGTTTATACGAAAATTTGACAAGTACCACTAAATTTCACTTATGAAAATGTAAAAAAAATGGGTGCAACTGCATACACTCCTTTTCAATCATATCTGCAGGAGTAGAAAATCCAGTCGTGAGTATTTAAAAATAGTTTTATAATAGATGCAAACTAGTATAATATTGGATTAATTTTAGTTTTGAAGACAGCAATTGTTTTAATAACAATATTTAATGATTATAAAAAAAATGTATATCAAAGGCTCTTGGAAACAACTGTTATCAAAATTCATTGAATATTGACAAATTATTGAAGTAAAGATTTTTAGAAAGAGTTGAGGTTTCCTTAGTCTTTTATATTTAAATAAAAATTATTCGACCGCGAATTATAAGAATTGTGGGAAGAAAATTCATTTGTTTGTTCACATAATCTTTTATTTGGGGCATGTTATCATTTTCCACCGCGCGTTCAATCGGGCTGAAGGAAAAGACCGCCATCTCAAGGGAAATCAATTTTAGATATATTAGAAGAGGTTGATACATACAAAAACACAATTCTACTTGTTCTAGGTGAATGACTGCATTTATATCATTGAGCTTGAAGAAAAATAACTGTTGAATATTTCATAATTCATATACAACGCAAATAAATAATATTTCGTCATCCATTCACAATTCTACTTAACGGCTTAAAATTATTTTTAATTGAAATTAACGGAGAAGAGTTGAATTTTCAATTCAAATAATAATTATAAAGCATGTTTATAATTATAATTAAATCATTGTATATTAAAATCTTTTTATATAAATATTTTAATGCATATAATCATATTTTATAGCAATGAAATTTGCGTTCGTGGTAGTAAAAAGCACATACAGTAAAGGTCTATTCATAAAATCCAGTCCATCTCTTTTGTGAACATTTTTTAGTTTGTGTAAGAAAAGATAAAACTGAAAAGGGATTCATTTTGGAAGTCAAAGGTTATAAACCACTCGATCGGGCGATGAAATGCTCTCAAAGAAAAAAAACTTTTTTCAGATATTATCCTGGGAATCAGAGGTCGTCAACCGATCATCCGCTGTCGGTGTCTCAACTCTCGTTATAGTATTAGTTAAGACTCAAAGAAAATAGTTTCAACCGTTGTAATTTTTCTGACACAATCGTTGAATTTGTGCTAAAAAATTCCATATGTGAGCTTTTTTAGGCGGATATGACGATTGCTGGATCTCTCTAACTTGCCACTGAATTTTACAAATTTTTGTTATTCAAATCGGTAAGGTTTTATTTAAGATATTATTACCTTCATATTTTTTTAGAAAATAATTAAAAAACGAAAAAATATAAAATAAACTTGAAAACGTCTAAATATTTTTGGTTTTATTCCTAGTTGAAATTGAAGTTAAAAATAAACCTTGCAATGAATTTCTTCGTTGATTTATGGAAGATACTCTATAATACTTAATTTAACAAAGTGCAATAAATTTGAGAGCTTTCAGAGTAAATTTGACACATTTTTCTTAAAAAAATATGTATATATCATATTTCCCTCCTGTACGTAACAAAAGAGCCTATACGTTTATTTAAAAAGTCTTGTAATCATTTTTATTATTTATAAAGAGCGTTAATAATTTCATTCACATTAAAAATAATTTAGGAACAAAATTTAAAAGGTCATTGTTACTATAGTGTATTCAAAATTTATAAAATTTTCTTAATTAATTATAGGAAATAATAAATTAATTACAAATTAAGTATATTACGTAATCGATTATAAAAGCATAAATTTACCTACAAAACTTAAGATATTTATTTGTTTTGGATTGTTGATTGCGAAACTGTTTTTTTCAATGGTTAACCATTTATTTTATTTTTATGCAATTCATTTTTGATTTAACTGCGATTTGTTACACCTTAAGCGAGAAAAATTTTCTAATAGCAATATTATATTAAGTCTTTTTAAAGTATTAAACGTATCAGAATATTGATGATACAGAATGACTGTATTATTCTGATTTACATTGAATATTCCTCGAACGTTATTCTCTTGTTAAATTTGCACTGTGTTTCTGATATAATCCGATTAACAAAAGCTGTTGACCAGTATTTTGAACCTGCATATTGATGTATAGGCATCAATGCACATGTGATTAGTGAAAATAGTAAATATTTAATAAATAATTTTTTTTTATAGAATTATTGAAAGCATTAAAAATTAGCCAAAAAAACTGGTTAAAGTTTTTATACTTATAAATAAAAATGAATAACCGAATGGCTAAGAGATTTGTTTGTGATCTTACGCCTTTCAATCTTTCAGCTGCTTCTTGCCAGTCTGAAACCTACAAACAAAACTGTTCGTAACCTCCTAGTTATTTGGTTTTTCGCATATGTCGATTTTAAGTTATGGGTCAAAATCACATTAAAAACAGTATTTATCCAGTTTTTATTCGTAGTCTGTAAATTTCAGCAAATGAGCTCAAATGTTATGAGATCAAAAACCTTATATTTCAAAACAACTGTGAACATATCAAGGCAAGCTTATAATCTAAAATTTGTAGTTATTACAAGTATGTGAAAATAATAATTTAATCAATTTTATCAAGTAAAGTCTATTTTTAGATTTTATAAAATATCAAAGTATTCGCATTGAAATTTAAGAGAATTATTAAATTTAAAAGAGATAATTAGTATTCGAAGTAGATAATTATGTATACGTTTTGAGAGGAAATAATTGGTTTGATAAACTCTCTTTAAGGAATAAGCAATTACGAAAAATAAACATCAGATTCTTTTTTGTCCCAAGTAGCTGCCTTAAGACCAGGTTTTATTTATACTTAACTCTATAAGCTTTATCCAGTATAACTAATTTTGTAAAAAAAATCTATTAAGTTTCCTCAAGATATCTTATTATACAAAAGAGTATTTTTGAAGACAACATAAATGATCAGCAGCTTGATATGTAAGAAGGTTGTATAAGACGCGTTATTCCCTGATTGAGGACGCTTAAAGCTTCCCGAAACATCGATTCCAGCTTATCGTACCTGCCGTCTCTAAGCCGTGTAGTTTTGATTTATTTATTCACATTTTCAGACCTTTAACAGGGTTTTTTTAACCGTAAATAGTTTATATATAAAATATGTATACATAAAACCAATATTGGTTTCATGATTGTTTAAAATTATCAAATTAAACTTGCATTTGGATATATCATTGGCCGGAAGAACATATTTTCAATTAAATTAATAATTTAATTTCACATTTATAGAAATAATTATTTGTTCACTCTACATTGATTTTATAAAAAATAATTAATTTTTGTTTATTTGTTCGGATTATTTTATTTCATCCAATTTTTGTGGTATTCATTAGTAATAGTTACTGATAATATGTTGACGTGCCGCAAAACCATAAAAATCAACTGTTTGTTTATCGATGGTTTCGTTTATTCCTATTCATTAAAGGAATATTTTTTATTATTACCAAAATAAATAATTTATTTCTGCAACTAAGTTGTTGTTTTTAAAACTATATTTGGTTTATTATTAGAAAATCTCGGTTTACGAATTTCTATGAGTGCGATTTTGGTATTCATTGTATAAGAACGTATATAATAGTGTGATAAGAATATTGGTTTATTTTTTCTGACTTTCAATAAATCAAAATTTTGTGATAACGTGTATAAATAAATATTTTAATTTTTTAAATATTGGTATTATTTTAGTTTAAAACAAAAATACTTATTTGATGAAGCGTTCATTTGTAATGTAATTTTACATCCCAAACTTTAGCCTAGACCGTTTTGCAATTTGTTAAATTATCCATTTATTCCACAGATTGAATATAAAGAAGGCACAGAAACAGACACTGGTAGTTGCTTTGTTAGACATTACAGCTTGTCAATACTGGCATTCAGTTCGTTTATAAGAAATAAGACTCCTAATGATCCGTGTCATTTCTCGAAGGAAACAAAAATAGAGTCCGCCTTACAAAAAATAATGTTTAATGGCACAGGAGGAACACACAAACATCTCTCGATTCTTAGAAAATAAGCTATGGCCTTTCGCCAGCACATGCAATACTTCATAGGTTGTTTTTTTACTTGTCATGTTATAATTTGGTAAAAAAAGAAAATAAGTTATGGTCTTTGAAGGACAATTGTTTCTACAGGCGTTGGCAAATTTGGAATGATTGACAGTGCTTGTCACAAATTGTTGTACTTAAAATCTTGAATTAAGCAGTAGCTTACTTTAACATTTCATGCTGATTACTAAGTATATAGTAATTATCATGAAAAATGTTATATCGAGTTAATTAAATACAATTTTAGCATAAATTTTAATAAAATTGTTTGAAAACACTCAAATCGGTATGCTAAAGTTTGTTTTAGGGTAAACAATATTTTATTGTTTATATGGATTGAAAATTACTGTTTTAAGTATATCCACTGAAGTGCCATGTTCCTATTTATTCTATGTAAATAATTCTAACACAGCATGGGTTGTTTCCAACAATAAAAATAAAAATAAATATTGAGTATGCAACTGGTATCGGGTAATATTCAAAATAACGTTACAAGATGAAAACATTACCCGGAAATTTGCCGGTAACGACTCAAATTTAAAACGGCCGAAAAAACCTTTTCAATTTATTAAGTAACAGAACCCAGAAGTTGTATTCATTAAATATAAAAATAAGGTAAATTTCGCAATAAACTGGCAAACAAGAATAATAATGTTCAAATATGTAAATTGTAATGAATTAATTTTATCTCATTTATTTTGCACAAAGTAAAAACGCAATATTCAAATGTTATTTGGATTCATAAATTCTGCTGAAAATATAAATACAAAACGCCAAGCGCCCACGTATTTCACACCAAACACAATATAGTGTGCTTTTAAGATTTTATCAAAAAGCTCATCATGTCACAGAGTGTCTCTACATTGTCATTATTCATAATTTAACTACTTAGCGCGTGACATTTGACTTTCAGCGTGAAATCCAATTGATTTGTCGCTCGAGAGGCGACACGTTTATTAAATGTCTTTTGAAAATCCCCACGAAAGCTCACGAGGGTGCCTGCTTTATCTCCATTGACACTTAATTTGATTTAAATAAGATGCTTTATTTTAGAAAAGCAATTTTTAATACATTTATTAAAATCTTCGGACAATATTTATATATATATATATAATATCATGGAACCGATCGTAAAAAAGCACGTTTATTTAATGGATTTTTAAATCCGCACAAAAACTCTTTTCGGTGCCAATTCAATCCCAGTTATATTATTACATTAGCTTAATTTAAACAAGATGCTAATTTTAAAGTAGTAATTTTTAATACTTTTGTGTACGTTTTAGGAAAATTTTATTTTTACCAAATTAAATAATCGGATTTTACTTTATTATCAGTTAAGTCTTTCTTATTATCAACATTTTATGATTAAAAAGAGGTTTGATTCTTAATCTTAAACAATGAATAAATTAGTAAATAAATACGCTTACTATTTATTGTTTTGTTAAAACAGTAAATTAATACTCTCAAAAACAATGTTTCTATTGAACATTTTGAAAAATGAAAAACAAAATTGTTTCAAGGCGAGATAATAAAAATGATCAATATAGAAGAATTAGTTTAATTGGCTACATTCGTCTTGATGATAAATTATTTTATTTTTTTGCTTTTTGCGGGTTTTCTACTTAATGATCTTTCCCTTATCACTATGCACTATGTTAATCAATAAATTCAAATTCCTTTTTGCAAGAACATTATCTAAAACACCAAATTTAGATTACTTATTCAATTATATGAACAACAAAAGAAATATAATAATTTATGTTTATCAAATTACTAAATCTGATATCATATTTTAGATTATCATAAAGCTTGTTGTTTTAATTGATTTGATCTATAAAAAAATATTTAAGAATCAACTTATGTCAAACCAATTCGAAAATACAGGCTTTTATAAACGAATAATTCAAAATGAACAGAAAGAAATTTCTTTCCGCATTAAATATTATTTGATAACGACTCTCCACCACAGAGAGCTGCACTTAAAAATATTGGCTTCTTGTCTCAACTCAGTTACATTTGCCAAGTCTTCTTGTCTTAGAAGAATACCTTAGACTCGTGGGGTGTGTCAATACATTTTGTAGATTTATCGGTATACCCGATATATATCTGCACTTAAAAAATTTCAGTTCACATTCATTAGATATAATATTGACTAAAAAAATGTTAAGCCACAATGAGTAATTATAATGATTTCTTTAAGTTATGTTTAAGGGAAAAAAGTTTAAAGCTTTGAAATAGGTTTTTAATTCAATTAAAATATCGTTAAACAAAGCTTGGCAGATTTTTAAAATGTTTCAACGTGAAAATCATCATGCGGTGGCTAGATTCATTTCCAATAATCATCAATCAAAAACAAGTTGTTGATAATAAATCATGTTTTAATAAGAAAAAATATTGAAGTTGACAAATGACACGAAAATATGGCAACTCAAAAAATAAAAATTGAGACTTGTATACCTAATTTCATTTGCAAATGTAAAAGAATTTTCACCTTGCATATAACAGATCGAATTCTCGCTCGTTGATCGGATAAGGCGCCGGATAAGAATGACTTTGAGAATCGACTCCGTCTCAATTAAATAAATATGATTATTTTTATCGTTTTAAGTATGAGTCGATAGCATTTAATATTTAATTGAGTGATTGTTTAATTCAAGATATTGTGTTTTTAATGATATGTGTATGTTTGTATACAATCGGATCATGTACCAGCACTGAATTTCAGTTCATTAGTAACAGGCAGTTAGGTTCAGTAAGGTAATGTCCTTCTATGGCCCAAACCTAATGGGTGAGTTTGCATTGTAAATTACCTAGTCAAATTATGTTATCACTTTCTTCGAGTTATTGCGTAATTATATAGGTTACCGCAGTTGTAACACATCTAATATAAATGTTATGTATATAGATACAATTAGTATTTCTCATCAAAGATGAGAAATTGTGAGATTCTCATCGGTGATCAAAGATGTAGGATGAGTTTAAACTGTTTTTTTTATATAATGAACGAAATATTTTTAATTTTAATAAAAAAAAATGAATGAACTTTTTACGAAAAAGGTAAGAAAATGTACACTTTATAACAAAGAGTATTCACGTATATTCTGTTTTTTTAAGATAAACCAAGAAATGTAACGATTGTAACTCATAATTTAGTATTTAATAATGCTTTTGTAAATTGGTGAGTTAAACTGAGTTTTTAATAAACGTCTGAACTATATTTCAACCACGCTTATAATTCTTGAGAAAAAAATTTGATTACTATATGACCTCCTTTGTTTTTTTTTTAAAATTAAATTTATCTTTATTGAAAAGCGGACTTGCACTGGTGTATATAAAGTGAAGGCGATAAATTGAAAGGAAACATATTGAAATAAAGTTAGTTTTTACACTATTTAGATCAGAGCATCAGGAGGGAGTGGGAGCAACGATGCACCGTCTCTGTCACTCCCTCGCGAGACGGTTCCTAGTAAGCCTTCTTAGGAGCTGTCACGCCCGGTGCCTTTTCACTTCAGATGTATATAATAGGGTTAAATTTTAGCACTGCAGCCTCGCACGGGCGCTGTGCAGCATGCAGTTGAGACTTGCTCAGTCAGCGCATGTGCGAAGATACTTAGTGTTTCAATGTATCACATTAAACGAACAGGGTAAAGGTAATGTTACAAGTTCCAAAATTATGCCACCTAAAATGCGATTTATAATAAATATGTAAAATTTGTTTTTTAACTATTTTAAATTACCATTTTTCTTAAGATATTATTTAGACAGAATTTGACTTGTAGCGTACTCGGTGGAATTTTATTTTAATATTTTATATGTGTCTATTTTGTGGATTGAACGTCAATCAAGTGCTTATATTACTTGCTTATATGATTAGGCAATTTTTTTCACATATTGAAAATTATTCAAAGAAACTCTCAGAAAAATATCATCGTGACTTGTGTAGGATTCGAACCTACATCTCCAAGCTTACATGGCCGGTGTACTGACCCTTGTACTAACGAGTCACCTCTGTTAATCGAGATTTTTTAACAATCATAATCTACACACGAACCAATGTGCCTTGTGATTTGCAAGCTCTGAACTTTTACTCGTTAGTACAAGGGTCAGTACACCGGCCATGTAAGCTTGGAGATGTAGGTTATGCTATGTAATCCAGATTAACCACCTATTTATCTTTTATGAAATTTTTACAACTGTCAATATATTTATTTAATTTATATCAAAAACATGTATTTCTATAATCAATTAATCAAAAAGTTAGGCTCCTATAGCATTTTTATTAAAAGCGTTATAATTTGTATAATAAATAAAAAATAGCCAAAAGATTACTTGAATTAAAAAATTACCATCATAGTAAATTCTTAGGATACATGTTCCACATATCATTATTGAATAGTGGTTTTTTTCATTAAAACTTGCCGATCATAAAATATCAAAAGTAATATATCTCGTGAAACATTACAATGAAATGTACATATAATATATTCTGTACAAAATGTTATTTGAATTAAAAATGCAAGTTATATGTTTATAAATTATTTTGCTTTTAGGCACACATGTTTTATAAAATGATATTTAAAAAAATGTTGAATGACGTTTTTCAGGCTTACAAAATACAATTTTTATTTAAAATTTTTTTTAAAATAAACCTTTTACTTAAAATTGATAAGTCGCCCCTCGATTCATTGTGGGCAATGGTTCTGTAAAATCAAACGAACAATTATTGAGTTAGAAAGTTAAAGATAGCAGATGGTCGTCGCGGCTGGAAGAGTTATTGACAAAGACAAGAGCGAGGGAGGCCAGAGATAGCGAGCACCATGGCAGGTCACCCTGGCCCTCTTTCTGAAAGAGATTTTCTTTGAAAACGGAAGGGAAATTTCAGGAAAGATATCGACGTAGGTACATAAAGTATTTGAAATTCATCCACTAATATTACCGAAGAATCAAAATAAAGCGGTATATTAAAAAAAGTATATTTATCAAACAGCGTATTAAATAGTTTTTTTATAAAATATTAATATTTTGTCATAAGTTATTCCTCAATAATGAGATTGTTCATTGCAGGACAAAGTCTGTTATTCCTGTTTGTCCCCCGGTGGACTTTGTAAGGCACGAGCGGGCGTTATTCTGATATGTAATTACACCCAGAAACACCGCCGTTGGAGCGGAGGAGCCTGAGGATGTGCAAACTTGAATAACCCACCCCATTGCTTGGAACCAGGTGTAATTAAGCCTTAAATTTAATATTTTTAAAAAAATTGAATAAAAATAACGGTATGTGAATGATGATTTTATTTTCACTTTTGAAATCGAACCTAATGAGAGTATCGTGGATTTGTTTAATCGATCGAAAATCTGTTACTGTTCATTTCTACTTGGGCTGTTAGTTTTTGATTTTAATTTATGATCAATTTTCAAGCATTTTAAATGTAGTAATTTTTTCACACATTGGCATTATTTTATATTTAAAAATATTAAAATGGAATTCCCCTAAGTACTCTCAATCAAAAATATTGATTCTTTTAATATCCAAGTCGTAATAATTCACAATATTGTGCCAAAAATGGTGTACTTCGCGGCACAAATGCTGAAAGCTGTCACATACATATTTTCTGTTGGTCCATTACAATTTCGTTTATTTTATACAACACGAGTATATTTATACATGTATATATAGCCAAAAAATCATCTAAAACGTTATAAATACGCCTATAATGATTTTGAAAGTTTCTAAAGATCTGGATTGGTTTTAATTAGCCTTCTTTAAAGAAACACGAGTGGCATGACTAATGTACGCGGCCGAGGCTCATCGACATCATCATTATACAGGAATTAATTAGTTGATATTCACGAGCAGCCTCCCTTCGCCATCTTAAAATTAATTAATAATCGTGACCGGGCTCACGGCGGATCCGCTGACGGCGGAAATTGCTCGCTCCATGACGTCATAGAACAGTATAAAATATGATACATTTTTTTATAAAATAATTGTTTAATTTTTCAAATACTCCACATTAAAAATTAAGACTTTCAATTCGTTCTATTAAAAAAGGTTAAAATAGCAAAATTGCAAAATATATATTATTTATATTAATAATATACTATGCCAACTTTATAAAAAATATATCACACATATACACCAAAAATCGTGTTGATTTGTATAGTATCAAAATATTTTTATTAAAAAAGTATCTTACTATACTTACTATATTTCACAATAGCACGTTTTTCATATATAAAGTAGTAAATTAAATATCGACGTGAAAGTCTCCCAAAATTATATTAAACTTTATTATGGTATTTTTTTCAGGTTTCCTGTGATTTTTTTGCTGCTTTATTCATCTTTAAACAAGGATCAGCCTGTATGTGGATCATGTCAGGTGAGAAAATTGTTTTGGTCCCTTCTGGGGAACAAGGAGTGACGTACTCATTTTTATATTACATGGCGTGTTTCGTTCTTGTAAGAAAAAATATTTTTGATAACAATTTGTATCTTGTATTTTAATATTTATAACTTTAGAAAATACACGTAGTTTGAGGCATAAACAACTCAATTTCAAGATTACTGCTATTCTTAATATTCATAAAAAAATCAACTAAAACAATACTAACAATTTTTTAGATGATAAAAAGGGTTATGTAGGTTTTTAGTATCAATATAAATATACATAAAAAAAATTATTAATTAATTAATCCCAAAAAGTAAAAACAGAGCATTTTAAACAATAATACTTTGAAAAAATAAATAAATATTTTGAATAAAATACTTGAGTGATTTTCCACATTTTTGTTTTTATTAGTGACCGGTTTCGCCAACCTTTCACGTTGGCATTATCAAACAGAGTGATAATGTTTGATAATGCCAACGTGAAAGGTTGGCGAAACCGGTCACTAATAAAAACAAAAATGTGGAAAATCCCTCAAGTATTTTATTCAAAATATTAAAATGGAATTCCACCAAGTACTCTCTGTCAAAAATATTGAATTTCTTAAAAAATAAATTGATAAATCATAAATTGTTAAATAATTCTAAAATTATATCGATACAAAGATAAAAAAGAAAAAAAATCGTGTTGTTGAAATAAATCTAAAGGCTATGGTAATTTCTTTGAGTATCTTAGTTTGGATTGCCTTGTTTTATTTATTCCACTAGACTACGATGCTTCTGCCTTTACTTGAACAGTTTAAATATTTTTTCACGAGGTTGCTGGAGATTTAGTGTCTATAGAAGGAATTAAAGTAAAAATATATGAAATTTAATTAAATTTATGTGTAAAAGTATGTTCTTTGCTAAAAAAAATGTACTTGTATATGAATTTTTTTTTTTTTTATGTTATCAACCAAATAAAAAAAAACAGAATAAGATAGCAGGTATTGTAAAATGACACCAGTTATACCAACATTTGAACTATATTTGAGATAAAAATCACACGCCCGTATTGAAATGACAGCAAAAAATTCAAAAATTGGGACTGTATTATCCATCCACCCAGATTGTTAATAAATGCCACAAAATACTCGCAGGGTTGCAACAGAACACCTCTGGGGGTAGAAGGGTTGTATTCATGTTGTAAAATACTTCTATATAATATTTTGACATAATTAATGGAACTGGTATTTATTTTGTAAAACTCTATTTTGTAATACTGTAATACTCGTTATTTTGTAATATTTTTAAAAATACACTTTGATTCTGCATTCAAACTAATTGCTCTCAGATGGCGGCCAGGACAGCCAGGAATCATCACAAACTAGTTTATTTAAGTACTTAGTATTAAAATTATTGCTGTTAATATCATTTTAATGGGGTTTCACAGCACTCAATAGAAGCATTTTTCCACTAATGACTCATTTGAATTTGTTATGCATAATTTCGCTTTTTTCTGTATAGTTTCAGTCTTGAAGATGCCGTGTTCGGCGAAAGAGCTCTCGCTAATAGTGAAAATAACGTAGTCTTCAAAACCATTTGGTTTTATTTTATTGTAATATTTTGACTTCATTAACTAATTGGAAATTACCATTCTCATTAGTCAGTTTTTCTATAGCACGTATATTTTTTGCATTTTTTAAGTCTGATATCGAATAAAAGATTCACTGTTAATATATATTTTAAAACCAATGGAGTAATTTGCATTGCAATTCTAAACGTTTAAAAATTAAGTGTATAGTGCAACTAAGTGTGTCGATAAAAGCAATTCATAAAAAAAGTTATTTCTGCATTTATTGACACTAAGTACTTTTATTTTGTAAAAAGACAACTTTAAAATTCTTTCATATATTTTAGGTATTAAATATTTTCGGTAGAGAGTACTCGCTGTATATAAAATATTTTAAATAAAATACATTTATAAATCACATGTTACAAAAATGGTATCTATTCATAATCAATTTGAAATAAATAATTTTTTATTGAAATTGATAAAAATCTACAAAATCAGAATAAATCCATGCGTGTACACTAAAAAATCAGTTATCAAATATCTATGCTTTTTTAAATTTACAAAATGTGGAGACATGGGAGTGAATTTAACTGGTGTCATGAAAAAAGGGGATTTGTCGTTTCACGTGTGAACTGAACACCTGAATTCGTTGAAATTATTGAAAAATAATCATCGGAATAAAATGATTGCGTTTCGCCGGCGACCCTGGCGGAGGCTGCGCTGCATTGCGGGTCCAGCCAGCTTTCAATTATTGAAGCAGCATCATCAAGCATGCGCGGCTTCCCGCTTGTCATTTATTTGGACACATTCGTATTGCAAGGACGACAGCCGCGGCATTCACAGAGGCATTTTAATTTCGTCAGCGGATTACAAATTCACAAATTGACAATTTTTTGCGACACTGTAGTTTATGGGTGAAACATATTTGATTGAATAATAATTCCCACATTCCGACAGGCGGTGTGAATTTAAGGTTGTTTTGATATTTTTGACGTAATTTTGTTTCGGTATAATATAATATATATAGTAACTTTGAATTGGCCAAATTTCTCATTAAAATAATTGGTGAAAAATTAAAACACTGTGCCGACAAATATACCACTCTACTACTTGTTTCTAGTAGTATCAATGTTAGCAATGAATATTAATAGTCAAAAGTCTATGAGATTATGATAATTTTTATTTGTTAGCGCTTTCGCCTTTAAAGAGATTATTTAGACTAAAAAAATATTTTTGAAACACACAAACAACACAATTATAATCTACTGACATTGATTTTTTACAAAGTGACCCTGTACGGAAGTGGATGTTAAAGTCAAACAATTATATATATATATTTAAGCCAATAAACTAATGCATTTCTAATCAACATGTATTCCCTGAAACAAGGACAACTGCGCACCTTGAATAGAGGACAAACGTCAGTAAATCATAAAGCCATCAGCAGAGCGAGGCTCTGTCACGGACGCGAGCAAAGCCTTGATAAGCACGGAGCCGCCGGACACGAGAGGATCAGATACCGCCAGGTCCATGTCAGCGATCACACGAGGGCCAGTGTGGAGGGAATACGAGTGGGCCTGGGCATCCAATTAGAGAGAACGCACTCCTGATCACGAACTCGCAGACTTTAATTAAATATCAGCATCATACAAAATGGTTCATTCCGTTTGTCTAATGCACGCTTGTCTATTTTTCTCATTTACTAGCCATTCACACTACTTTAATTTGAATTTTTATTAAAAAAAAAAACCATCATATTCGTACTTGTTGTTGTGTTTATATTTGTCCGTGGCTTCCTCCTGTACTGCATTAGCAGGATGTGGATTAGGGGAAAATAAAACGCGAGTGCTCTAAATATTTTTAATTGCAGCCACCGTCCAATGTACATTAAATAAAACAGAAAAAAGAAACAAAGTTTAAATTCTGCTGAAAACAATAATCCGTGAAAATGTTTTAAGACACGACTGAATTTTATCACTAAGAAAGTTAAATTATTTAGATTCCTACAAGCAGGATCAATTTATCAAATTTAGCCTGCAGGTGTTTCATTGGGTTGAAATAAATTCGTGAATGAAGACCTTTCTGCTTGTTGAATTGATAAGGAATGATTTCAGGTGGTAGAATAATGTATACAAATTGATAGAAGGTGACGTATAATTTAGGCGTTTTGAAAAGATCTTTTTACTGAAAAGCGATAAAATTTTTTGCTATTGATGAAAACTTGTTCATAATAAATACAAATATTTTAGAAGTCGCTTATTAAAAATATCACAACTCTTTTCGGGTAAAACTATTTTTTTTGTTAATTCATCGCTTAGACCGACGTGACATGTCAAACCCGAATCAAGTGACTTCACGGACCGCAAGTATACAGCCCGGAACTCTAGAAGGGTTGGAAATGCGCGCATACTCAGCACTGTACACCATTTGACAAATGATTCGAAAAAGAAGCGGCCATTGTGAAAGCCTTCAGAGTTAATGAACTACAGCCCTGGATTTATCTGCGAGCGCGCGGGCCTACGTATTGACAGGATTATTAATGGTGAGCATGATGCTATCGTTGCACGGTTGATTGTTTCTTTAAGGGTATATATTTGCAGTCATAAATTTTACAATATTCTATTTCAACACCTTAAGGCAGTTGCTTCCAGCCTTTTAATTGCCTCTGGTGTCCAACCGGACACCAGAGGCAGTCCATTACCTGGCAACATCGTGTTATTTAATTAATTTAATTGTCACTTTTTTTTTCTATGTCGAAAGTTGATTTTTTTATACAGTATTAAAAAAACTATAAATTATATTTATATATTTTTTATTATTTAATTAACGTCCATTTTCAGGGTAAAATAAAATCTTGAAGATGTTGAAAAATTGGATAAAATGACGACTTTTCAAAACCAAAGTTTGTTAAAGTTTTTTTTTTTTTTTTATTATATATCGCACAGGGTTTATATTTAATCTTTTAATTCCAATTTAAAAAAAAGACTTTTGAATGTTTAGGACTCTTGGAAAAGGGACATGACGAATCTTCAAATTCCTACACTTCAATCGGAAAAACACATTTTTATCATATTAATAGTAAATTTATAAGAAATAAAAAAATGTTCTGTTCGGAAAAAGGGATGTATCAAAGTTTTTGCATTTAAATTTTTTTGATTGGTGAAGTCGTTTTTTCGCAAAACGGACTAGAAAATGATCAAAAAAACTCGATTATGGAACCTAGACCATTAAGATTTTTTAAAAACAAATACCGCACTGAAAAATATTGTTGTTTTAAAGTATATTTAGTTATTAATTATAAGTATTAAACATTTTCAAATGTTTAAGATGTGCATAGTTGAAAATCACAACCTCGCCACTTTATGCAATTGATGTTTTGTAAACAATCATAGCGATGATTTCAAATAAAACAGTACATCAAGGTTGTAAAAAAACATGATAATATATAGTTTGAAATATGTGTACATCATCAAGTTATTGTAGAGGTTTCGAGAATGCAAATTATTTCTTGTTTATTCGAAAACATCAAATTAATTATACACGACAGTAAATAATTAAATTGTAGATGTGTTCGGCTATACTACATGTTTAGAATAATAATTGAAATAGAATAGAGTTAAATAAACTGAAATAATTTAGGATCGTAAAGTTAGATTGATTTGCCAATTTGTATTATGATCGAAATATTTCTTGTGAAACTTAGAGCTTCAGTCAATCTGAATATTCCTTCGTCAACCCTTATCTTTTCAAGCCGTTCTGTACATAAAGAAACATTCTTAAGTGAAGGGATCGTTATTGTTTAAATTTGGGTATCTAATTTCAGTTTGTATTAATAATTGCTTCATAAGAATAGAACATTTTATATATGTGTACGTTTACTTTATTACAAAACAAAGTCAAACTTGAAAAATATATTTGATGTAACTGTAGCTCTGATTATTTCCAAGAAATACTACAAGCTGATTTAATATATCCTAAAGGAAATGACGGCTCTTGATATGCGGAAATAGACTTGGTAGAGATACCATATGCTAACTTATTTCCTAATGTGTATACTCGTATGCGAGATATTGTACATGGTTTATTTTAATAGTGAAATAATAATAAAACTGCGGAAAGGTAAAATGTGTTTACTTTTTATAATCATATTTGTTACGAAAATAATACAGTTGTACATATATTTTTTTACAGAATAGGGGATTATATGTATAAGAAGATTGTATCGAATATTTTATAGAGTATATATTTCATTACGAGGCATAAAAATTGTAAATTTTATTTTTACTTACGCAATCAATTATTAGTTGAACTAGTGTAATATATTTGCAACTACTTGGTGACCCTTAAGGCGTTCTTTCCAGCCCCTACCTTTTGTATTCAAGTATCTCTTCGCTGGTTAATGGCGGTTGTCACTCTCATCTCATTATTAAAAACCCTCTAGGGCTTGCCAGTGTGCCAAAAGAATCAATTTATTCTGTACAGCCTGCATTTTAATTATTTCCAGTACTTTAATTAATTGATAAAACAAATCTAAGGGAAGATACTGTTTAAAATAATATTCATTTTGTTTAATTGAATAAGTTGAATAAAGTAATTTTTGCTTTTAGTTATTTTATTTTAAAATTATTGTATAATATTTACTAAGCCAAATGAGTTTCGATAAATAAATTACATCAACTTTATACTAATTAGTGAGCGTATGTTAAAACTGACAGCAAATAATTTCACAGGATTTCATATTTCTTCATAATTTATGGGAACACCTTAATGAAAGCTCTAGCATGCCATAGCAAAAATGATCTTTTTGATGCATGTTCCAGTGTAATATCATAAAAAAGTATCTGACTCCTGAATAATCTATAATTAAGTTTTATGACTCTACGTTGTCCTAAATAATATTATTTAAAGGATAAACCGCAGAACATTGATTGGAAATTAATTAGGACTTAATAATTACAAATATTCTAATTCGATTGGTATTTAGAACGATCAGCATGCATTGATGCTAAAAATGGACCAAAGTTACCAGTACTAGTGGCGTATGGGCTGGTTAGATAGCAAATTGGCTGTGGAAATTTTCTTTTCTATTTTCTCATGAATATAAAAGTGCAACAGCTGCAGCCGCTGGAACTTTGCTGCAGAATAATAATGGGATTATTTCACAGACCGTCGTTGCACTTGCATTGTTTGGGATTTCTTTTCAAAGTATTTGTAGC
The DNA here is from genome assembly GCA_022113835.1 of Atopsyche davidsoni. Classification (NCBI taxonomy): domain Eukaryota; kingdom Metazoa; phylum Arthropoda; class Insecta; order Trichoptera; family Hydrobiosidae; genus Atopsyche; species Atopsyche davidsoni. The sequence continues at coordinate 18,217,849 of JAILWY010000009.1, read as the reverse complement.
GAAAAATACAAAATATTAACCACAGACATTATATAAAGCTTATATTTTATGTTTTAACTAACAGAAACACAGCAAATTATTAAAATTTAAAAAAAAAAAAAAAATTGCACAATGGTCATATATTGTATTAGTTTGTTTTTTATTAAAAATATAAACTCACGGTTAAACCTCCTGAAAAGTAACAAAACTGCTTGTCATAACAGATGCGGTGTCTCCAGGTTGGAGCAAGTGGTTTAAGACAGAAAATAGGGAGAGAATTAGTTGAAGCCTTTTGTGGTCATCGGAAGCGTGTTCTTTAAAAATTTTTTTTTTTCGGTATGTTTTATTAATATATATATATATATATAAATAAACGTTGTTAAAATATTTTATGTTGAAATAATTCAAATAATGTAAATTTTCAAAAAAAAACCTTGATAAATTTCTACATGAGCATGTTAAAGCTATTGCGTGTCTAGGTTATCATAAATATTCTAAACCTGTTTTATGACCTGCCTGCTCGGGGGATAAATTCATATCGTATATTTTAAAGAATTTATCGCTGATACACGACGTTCCCTGTAAAACAAACAGCGCGCGTGTCGGGCTCTAACTAGAAGTCATATTGGTGTAAAGTTCTGATTTATAAGCAATATTCCAGATAATATAAGCAGTTATTACGGTGCTAAATTAATTAACACCTTCCTAGTAAAGTTGTTTCGTACCCGGGCTTGTGTGCTCGGCTTATATCTATAAATTTAAGTTCTAGTTATTAAGCTGTGATAGGTTATTGGTGCGAATTATGCAGTGATTAAAACATTATATTAGTTCGTATGAGTTATGCTTTAGCCAACGCCAAGTGTTATTTGTTATGTACGACAACTGTTGTTAATTATCAGTTAAACCAAATTGATTTTAGAGAATATTGACTTCATTACTTTGGAAAACTTTTCTTAATATGGGAAGCAAAAATCTCAAATCTTATTACAATTGTGAAAAAATAAACAATTGTTTTTTTATTTATAAAAAATAACCAATGGAAATTTATTTTATTTTAAGGTAAATGATTGGCACGTGAAACTTCGAGAGGAATGCACGAATGAATTATTTTTTGTCGATTGTGGCACTCAAACCCCTACGCGTTTCACATCCAAGTGTTGTATCTTATTAAAAATACAGTGACGCAATGAGGGATTATTTTAATTCGATATATTCAAGTGCCCAAAATATGCATAAATGGATAAGAAACAGTTGATGAGATCACAAACGTTTTTGATTTAAAGTAAGTTCGCCATAAAATGATTTCTTGAGCCTAAATTACATTTAGAAAGTCGAAAGTATTAATAAAACTGGCAAGTGTCTGTTAAAAATTAAACAAGTCCGTCGTAGATAAATGCGAATAACATTCAATGTAACGAAATGTTTTATTGCACATACTTGTGTAATAAAACATTCTTCAAGAATAACGTCAAATTGGGTTAAAACAAGATCTATTATTTCTTTTGTAATTGGTGGTGTTAAAAAAAATATTTTTCATTTCAGTTTAAACCAAAAAATTACATTGGATAAATTATAATAATATCAAGTATATTGATTTCTTATTTGAGATATGCATGTACTATAAAACGAAACCTAAAAATGATATAAATGAGAGGGTTTTTAACACATACTTTTCCTTACACAAACTCAATAGCGAAAATATAGAAATCCATGCTCGATACCACCTAAGCCACACCTTGTTAACCCCATAACCAGCGCGCAGGAACACGGGAAACCCACAAACAGGATTGTAAGCATAGCCCCAAGAACTATTGTGTAAACAAAAAGACAGTAAAAAATCATAAAATATATTTTTTAATAATTATCAAACGAATGTAATAGTTACTTGGGACATAAATATCCACCAATAGTAATGGAAAGCATCGATACATGTAGGTTGTTATTAATGAAACTTTATGTCATTCTCGTTCCCAACCCATGCTCGTTCGGGGTCACAACAGCGCGGAGGCCTTACACTTGGTTTATTATACACATTCTTATTAACGGCGCCGGTACTTTTAACATATCGGCATAGAGCTGATGGGTTGGAGGCACTACACTATATGGAGAGCAAGCAACGTTAATTGTCTGAACAAAAAAATATTTCCAATGCCGAAAATTTCAAGGTTTATAACTTCGCAATGCATATTTAAGACTCAAGGATCTGCGTTTTAAGCCAACACATATTTACAGAATATTATAACAATTATAATATAAATATCAATGATGATTTGATATTGAACAAAAGAAAATAGCCAATTGGCTAGAAGATCACGAATAATTTATTTTTGAGAGTACTCTTGGATATATTTATACATTTATATATATTATCATTATAACACTCTTATTTTAAACGTCACAATTTCTCTTATGAAAGTATTCAGGATAAGGTAAAAATTTCCTCAACTTTTCACGTGTAATTCCATTTTTTAAATTTGTTTAATTTACAAAAAATATTGTTTGGCTTACAAAATATATAGTTAGGATAAATACATCAATGCGTTATCCAGTTCCGGCCTAACTCGGTTATTCCACTTTTTTCGGCTTTTGTATGATTTGCCTTGAATGTATGATTTGTAATATACTTTTAAAGGTTTTTTTTTTGTCAAAACTATTCAACGGGATTTTTAAAAGAGAATTTAAAATAATTAATGAAATTATATTAACAATTATTTAAAGGTTCAATATAGTGCGACGAAATACAAAAATAAGGATATTTTTGTCCCTTGTCTTATTATTTATAAATAGTTTTTATTGTTCTATTATTTAATAGTTTATATCTATAAAGATCATTCGGCTGAAACTTTTAAATTTTTTTTGGTTCATTAAAATTTTAAAATATTTAAAAAAGTTTTGAATATTCGAAGGTATGAGAACATCTCAAAGTATTTTGATCAGTAAAGCTTTTGAGCATTTTCGTAAATTAAATTGAAAAATTATTATGCGTTTTTTCCGTGCATTATAGTACCTCTATAGCTATATCACGAGAGTACCTACATAACGTTTTATCGGTCTTGCAGAGGTGGCCAGTAATGGCTGGAACTAATTCATCAGCCAGAATTCCAAATGGTGCCTTTAACTTGTCACTCAAAAGAAGAACTAACCAAGAAACAAGGAACGAATTTTAAAAATCGCAATCTTTTTCCTAACTAAGTTCAACTCTGATTTCATGTTTTTACTGACAACTCACAAGATTTATATTTTAAATATCATTTTTGTACAATAAAATTTCAGAAGCAAATCTGAAAAAACGGGATAGGGTTATTGCTATTATTTCGTACTGTAAATCTAAACGATAAAAAATTAAGTTTAATGCTTTAAACCTCTAATTTTCGTAGCAGAAATAAATAATTAAAACGATTCATTCGACCCTTTTTTTGTTTAAATAATAAGATAAAACTTTAAAAAATATATTATAGTGTTTTCTGTTAGTCAAAGATTTTTTTTTGTAAATTGTCAGTTATATACATACAATCACTGAATACGGTTCACAAATAAAACAAGAAACAATTTACTAAATGAAAAGAATAAATAAAGTACTAAATATATATATTAACAATATAATACAATACAAGAATTCCTCCTAATTAAGACTTCATGACAATATTTACTTTAGACTCATGAGTGCTATATAATTGTATTCTTGAAATCATAAGATCCCTACCAAGTCTAATTGAAGATGTTTTTGTAATTTGTTTCAAAACAAATGAAATGAAAAGGTTACATCCGCCGAGAACTTCCAAATTGAACTTCCTCTCTCGCGAGATCAGCATCTGCCACTTTATATAATACTTCCGCAAGGCCGGGAATATCACGATCGTTTAATTTAGTACTCGAAGAATATTAGACGTTTCGTTCATTTAGGAATTTTCTTTGGTTTAACAAATTATTTCTCTTTATGTTCTTCGATAAAATTTATTTATTTCAAATTAGGTAATAACCAAATTTATTTAAAAAAAAAAATTTTTAGTGTTATTCTCACTTTTAATTTTTTTGATACCACTAGCTTTCCCTGAAACAAACCGAATGAAAAAAAACATAACGCTTGTACGTATTTACATTATTATTCATCTTAAAATCAATTTTAAAGCAAAAATTCATTTGCATACTATAAAATTCTTTAAAATAGTATTGTTATATTCGATTTGTCTGAAATATCGAATTCAAATGCCATTTATATTATATTGAAGATGCCAAACTAGCATGTTGGCGAATATACGGCACGTCAAATAATAAAACGTGCAAACAACAATAAAATGAATCTTGTTTATAGTTTCTTTCAAATTCTGCATTTTTAAATCTCAAATAAACTTTATGAATTTTAGTCTGCTATGAATATAAGTGTTATCTTCAGTTGATCTTTAAAGTCCCATCTTAAACTGTACTGCTTTATCGTAACATAAATTAATTTTTATAAAACAATTTAACCCTGTTAAATATTAGTTATCAGCATATATAATAGTATGCGATCTTGTCATTTTAGCTACTTAAGATGACTTATCTTATTAATTTCCAAAAAAATTTCAGACCGATATTTTTAATGAACCTTACTAAAAAATAAAAGATCATATAAAAGTTATTATACTTTCTGAGCACGATTTATTTTATACTTTTTTTTAATAACAATTAATAAATAATTTATTTAAAAAATACAAAAAAACAGTAACTGATGTAAACCCTACTATTGAGGTCCACAAGTTATTAGTTGTCATTCAAAGTAACACATTCCAAAGATCAATTTTAGTGTTTATTTTTACACAAAAGAAAGTTGAATAAGTAAGGAGGTTGTGTGTCCCGTAAGTCTAAAATGAAAGTTTCCAGTGTGACTCGGTGAGGTTGCCTGAAAAAGCCAAAATAAACTTACATAAAATTTCCATTAATCTTGAAAAGTTTCGGGCCCCTTCCAGCCTGGATATTGGTTTTTAGCGTTAGAGATATGTAAAACTTGACGCATTTTCAAGGAATCTTTCAGAAAATTTCTTGTTACATTCTAAGCCATAAACTTAAAAAAATAAATGAGTTATTTATAACATGATTTTAAGAAAAAATAAAAGCTTCGTCGACTATAAAATTATTTTGATTAGTATAAAAAAACCTAATAAAAATCTTATATATAAATAATAACAACACTGCTTGAAATTTTGAACAAAAAACTTAAATCATATCATCACAATCATTAGCACCGCACCAATGTGGTCAATATATTCTAAATATATTTATTTAACCCTTTTATTATTTTTGTAAACTAAATTGACATTTAAACGACACTATTGTCTAACCATTATAGCACATAATAAACCAGAGAAAAATCCCACATTTCACATCACTTGCACTTCTATTAATTGTAGTCTTTTTTGATATATTATAAGTGAGCTATCAACGCAACGCGTGTTTCTCTAGTTCTTTGTATTATAATAAATTTTGACTATTCATAGTTATTTCCAAGTCAAATAATTCTATCTTATATATAATTTATTTTTTATTTGACCCAAGTTCTAAAAGAAACCTTATTTTTATGTTAACTCAATTTTTAAATGTAGTATAGATTCTAATGAAACATTACGAAGTATAGAAAGAAGTCAAAAAAATTATAAATTCAACAATTTCAGCAGCGTAAATAAATTTAATAAGAAAATACAAAAGATATTTTAAGTATTAACAATGGTTGTTTTTAACCATCCTATGTCTTTGTTTTAAATTTTGAAAAAAAGGTTATAAAAAAGAGTTAAAATTCAAACTGATTAGAAATAACACGATTATGAAAATTGAGTAAGTTAGTAAAAAATATTATAAATGCGTATATGAAAGTGAAAATGCAATACATCAGAACTTAACTGATCTGTGATTGATTAACCTGAACAGAGAGCAGAGATCTGCAATTGTTGTAGATTTTCTAATATTTACTCATATACTCCAAATATTATTTTCTTTTTCTCAAAAGAACGACAAAAACATTCTTAACGCGCTACTCTCTAGAAGCGTTATACTTCTTTGGTGGGAAAAAATACAAATGACTCAAGGGAGAGAACATAATAAAGAGAGCATTCTTGAAATACTCCAGCGTTATGGATTGAAAAATTGAATACCTCAGAGGCGCGCGCGTAAAGTGTTATGAAAAATAAACTTGGCGTCACTCTAGCGCCCTACACGCGCTGCTTCTACTGAGTTATGAGTCTTCTCTCGCACGTGAACAGATAAGGGTGGATTCATATATCACGAAAATCGATTTGCGAAAGAGTAAAAATATATGTTGGTGATATTCTTCTCAAATAATTAATTTACTTTAATGTCATCGGTTTGCTATCCAGTGGCTCAATCGAATGGTAATACTTTGTATGAATCTTTGACGCACAATAGTTCGTGGTGTTTGGTTTGAATTTGTCATATTTTACATTATACTTTTGGCATTATCAAAATCTCAGCTTGATAATGCCAACGTGAAAAATTCGCGAGACCCGTCACCAATAAAATTGAAAATGTGGGAAGTTTAGTTATGCATCTGATGGTGACCAAGTCTGTTGGTCGAAACTAGTCATGCAAAAAATATAATAAACTCAAAGTGAAGAATGAATACAAAGTTACCATTTAAAAAAAATGGATCTTCATCAATCAAATGCCTTGTCCCTCAACAAATTCTAGAATATTCTTTGAAACTTGCTTTTGTAGTTGTTGCATTTATTTAGTAAAATTAATTCCAAAATTTATTAATAAAAATTTCAAATTTACTTTGTAAATAATATTTTATAAATATTAACGGAAGAAATAATACGTGAAACGACGAGTATGTAGTGGATCATTTAAAAATTTCTGTTATATCTTTGTGAAGTAATTGAAAAATTGGATCGTCATGTCGAGCTCCCCAGGTAAAAAAATATTTATAAAATCACCAGAAATTATAAGCTGCCTTTAAAATATGTACCTTGAGTATAAGACGAGTGCAGTTCGGGAGCTTTTATACGCCAATGTGTCTTTTTAATAGTTTTAAAGACGTAGTTCTACTGAAATCATTTTTATATCACGTATGTTTTATTTTATTGTAATATATAGTAACTTGTGAACCAAAAAATCAAAAACAAAAAATGTACTTTGCAGAAACCATATAACACAACAAAACTGCCCCGTGTCCATTATAATGTCTGAAAAGATCTCGCTCCCTGCCCCATTTTTTATTCAGTTTGATAATACCAACGTGAAAAGTAGGCAAAACTGGTCACCAATATAATCAAACACGTGGAAAAATCACAAAGGTATTTTATTTAAAATATCAAAATGGAATTCCCCCAAATACTCTCCATCAAAAATACTGAATACTGAAATCTGATTCTTGGGAGTATTTGTATTTGTAAATATTATTGAATTTAATTGAATTTTGTTATCACGCTAATCTGGTCCATTATAACATGAAATTATATTTTGAAATGCGCAGTAAAGATATTTTCAAACCTCAATTAAAATATTTTGGGAATTAAATCGGATAGCGGGGATTAATGAGTCATTTATTGTCCCAAAGCAGTCCTTATAAAAACAACACCAAAAATACTTTTATTTGCACGGCATGTCGTAAAATCTAGCAAATAAATGAGTGTTCAGCTTGCCATAAGCTTTATTCCTTTGAAATGGCGGCACCTGGCTATAAGCGTGGGATTATTTCAAAATATACTGCCATACAGTTTTATTTGCTGGGATTTTTGTAAATATGCATTAATTCCATTATTAAACGATCGTTCTTTTTAAAAGTAATACATATAAAAAATACGAATTAAAATTTGACTTGGGAGGAAAAAAAATACGTAGCTGCAATTTGACGATAACTTTTATTATTAAATACTTCTACAATTAAAAAAGTCGTGGAAGTTGTTACTAACAGTAATGTGAAACAAAATATATTCATGCAATGGCTGACTCACTGATCCAGAGCGTCTTTGAATCTCTGGTGTCATTTTTAACGAGTAAAGTTTGCGATGGTGAAAATGGCACGTACCCACACACGCCTTCCTTAGCATTTATCAAACGTCACGTTCAGTGTGTAGCGTCGCACTTGCTTTATTTCCAGAGCAGGGGAGGCAGGGTAGCGACAGGGGATGTATCACTGAATAGAATTATGTGAATTACATACAATATAAGTGCACTTTTTCTGTTCGTGATATATAAAAAAACATTAGACAAAGAACCGCCAAACTATATTTATTTAAAATGATTAATATGATTAGGAAAATTTTATCACATATCGAAAATGATTCAAAGAAACTCTCAGAAAAAATATCATCGTGATTTGTGTAGGATTCAAATGGCCGGTGTACTGACCCTTGTACTGACGAGTAAAAGTCCAGTGCTTGCAAATCACTAAATATTGATTGGCCTGGCCACATTGGTTCGTGTGTAGATTATGATTGTTATAAATTCTCGATTAACAGAGGTGACTCGTTAGTTCAAGGGTCAGTACACCGGCCATGTAAGCTTTGAGATGTAGGTTCGAATCCTACACAAGTCACGATGATATTATTCTGAGAGTTTCTTTGAATCATTTTCAATTTGTGAAACAATATGCCTAATCATATTAGAAAGTAATATAATCCTGCAAAGGTAATCAAAACGCACTTGATAGATGTTCAATCCACAAAATAGACATATATAAAATGAATAAGATATTTTATATTCTATTTTCTAACATATCGCGATAAGTGAAATTCGCGTATATCGGGGTTTAGGATAAAACATACATACATAGTTAAAACTTAATACAAAAAAATACGATTCATTTGAATCAATCACTTTAATTCTAAGAACATTTTATGCAGTATTACATGTTATTTTTACTGGAAAATACATCTATTGTCATTTGAGTAGCGTTTCTTTTACTACATTATGTTCATACACATTCTTAAATAAGAAATTCGCGTAATGCGAGGCATTTTAACGCGAAATTTGAAATTCGCGTTCAAGTGAAACCGCGTATAACGGGGTCGCGTAAAGCGGGGTACTACTGTATACATAAATTTATTTTATTTTGGATCGATATGGACCGGTTAATAAACAAAGTTGTAGAGACAAGTAACATAAAATCTTTACGAGACAACACACTATTTCACAGTATTTTTTGATCGAATATTTAATAAAAAGAACAAGATTTTTTACTTTATTCTTTTTTAAAAAGTTTTTGCAAATCTTGTAAAATGATAACATTCATGGAAAAAAGCCCGAAGCTACAAAAGATTCAATCGCAATGTCAAAGGTGTCATGTTTTATCAGACATCTCCTGCACATTGCAGATAAACCGACGTAATTCAGACCCAGTTGGGCCTGAAACTTCAGCTTTTTTCAAACACTTTGTTTTTTCTTCAGGTATTTTTTTTTTGAACTGAATCAAAAAATACAACCTGTGTTAAATGGTGTGTAAGTTGATTTTTTTGCACTTTTACAAATAATTTATGTGCGTATAATTTTTACAATTCAATAAAACAGTTGTCAAATTTTGTCCCAAAAGAAAAAAAAAATTCCGTTTTTTTTTTTCCAAAAAATTGTCAATAAGGTAATATTTACTAAGTCGCGAGACTGAAGTAGTCGCAATCGATCGTTTCATGGGCGATGTCACGGCCCATCATCAGGGTAGCCTCCTCGTGATTTCCGGGCAGGTGGGCTGTCGAGGCAGCGGGGTAAATAAAGATAAAACGTGAGGGTTGATGGGCGATGTGATGCAAGGGGTAGATGGAGAAAGGTCCCCGGCTGATTGGATGGAAAACAATAACTTTTACGTCGGCCCTTCGAGTCGCGATAGGCTCAAATATCACCGACTGTTTGGCACTGTTTTATATATTTATGCCTGCTGGTCGCAAGGCACTTTGCGACAGATACAGAATAAGCACGGGAACCGCCACGGATGTGACCTCTGCTAAATTGTTTAGTAGGTACGTCGCACAATTGAAATGTTTTATTATCGAAAGACCTTTACAAAATTGGACATCTCGTGTTACTCTCTATGTTACAGCGCGCCTGGCATTATAAACCCACTTTATGGGTGAGGACTTTCTATCGCCGCCGTGATTCTGGCAAAACACAATCGAATATAAAATAGTGAATAAGCAATGCGAACGTCTTTTAAACAAGCATGATTTTTAAAATAAATTTATTCATTAAAATTATAAAAAGTTTTTTTTAACGCTGACTTTATCACTTCCGTTAGTAATCAATTTTTCGTTATTTAAATTAAATACAATAGCTCAATCAAGCTTAAGTGTGAATGATAATATGTGCAATCCAAAGATTAAAAAGAATACTCCTAGAGTGCAGGCTGTGTGCAGAGTGACAAGAACCAAGCAGCGTTCCCTGGCCGCGCCGAAGGCGATAAGGCTTCGATTAAGGCTGTTCCTGATTTATTAAAGCAAAGCTCAGGCGCCGGAGGCCCTTCGCCGCCGAGAGCCTCCTCATGCAATTATTGGGACATCGGGTTTGTCCACGCCGGGTGCAAACAAGCTTTGTTTCTTATTTAAAAAAATTTAAACATCTTAAATATGACATATAAAAACATGACTGTTTTACTAGGTGATATTTCAGGAATAAAATTGTCTTTTTAAAATCATAAATTTTTTGATTTAACTTGAAAAAATACGTACATATAAGTTTGGTTACAAATATATTAGTAGCAAAATAAGTTGCTGATAAGTTTTATGTTTGTGCATATTTGTGAAATTTCTCGTAATCTTAAAAAAAAATTAAAATAATATTATTCAATATCATTATTCAACTTAATGTAATTGATGCTTTGAACATAGTTTTGTATACCTAATACGAACAATATACAAGGGAATACCGCTATGCAGCAGTTGAGAGATAACGCCATGTTCCGTTAGCGGTCATTGTATAGAATATACTATGGCTATTGTCACGAGTGTGGATTCTAATCCCACCTGTGTCCTTTGCTATTTGCTTATGTTTATCTTGTGTGTAGTGTGTAATTTATACAATTTGCTTTATATAATATTTTAAATTGTCAAAAACAAATCAATCGAGTGTTATTTGTACTGAATTAAGTTGGCTCACTAGAAGCAATGTCAAATGCAATTACGATCATATTATTAAAGTTTGAAAAACACTATTGACGCAGGTAAGTTTGTTACCTACGCTATATTTTGGTCGTTTGAATACTTATTGAGATGAGATTCTTTTGAAGGAAAATATTCAGTACACGTCTTTGTATTTTCCGAGCCCTCTCTCGTTCAAACAGATGACACTTCTGAAGAAAATTTAAACTGAAACTATAGACATAAAACCTGCGCCTTAATACCAAACAAAGTACGCCACTTTATAGGCTAAGTATGTAATTATTTATATTCTACGCGGAGATAATACGGAATATATGAAACCAACAATAAATGAACCGCCGGTGCTCTGCGGGGAAGTGCCTCAGCTTACCTATATTAAACATTTTAATGTAGAATGATATTGCTTCAGTAACCTTAGCTCGCTTTATCAAATAAATAAATCGTACGAAAAGAAAGTTTTATTCAGATAAATGGGTTATTTTACGACCAACGTCATCTGCATTAATTGAGCATTAAAAATCACAAGATTTGCTAAGATGGTCATACATTTATTTAAAAAATGCTGCAAATACATTAAATATAGCGATAGAATAAATATATGAAACTTTTTAGCCTTAATTAACAATTTTAAGTAATTTGGATCGGATTATAAAGTGTCCAAGTTGATTTTAAGTTTAACTGGTGTGTAATTGTTTATATTATTATTTATAGGCTTGCTGAAAAAGTTTTCAGAATTTCAGAAAAACAACAATACTTCACCAAATGCAAGACGTACAAATATAATTTATATGCATATAAAACAACAGTCAAAAGATTAAATTAAGATAGTTTTTAATTTGTAAGCGCTTTCACCGTATAAAGGTTTCACAAGTAATTTAAAAGCGCTCACAACATAATTGTACTCTTCTCGCTTTCGTTGTTTAAATGTGACAAATTAAACAAGTATATCGTGGATAAGAAAATTATACACACTAAACATGTCAGTTGCCATAACTCCACATTGAGTGTGAACAGATCTCTATTCTTTAATGTGGATTTTGTATTTGCGTTTAAATATTTTCGTATATTATATGCCCAATAATTTCCTTAATTTTTTGATAAGTTTGGAAAGTTAGTGCTTTTCATAGAGTTCATAGTTTCCATATTTCCGGCAAGGAGCAAGTTCTTCTCGTTACATGTATCTGATGATAAACAACTCATCAAGTCAACCAATTACGAGAGACCCACAATTTATTAACGGGCTCTTAGAAGGTTATACGAAAAACAGCTATTTTATTATTATAGACAATTGTTAGAAAATAAGTGTACTGCGTTATACACATTTTATTTTGCGGTAAAATTCATTGGACTTACAGTGAATTTTATAATTCAAAATATTTGATGTTTTTTATCGGTGGCCGGTTTCGCCAACCTTTCACTTTGGCATTATCAAATATTATAATGCCAATGAGAAAGGTTGGCGAAACCGGTCACCAATAAAATTAACACGTGGAAAAATTACTCTAGTATTTTATTTAAAATATTAAAATGGAATTTCACCTAGTAACCTCTGTAAAAATGATTGATTACTTTAGTATTTTTTAACGAAACATCAGAATTTGGTTTTTTTACATTGTTTTTTAGGTTTATTAATAATTAAGTTATTCAAAAAGTGAATAACAAAATACAGTAATACATATATTTTTATATACGTACTGCTTTCACTCAAGTAAGTTTCTCAATAACAACATGATGTTTATAAAACATACTTATATTAAACTTACACGTTACTTAAACATTAATCAGTATAAATTTGATTTACCCTAAAAGTCGCTTCCGAGACTCTTAAGTGCTAAATAGGTGTGTCTCAGTAGCTCCGGAAACGCCTTCAGTCTCTCTGATTTAAAGCTACAAGGCAATAAATGCAGGTCTTTGAGACTCCAATACAGGAAGTGGGGTCTCAGTATAGTCGCTTAAGCCGCGTGAAAGATTCAGTACCCAATGGGTCGGGCTTAGATGAATTTATTTACAACTAGGTTTGGAGCGTTTGCACTCAGTACAACTTTAATTTTATTACTAAGATATTGCTACACTTTCACCGTGGTTCTGATAATGATCAAATAAGCATTTTGTATTTCAGGAATGAGATATATTTAATTTAATATTATACCAAGTAACTTTAAAAAAAATTGATTTGAGAATAGATAATTTAATATATTTTTACTAATCATTGTTCTGGTTAAGGTAGCCAAACAACTCGATGGTTAAAAATACATATATGAGACGAAAATAAAGGAAACATAAAAAGCTTCGAATAACATAGTATTTATAATATAAGCGAATATCTATATTAAAAATTCTATCCCAGCAATTATTTACCTTTTAAATCAGACCTTCAAAAAACCAATTTTTTTAATTTTTAATCGGTGTATTTGAAATTGCTATTTGTCAAATTATTCTATTCGTAAAATTTGTCATTTTTTTTCTGTTACCATTAATAAAAATAGAAATTGCATTTTTAAAAAAAATTGTGCTTAAAACGAAAATCGCTAAATAAAACCGAAAATACATGTAAATAATTTCATGTCGCCGGGCTTACCAAACAAGTATGGCAACAACAACAAGTAATAACTACATGAGTTTAAAAAATATCTTTGATCTCAAGAATTTTATTTTGCCATTAAACCGGTTTTTACCGCATAAACGTGTAACAAACTTTTAAAATAAAAATACAAATTTCTAGATAATCTTATAAATATTTATAATATATATAAATATGTATATAATAAAAAAAACCTTAATGATATGCAAACGTGGTACAGAGGAGAGGGAGATCATCGGCTTATCCATTATAAAGTGTTAAACTTCCCGAAGGCATTATCGGGCCAGCGAGACCGTCTCAGCGGTGATGAGATTTAAAGTGGCAGCCTTCCATGGAGGCTGGGGCGGGGGAAGCAGCCCCAATCGCTCGGCACAGCTGGGCGGCCTACCGAGCACACGGGGGTAGCTACCCCACCGCCTCAAAGGCAATAGTCTGATTCAAATATATATTTTAATTCAATTTACCGAGCTTAATATTTATTTTTACTCAAATACAAACATTTTTTTTCAGTTTAAAATCGTTCTAAAACAACGAACAACTAAAAATGTATGATTTTTATCTTGCATGTAATACGTGCAATGGGGATTAAAGAGATGTTAAGAATATACCACTTTTGCTTAGTACGTGGTTTTTCCATTCATTCAAAGAAAAATCACCCTCTCCAGATGGAGGGAGCGTGGGAACGGAGCAGTTTGGTTTGATTTTACAACCCCGGAGTGTTCGGCGAGAGTTTAGCTACATTGTTATTTTCAGTTTGCTCTAGGATTGCTTCATTTTTAAGGTCCTGTTATTTTTTATGGCGACTGCGCTGAGTTGGGTTATTTGTTTTGAAAAGTACTTTTCGATTTCTGCTCCTCGTTTTTATTTGCTTTCCACGAAAGAGCACGGCCTGCGAGTAATGCGTTCGCTGACTATATTAAACGAATTTGCTCGGCCTCTTAGTATGTATTTCTAATTCTTTGTTTAACTATTTTCACTTAATTTAATGAAACGAAATTCTCAATATCCAAAATTTAAAACATTTATTTTAAATTTAAATAAGCATAAAAAAATTATAACGTTTATCCAAATATATTTAAATATGTTTTAAAATGTCGAACATAAGTATTAAACGTATTTTAGTCGCATCTCTGGTCACTCTTCATACAGTGTTCAACATAAAACACGTTGACATTTTTTACATAGTAAACTTTCTTCGGTGTTGAGAAAAACTATAAACGCAAAAATGCAAATGGAAACAGGAACTTTTCATACATTTGTGGAACATATCTGTTTTCAGTCCGAATTAGGATTTTACCAACCGGATTTATGTAATGGAATAAATCAAACACAAAAAGTGAAATCAGTTGTTAATTATACTAGAATAAAAAATACTAGACAAGGAATATGGGTATTTGATACTTATCAATATCAAGAACGTGGCCAAAGATGGTCATTTACTAGGAATCTCAGATCAAACGTAAAATTGTTACTTGTTTAAAGTTATTGTTGAAGTTATTCACAATTCTTTTAATTTTATTCTAGAAAGTGCGGATTAGTGCGAATAAAGGGGCGGATGTGAAGGGTAGTGTTATGAAGAGAAGCAGGGGCCCTAGACGATGGGGAATTGAGAGGTTAAATTATAGGTGCAGGTGGGAGTTGAGCAGACTTCAGCAATCCTCCATGGAATTTTAGCTTGTCTAGAAGTTTTGGAAGAGAAAGGGAAGAGAGGTAAAATACTAAGTGTCGTGACTAAGGCTTATTAAACGTGAAGTTCTTTATATATTTCCGAAAAACTTTGGTCTATAACTTCAACATATGGGATTATATACTCATGTAAAACACTTTTCTATTAGATTTCTACAGACATATTCTAGTAAGTTTAAAGTCGTAAGAGACACATAACCATAGAGACACATAAGCATAGTGTTTCATTTTTACCCTAAAAACAATGTTTGTTGTAGGAATTTTAATTAGTGCCATTGTGAAACATTAAAAATATCTCTTTGGTCATTAACAAAAGCAAGTAAAAATGTTAATATTAATTGTAGTGCTTGTAATTACCCGTTATGGTGCTTACGGTTGCCGGCGCTTCTGAGACGACATTCGGAACTATAAAGCTGTGCTCACGAACAATGCCTTGAATGGGGTTCGGCGGAAATGATAATGAGCCGATATCAGTTATGTCCTCAATATCCTTTAAGCTCTCCCAGTGCAGATATAACATTATGCGTCTAGACGCTGGGAGGGTTCGCTCTGTAGCGAGTGTTCGGATGTGTTAAAGCAAATACACACATGAAAAGCAAATCCTAGAATGAGCTGAGCGCAGACATTAAATATGAATTTAGTTTATCCACACACGATTTCGAACATTACACAAATAAAACATTTTTATGCGATAAATAAGTGTGCAGGTGAAAATAAAATATTTTTCTATCCCAAACATAACAAAAATCAATATTGTATTTGCGGGTTATGTTTGGCACTGTCAATCAAATCATGTTTTAGGTGTTATGCTGCGTCAAAGTTTCATATGTTTTCCGACGTTTTTATATTTTACAGAAATTTGTATTTTCATTTTAAATACAGTTTAATTTTCTGAAAATGTCTACTGTACGAAAAATTAAAAATCTGCAAAATAATGAAACCCTGACCATCCATAATAGTTAAAAACATATTGAAAAAATAAATATTCTGACAACTTTACTTCAAACATAAATATTTTTGAATAAAATACTTGAGTGATTTTCCACATTTTTGTTTTTATTAGTGACCGGTTTCGCCAACCTTTCACGTTGGCATTATCAAACAGAGTGAGATTTTATATAATACTAAGCAATTAGTTGGAGGGAGAGGTTGTTGTCACTAATAAACAGAGGTCACTAATAAAAACAAAAATGTGGAAAATCACTAAAGTATTTTATTCAAAAATATTAAAATGGAATTCCACCAAGTACTCTCTGTCAAAAATATTGAATTTCAAACATAAATGGAAGTTTTTATATTAATTAAGTAAAATGTAGTTAAAATAAAATGTTAAATTTCATGCTTTAAATTGCTTTTTTAAAGTAACATAAAAAAAATACGTAACCTAAACCCATTGATTTTATTTTCTAGAAAAAATAGTAAATGGCTAAAAATTATTGATTAATTTTTTTTTTGTTTAAACTAAAAAAATATAGTTTGTTATGCAATAACACACTGTTGACAACGGTAATGTATTTTTTGACTTGTAAAATCAAAAATGTTAACTTAATTTTTAATATCAGATTTTTTAAATAAATTATTACTTTTAAAAACAAACAATCAATTATTCGTAGCACATCAAGTGTAGTTACAGTTCCAAAATGACTTATAAAACAAATAAATAAGAAATTCCGTTTTGTAATGATACGTTTTTATTAGTTAAAAGTAATAAATATTGAGTTTTTACACCAAGAAAATATTTAAAGACTTGCTTACAAATAATGTTCTATTGAATATTAAAATGAAATGGAATATTTAAAATTAATTTGTCAAGTTGAATTTCAAAACCACGAAAGCTTTTATACAATGAGCATTAGCGATGTGTGTAGATTAAAAATAACAAATCTGCAATGTGTATCCTGTATTCAATCCACTGTAAATGCGAACTACAAAGGAAGAGCTGATAAAGCACGTAAAAAAGCACATTGAATTTCATGGATTAATTTTTTGATAAAAAAAATAATTATAGAGGCTGGAAGCACATAAAGTGGGAGTCGAGGTAGTTAGGATGAGGGAGCGGTTCCGGCGAGGCGGGGTAAATCGTCTGTGTTTGACTACAGCCTACAACAGGTTCTGAGCATCCCTTCACTGTCGCCCAGATACATAGGGGCTCTTTTCAGAGATATTAATTTAAATTTTTCTCATATCAAAGCACATATTTACATAATTTTACAACCAAAAATGTTAAAACGTAGATTGTTTTAACAATTTAGATGAGTGGTGTTAGGTTGAGTTTATGGCTCTAAATAGTTATTTTTTTGAGACATATTTTAGTACGAGGGTTTAGATATTTTAAGTTATAATAACTTATTTTTATTTTGAATATTATGAGCTTAGTTTTGATCCAAGATAAGTTTTTTCACCACTACCATTATTTTTAATAACTGTTTTGTATCGAAAACGTTAAAACATTCAATCGACCTATGAATATAAGGATATATTCACTTTTTTATTGGTAAAGTTGGTAAACTTTTATTGAACTAGTTTTGCATCAATTGTAACTGAAGATCTATAATTTAAACTATATAGATACATTTGTGGATTGGTTTTTTGGCTTGACTTCTTCAGAGTTATCGAAGATTCAGCGGTGTACAATACAATTTTTTGTGTCGTTATGATGTTTTAATACGTAGTTTAGTAAAGTTTGAAATTTTTTCATAAATTATTAAATATTTCCCGTAATTTATAACAAATTTTTTTATTTAAATTACGATTGCTATGAATATCTATATATCTTCACTGACTCATTATCCACGAAGACTGAGTATAGTATTTTTAGGTAGAGTGTTGCAACTTATTAAAAATATCTTATTATTACAATCGTTGAACTCTATTCCATACTATATTTTATAAAAGAAATTAACGCAAATTCACAAATTCAAAAAAAAAAGTGAGAAATTTACTTTATTTAAATTAATATTTTAAATAATTTCGCCAACCTTTCACGTTGGCATTATCAAACAGAGTTACCGGTCACCAATAAAAATTAGCATGTGGAAAAATCACTCAAGTTTTATATTCTATTTAATTATTTAATTGCTATTTCACCACGAACTCGTCAAAAATATTGATTATTTATTTAAACTAACGTAAAACTATGAAATCTAAATGTGAGATGATTTTTGTTTATATTTTTTAATGGAAATAAAAAATAGGTTAATCTAATATGTAAAAGTACGTCTTAAAAATGATAGAAGATGTACTCTTTATGAATACCTTTTATCGTTAGAAATTATTTATACATTCATCACGATAACAATAAAAATGCGAAAACTCTGCCAGCAAAAAAAAACAGTTTTTCATAATCCAAAAAAAGACCATTTTTAAAAGGAAGTGAAAACCTTTTACTACATTATCTTCATACAAAGCAGTCAGGCGAAATTATAACGAAGTATAATATTTAACGTGGCTTTATAAGATGTGCCGCCGCTTTTTCGCTCGACGATATATGGAAAAGTAATTTCAGTCAAAACTGGAAATCGGCCAATGCACACGAGCCAAGATCGTTAGCTCTTTATCCAGGAACCAGATCGGCGCGGATGCAGTACAGATAAGTATTGGGACAAATACTGAATAAACACTTGTCACTTGAGGCCGGGTTACATAATGCGAGCTTACGTGCAAGTAACAATGCTGGCCAACTATGTGAACATCGATGCGAGTTTCTTCATTATATTATTTTTTATTTTCCACCTGCTTTTTCTCTCCGTATCGTACAGCAGAAGCTCGTTATGTGCGAACAAGCTAGTGAAACTCACCGGGGCTTCAACAAGTTTCATTAAAACGTTATGTGTCACGCCAGCAACGGCATTAAACATGTCCGGTATAAGCAACCGAGCGGAGGCAGCAAATGACATGCGAGTTGACATAGTAAAAACTGTTACAAGGGAAGAAAGCTTCTCGCACTGTGTAAACGAGCATTTAATTCTACGCTGGAAGATCGTTTCCTTCCAATTAAAGCAGCGCCGAGTGGAAGAATCGAGGGGCTATCTCGACCCGTTCAGTTTTTATTGGCCGACCCGAAGAGCTCCCCCCGAGGCTGCGAAGATTTGAGCGCAGTTCTTGGCGAGTTAAATATAAGAAGTTTTCTTTTCCTAAGTTGTTGCAGACCGGTGCCAGTGAGTGGGGCATTTATTTTCGTTGACAGGGTTAGGATAAATTATTGACTTGCGACTTTGACACACGTGTGCTCAGGATTTGTAAATATATATCACATGTGTTATGATTTGTTACAAGACTTTAGTACTGTTTGTCTTTTTAATTATCTTATACTTTTGGTAGAGATTTATTTTTTGTACTTGAAAATAAAGCTGACGTTACTATGACAAAAAGTACTTACTTACCAAAATACCGTAATACCAAAAATGAGATGAATAAACGTGCAAATAATTTTAACGACCCACTGGAGTTGAGATATCCCCCCCAGCGTTTTTAAATCTGGAAATGTAATCTTGTTACTTTATACTTGTTGTAGCTCTACAATGTCATGCATGAATATGCTGTTTTTTCATATTTATTAATAAATATCACAAGAAAAAAGAAATCTCGTTCTAAACATTTCCTAAAGTACGGTTTTAATGTTAAATAACATTCAGATTATCTCTAGTAAGAAGTTGTATGTGAACACACATGAGTTTACAATTTGCTGTATAGTTTTGAGTTTTACCTAGTTTACCATACTTCGAGAGCGTACGTTATCTTTGAGCGCATTTATTCAAAACTTTATTTCAAAAGTAAAATAAATCTGTCGTCTTCTCCTCGGTGAGTTATCCCCAGCATGAGTATACAGGGGATAATAATACAGTGTTACACATAAAACATCACTTGGATACTATTTGCATAAAATGTCTTGAATAAATAAAACATACTGTTATACAGTAAAAAGATAAAATATGAAAACCGAAAAACATGTTATATTATTTAAGTAATGAAAATATTGGGTTTTATCATTTTTGGATGATGTACAGATAATAATGGAACCATCTTTAAGGATTTGATTGATCATGTCATGTTGTATTGGCTTCCAGTAAAAGACTTGGATAGTACCCGTATAAACCTATCAATGTCTACCAAAACCTTAAAAAATAATACAAATATGTAGGCACTCTTGACGAATTTTACAATTAGTTTTCAAAAAGTCCAATAAAACGAAATTCTCCGGATTCCGGTCTATCGTTCCGTCTTTCTTACGAGGTAAATTCCGGCAATTTGTTCTCGCGGCGTCATTATAAGCAGTTTTTATTCCGGCGGCTCGCGGTCCATTCCGAGGCGCACTCCGGGGCCGCGAAAACCCCACAAGCCTCCGGGGAGAGGCTGAAAGGACTCCGACAAAAGAAAACTTTTTCTGAACATGCCACGTAAACAAGGATACACTTTATTAAAACCGAAATGAAATTAAAAACAGTGCGTTTAATTTAAATAATATTTTGACCTCAGCTGTCGTCGGCACAGCAGTTTCTTTAAAAGTGATTTACAAAAAAGACTCCATTTAAATTTCAAAATACCCATTTTGTCTTCATTTAAAAAAAATTAAATTATATACTCAGTGGATACCTTAGAAAAGTTATATTCTCTGATTCATACATTTTCTTTTATAAGAATATTTTGTATCATTATCAAATCTTAAAATATCTATGATGGGGTTTTTTTAGTTTAGTATAAAACATCCACATTTTTAAAGCAACCGCTGAAATTATCATTAAATCAAAAAATGGTAATTAAAATGCTTTATTAAATTAATTAAAATATGTAAGAATAGACATTTTTATTCTATCCATTTTCTGTCAAACGGCTTAATCAATCTTACTCTACTTCATCCAAATATATTTAAGAAAATAAACAAAATTATTATTTTCCGTGTTGGTGCGCGTTGGGGACGTAGTTTTTTTTCCCATTGTCGTAGATAAATGTATTCTTCGTGAAGGTGAGACAGGAAACGCCGGACAACAAAGAAACCAACTAACATTCTGCAATCTTCGTGTAAATTCCATTTTGTGGCCAAATCGACAAGAAACCGTTTGACCGAGTTACTTGGAATTTGGCAAAAAGTGGAGGGCGCTGTTCGGGGAAGGGGCCGAGCGTTTACCATGACTACTCAGTATGCAGGACGGCATTCTTGACAACTGCTATATATATAAATAAATAAATATACATATATATATATATATATATATATATATATATATATATATATATATATATATATATATAAATATATTTATATGTATTTTTTTTGGCGACGGCTATAAGGTATATTCCTCGTTATCGAGATCTGTAATATCCGTTCTATGTTTTCGGGATCGACTCATGAATTCGACAAAGTTTGTGAATCTATGTGGACTGTTTTAGTTATATTTTAAACGCTTTTTATTTCGTAAACTTTTATTTCATTTCATTTCATTACTACACGTACGCAATTTACGTCACCCTGCCAAAGTGGTTAGCGCTATAATTTATTTTTCAATATAGCTAACTTTCTTTTCACAGCACACGCGGTAGTGTATTCTCACAGAAGGAGACAGAAACAAACACTGCCTTTCTCCATACAACTGAGGTCGGTAATTTAACACTTTCAGTCGACAGCTAGGGTCGGTATTATCATCACGACAGGTACGCAGTATCGTTACCCTGCTGGAGTGGTTAGCTCGTTACTTTCACTCTATTTTTAATATAGCGAACCTTATTTAAATGAAAAGTATGCCACAACATCTGTATCTTCTCATGCACGGGCGTGGCCTTCGAGCACGTTTGCTAAGCTTACTGCCCTTCCTAGGAGAAGGGCGGATTTTTATATGGTTTGAGAACAAAGAAAATATGTCTTAATTAGTTTTTCAATAAAAAAAATACTATTAATTATTCCTCGACTCTATCCATAACACAAATATTGGTCATTCTTCATTATTTTGAAATCAACGATGATGCCATTAAAATTCTTTGACGCCAATCAAAATATAAATATTAGTTATCTAAATTATAGAAACTCTCGAGATCGGTTCTTTAATAACAAGTATGTTTGTCCCTTGCATGGGTAAGACTTAAAATAAAATCCCTGATCTCAATCTAATGTGGTGATTTACCGTTAAAAATTAAAAAAAAATCATAACAAGCCCCATACTAGCGAGGCTGTTATCTCTTTAAGTGTAAATTCACGTCAGGTAAGCAAAAGCTATCTTGATGTATTTTATTTAGTTACACCCAGATACTATAATATGTTATCAAGTCAAATAGATCAGTGTCTATTGTTTAAAGGAATCGTTTCATTGAACACAGAAATACGTTATTAGTAGAGCTCGGGCGGAGGTACGACCGTCCTGTGGTGAAGGATATTCGCGCTTCGCAGATTTCCCTTGGAACTTTCGAAGGCATTAGTCTTCATCGATGCTCGCAGCGAGCCGAGCCGGACGCGGAGGAGGGATTTAATGGAATGTTAATTTGGAATGGTGCTGGAAGTGCGGCGGTTAGCGGCCCCATTGTTTAAGTTCTTCTTTATTGCCACACTCTTGTTTAGCACCTACGCCTCTTGACTACTCAATATGTAAGCTTGGTTATATAAGAAACTCATATAATGTTATTAAAAAATAATTAACAACAAAGTAAACAAAGACGATTAAGGTCTACTAAAAAAAATTGAATATCAAATGAATATGGCTACTCACTCCTTGACAGTGGTGGCCATAGCTTAGTTAGAATTTAAAGAAGTATCGGCATTTTAATTTTTTACAAAGCTATGACATAGTTTTTTTTCTACTCAAAGATAAAAACTATTGTAATATTTTATGTTTGATCTAGAAAAAATATATACATCATAAACCTCGAAAGCCTTGAAATAATCACTGGTAAGTAAGAACAACTATATAATTACTTTTTCAACAATCAAATCAATTTAAAATCAAACCATGATTTTTTACAACCTAATCAGTAATAATATATTCACCTGTAAAATGTATTCATGAAAGTAAACTTAAAATTAATTTAGTTAAAAAATAATTATGGATTGAATTCAAAAGGGTTTGAATGGAAAATGATTTTCTGCTTAAATTATTATATTAGTATTGAAATTATAATTTTTGCAAATGCGAATCAAAACAATATTTCTTTTCATTTATTTTAATATAACCGAAAGCAAAAAATTGTTTTTGATTAATTTGATTATTTAATTTGACTATTTACTTTTTAACTTGTTTTTCATAAAATTTATTTAACTAGTTTTTTTTATTTATTGGTTTTTAAATTTTTTTTGATAGATTTTGTACTATATTAATTCTATAATTCGCCTATTGAACTTATTAGAATGTATTTTATACTCAATAATTTAGAAAATATGTTTAAACTTACTATTAAAAAGTACTTTTAAAAAACGGAACTCCTTATCAATGTTAAAATTTTAAATACGTTATGATTTTTATTAAATGTACTGTTATACTCAACGAAACTATCTAATTACTTACCTGTCAGTTAAAAAAATACTGTTATTTGTTAAGCGCATAAATGTGGCAGCCAACAAAGCGAAATGATAAATCCGCAATAAAGATTTATAATGGAATTTTTAAATGTCCTAAAATAATTAAAGTCATAAAATATATTTTAAAAATTTCATAATTAAATTGGTTCTTATTTTATTTTGTTGCAATCAATGTTTTTAATGTATTTTCAAAAAATATTCAGAATATCTGTAGATGAGCGCTCCTCTTCGGGCGCGCGAAAAGCCGAGAATCAGGGCTATTAAACAATGTTTTTTTATTTTTTATTTGTTAAAAATATTTAATTGTTATTTTTGGTCGACAACTGCGCTTTACAATTTGGCCAAACAAAGCACACATTGTGGTCACGTGATCGATTATGCCGCCGCTCGTCCCGCCGAAGTGCGGACAGCCACTAAAGGTAACATAGCTCCGAGCTTTCAACGCAATAGTGTCGGATAGTTCCCGCTCCCATGAAAGCAGGGGGAGCCCACAACGCGGCTCACTTCCCCCAAAAACTCCATTGCCAGATTATTTACCCAAAGAACTATCCCAAATGAAACTTTTTCCGTCTAGATGACGTCATTTTCTTGGGAATCGAGATAATCGTGTAAAGCTTTACAGATGAGTAGAGTTTGTATGTCTGCTTTTGCGTTTTATATAATGGTTGTGTACAGCATATTGCAGACTCAGTATCACAATTTAATCATTAATTAATTTTTTTGATACAATTTACACTAATTAATTCTATTATTAATATAAAAATTGTATTGGTCTCTTGGAAAGGGTCTCAATCCGTAATAATGACCACGCTTCGTAACTGCAAAATTGAAATTGAATTTTAAATGGTAGTTGATATTAGATAATAATTCTGTAACTTATCCAGATATATCAATATCGTAAAAACGATTTTCAAAGTACCAAATATCCCATATCTTTTATTTGGCATTACTTTCGACAAGAACTACATTAAGCTAGTGTATTATTACACCGCAGGGGCTGAAAACATTTACGATTTGATATTGTGGTAAATTGTATTTTTACGACGGGGTTCCCCACTCAGTGCTACAGAGTTATCGAAAGTTTATTGAAATTGGAACTTTTATCGGCAAGGAAGCTGTTTGCAGTAAATATTAAAATAACAGAAGCTATGAATTGAAATGCTCCAAATAGCTTGCCGGTTTGTTCCGCAGTGATGCAATACACTTCTGTAGGACTGTAGCCGTGCTTTTGACTGTACAAAGAATGTTTATTTTTAAAATGGTATTACATTTTCGACACGAGCGAGAGGACTTAAAGAATTTCGCTCGATACTTTTATTATTTACAATTTTTTTTTACAAAAATTATTCAGTGATCAATTTAATTTTCAATATTTTAAAATTGTTTTGATTTTGTATTTTTCTGATAATCGACTTTATGGCTCCAATGACAAATTTAACTTTTAAATAAAATAATAACAGTAGTACGCAAAATACTTGAGACGTTGAGTATTATTTTATAAAATTATTTGTATATATTTTCGGTATTGAATTATTGAACCTAGCACTATTAAGTACAGACAAAAATATGGGTAAATAATAATTGTGTGAATTTTCAAATCTACTATAATAATAGCCATTGTGTGTGTGTATGTATGTATGTTTCGTTTTACGGTTCTCTATAGAACATCTTAAAAGATACAATGCTGATTTTTTGCACGTAAGTTTAGTAAATTTTTTCGCAGCTATGTGCCGAATTTCAAGACGATAGAATAATATTTTCATTCATAAACTATAAAATATGCTTTAGCGAGTTTCAACATGTACGAATTATATGATTCAGTTCTTCACCGCAAGAATTTCAAATTTAGAACTTTTACAAAAAAAACAAATTTTGATGCTTCTAAGAAACTTCCAGCTTATGTCAGTTTGACACAAACGCCATCTCTATTTTTTTTATCGTAATTGCATTAGAAATTATTAATCACATCATTAATAACTCAAAATAACACCTTCTACGCACAGAAAACGTAATTAAAAAAGAATTGCACAATTGAACGTGATAAAGACTGCATCAAATAAATAAAAGTGCAGTGAAAAGTGATGCGTTGTTTGTGACACGAAATGTGACATAAATGTCAAGCAATGAGTTGGAAGGAAAACGGAGCAGCGTCTTCTTAAAATTCGAGTACGCGCATCGACCTCGAGACAAAAAGAAACCGATGCACAGCGAACGCTGCGTCTGTCTTCGGATTAATTAATGTGACCTGTCGATTCTGCAATGCTTTACATTATCAAGCAGAAAACCCATCAGATGGAAAGTTCAACGATTATTATCACAAAGGTAAAGTGAAACTACCAGCAAGGCCTATTTCCCCAGTATATTTAAAGGATATTTATAATTGAAATTTCAAGAGAAAAATAAGATCATACAATAAGAGCATATCTTTTGCATCAATGGGAGCTAAATTAACAGTGGGCCACTCTGCTTCAAAGTTCAAGGCCAAGTATATCACAGAACTTTGCACCTTCATCCAACTGATGGTACAAAATTAAAGCATTATTCATCTTATTATGTTCAAACACTATCGCATCGTTCATCAAATACGTCATTTTATGACGGGCTACATTGCTAGTAAAATAATAATATTAAAAATGAGTGTTGAAAAGAGTTAACAGTAATACCCCGCTTTACACGACCCCGTTATGCGCAGTTTCACTTTAACGCGAATTTCAAATTTCGCGTTAAAATGCCTCTCATATAGAGAATGTGTATGAACATAATGTAGTAATTGACTTCTCTTAACAATTAAATACAGCGTATGAACGTATTTTACAAGAACGTAAAAGAAACTCTACCCAAAAGTCAATATATGTATTTTTCATTAAAAATAACATGTAATGCTGCAAAAATAAGTGTTCTTAGATTTAAAGTGATTGATTCAAATGATCCGTATTTTTTTGTATTAAGTTTTGACTATGTATGTATGTTTAATAGTAAACCCCGATATATGCGAATTTCACTTAACGCGATTTTTTCCGGAACGTATCCCACGCCTTAAGCAGGGTATTACTGTAATGATATATTGGGGGGAAAAAACTGCTTTCATTCCGCATACTTGTGCTGGGTAGTAAATTTTTATATTAAAAAATTTAATTTTTTTAAATTCTTTTATTTTTCATTAGATGTATTACAAAAGATCTTATAACTAATGTTTTGGTGGAGTGTTTGGCTATCCCCGTCCTGCGCGCAAGTTTCGGGGCTTTCAATGTGTGACTTAGGTGGTGGCGTACATGATTCACTATGGTTGTGATATTGTGTTAGGCAGGGAAAATTAGTGGGAAAAACCCTTTATTCGCATGTGTTTATGTGTAAAAAATATCTACGAACTAAATAACAAAGATAAAAATTTATAACAATAACAGGTAGGACAAGAGTGCCCCGGGAGCCGTTGGAGACTGTTATATTTTTTATATTAATACTGTAAAGGTTTTAAGAGCGGTGATAGCAAATTCGAGTTTTTTGACCATTTGCTTGTACCTATTGCGAAAAATCGACTGCACCAATCAAAAAAATTTAAATAATTAATCTTTTAATTCCAATTGAAAAAAAGAGTCATAAATGTTTAGGATTCTTGGAACAGGAACATCGCGAAACTCCAATTCCGAAACTTCAATCGGAAAAACACATATTTATCATATTAAAGGTAAATTATAAGAAATAAAAAAAAAATGCTAGTGGAAGAAAGTATGTATCTAACTTTCTGCATTTAAATTTTTTTGATTGGTGCAGTGGATTTTTCGCAATAGGTACAAGCAAATGGTCAAAAAACTTGAATTTGCTATCACCGCTCTTAAGCATTTTACACTACAATTTTTTTAAAGATTAGATAGAATGTCTGCTTGTTGCTCCAAAATATATGTATCACATTCAAAATGATTTCGGATTTATAATAATTTAAAGGCGTTTAAGTAGCTCGTAAGTTCTGTCAAAAATATTGTAACGTGCCGGGGTTCACATTTAAACGCTTATTTATGTCAACACAAGTTATATTTATTTATCTACGTACAGAGTATTTATTTCCACATTATATATTTACTAGCAATGTAGCCCGTCATAAAATGACGTATTTGATGAACGATGCGTCTAAAATTTGTTTTTTTTGTAAAAGTTCTAAATTTGAAATTCTCACGGTAAAGAACTGAATCATATAATTCGTACATATTGAAATTCGCTAAAGCATATTTTAAAGTTTATGAATGAAAATATTATCCTATCGTCTTGAAATTCGGCACATAGCTGCGGAAAAATTTACTTAGCTTATGTGCAAAAAATCAGCGTTGTATCTTTTAAGATATTCTATACAGAACGGAAAAATGAAACATACACACATACAAACATACAAACACACAATGGCTATTATTATAGTAGATATTAACATTGTTATGAATGCAGACAGGCCGAAGCCCTGTTTGACACTAATCACAAAATGGCTTCCCCCCTTGCATCTCCAACATTCGGGAGCTCGCGCGAGGCGCACTCCTCGCTTCTCTAAGACCGCGTATCGGCGCTCCTAATCGATGGTCGCTCGATCCTTCCAGAGTCCCTTTGTTTATGGTGTTCGTTTTTCAAACTTACTGCTGGACCGTAACAATATCAAATACAAACGGATAACTTTCCATCCGGTAAGTAGTATTCGGAAGCCGAGCCAGCTGTCGCCAGGGGCGCGTGGCGCGGGTCGCGGGTCGCGGTCCGCCGCGGGCCAATAGCGCCGCCGAGCTGGCTGATTAATCACTCGGCCTTGACAGAGCCTGAAACCCGAATTCCTCCCCCAGGCACGCCGCTGAACATTTCCCAGCCCCGAAACACCCAGAGAGGGTATTAATAAAGTTATATTTTTTAAATGCGCTCATTAATTTGTCGCCTTTCTGTGAGACCGTTGTGATTAATTCTCGAACTATTTATTGCGGAGTACTCGGCTTTAGACTCTTTACGATTACTATTAAATAATTGTTTGTGAGAATTTTTATGTTGTATAATAGTGTCGTATTTCTAAGACAAAAGATTTTTACGATTTGGTTTTAATCTTTTGCTTCATCTTATGCTTCATTTTATTTACAAAATGATAAGTTACGAACAGTATTTACAACGTATATATGTTTAATATTTTTGAATCAAATATTTGAGTGATTTTCCACATTTTCGTTTTTATTAGTGACCGGTTTCGCCAACCTTTCACTAATAAAAACAAATATGTGGAAAATCACTCAAGTATTTTATTCAAAAATATTAAAATGGAATTCCACCAAGTACTCTCTGTCAAAAATATTGAATTTCTTAAGTTACGATTTTTTGAACAGTATTTACAACGTATATATTTTTAAGAAATTCAATATTCTTGACAAAGAGTACTTGGTGAAATTCCATTTTAATATTTTTGAGTATAATACATGAGTGATTTTCCACATGTTCGTTTTTATTTGTGACCGGTTTCGCCAACCTTTAAACTTACTCTGTTTGATAATGCCGACGTAATAATAAAAATAAAAAAAGAGTATATATTTTTATTTAAACTGGTTTTTTTAAATTAATTTGTTATCAAACGCTGTTAAAAGTGAATGCCTTGATCTCAGATTACACAACTATATTTGCCGCTCTACTAAGTTATTTAAACTAAACAGAGCTTTAATTTGTGCTGTTAATAGAAATTAATGATTCTTTTGTATATTACATGATAATATTAACTTTTATGTTTATTTTTTGTGTTATTTTTCTCCATTATATTTCATTAATCCATCACAAAATGCTAGGATAATGATTTTACTATATTAAGATCTGTGAACAGTATTTATCAAAATTAATTGTTCAAACAATATTATATGATGTATGACAATTAGTAGATTAAGGTCTTTCATTACCACACAGATTTATTAGTGAATTATTTGCTGTCGACTCTTGTTATTAAATTGGTAGTAATAAACGTTCACAATAAATAAGCTGTCTCTTATCTATGCTATCAGTTTACTAATATTAATATATACAGTATTAGCTATAATTATTTAATAGATATCAAAGGCACCTTATCATAAGTAAAAGACAAATGCTTTTGACAGATAAAATTTAGTAATTTTTTTTTAGATATTTAAACAATATTAAATTATAGTATTTTTTCAATCTAATAAAACGGTAAGGAGAAAAAATTTGTTAAGCGAGTTTTCTTATAATTGAGCCTGAACAAATATAAAAAAAGAGCCTGAACGCATATTTATATTTCAAAATGCTGAAAACATTTGAAATTCTACCAGCTGATATAAAAACTGGATTATGCATCTACGTTTGACCGTCTGTAATATATTTTTTCCTATATTTAAACCTTTGTCTTTTAAGTTTTTAATGCAAGTAATGCTACAATGTTTGGTATTTGATCTTGTGATATTGTTGAATTCTGACTGAAAAGGTAAGAGATTCATTTAGATTACTCTCATGCGAGAATATATACGATTATTTCTTTTCTCCCCACTTGGCTTAAAGCTTTCTGCAGGGTAGGCCTAGTGATATTTCTGCTTCACTAGTCTTTACGGCACTTTAAAAAAAGTAAGCTTTTCACTTCTTTATATAAAAAAAGTCTAGGATATAATTTTCATGTGGAAATAAATGATATGCGAAATGAAAAATAAAATATTATTAGGTGGGTTGAACTATGGTTTGCAAACTTAGAGTAAATTTTTCTATAATCTTTAAAACAAAAATGTTTCTATAAGGTTGATTCAATAATATCTTTATACTTTTATGAATAAAAAGAAAAACGTTAAAAAACATATAAATAAAATATATAACAAGCTTTCAACAATTTTTTTTTTGAATTTGCATCAGTTAGTTGTCCTTATTCGTTTATTCAATTACATTTACAAGCGGTTATAAAAATTATACAATTATGGAGTACAATCAAAGCTCTCTGTTGATTTGAGCAGTAGCAAAGATTTGGACATTTAATTAAAAAAAATGACTGTTCTATACGATAAGGTATATTAAATTCCATTCTATAAATAGTACTTGTAAAATGATAACACTCAGGTAAGCAGTAGAGTAAGTGAAGGTTTATGGTGTTACATGCAACGTTTCTACTTTCTGTGTTATGATACATAATGTGTTAAATGTAATGTGCGTACGTATGGTTATATAATATTGTTGTACGGACACTTGTAGTGAGCGCCGATCATCTGGAGTGTTTGCAAGTCCGCTTATGGTATAAAAGTGAAGTAATATAACAGGACGACAAGTAGTTGACAAGCTCAGTACCGGCTCGGGGCTGTTACAGCACCCCTGGGGCGGGTTAGAGCGGACAAGCCAAGGGCGGTTCAGGGGCTGAGGTCCGTCTTTCTCAGAATTCTTACCCCCTTTTTTCAACTCAGATATATTTCAAGACACTAAAAAAGTAAAGCTCTCAATATAATTTGTAAGACAGAAAAAATTATTATGACCGCGTCGCTGTCCAGTCAACAGCATGATACATTCATATTTTTTTTATTACATCAAAGTTGTTTCTTTCCATTACAAAGAGCTTAGGGCTTTCTATTCATTCATTCAAAATAATGTACACATATTAAATATTTTATATAATTTTAATATCAAATATTTCATGAATATTATAAAAAAACTTTTAATTATTTTTCACATTTTAATAACTATTTATTAATCCAGCTGAAGTGGAAAATGAGTTGATCCCAACAATTTTCTTTCCATAAAGCCCTTTAAAGTCAACTCACGGCAGTGTGCGAGAGACTGTCGAAGTTTATTTTATCATATCAATTAAAATGTACGTTTCATTTCATAACGTACTCCAAGTTATAATAGAAGTTTGTTATATCGCTGTAAAAAAGGCTTTTACTTAGTCATTTGAAATTATTTGGCCTTAAAATATATTTTTTACTATTGGGAGAGAAGAAAACTTTGATAATGGCAAAATAAAAGTCTCTTTATTGTCTATTTTATTATTAATTCATCCAGATATAAAATTTACGTTTGAAAGATATCAAAGTTTTCATGAGCAATAGAATTTTCATAAAGAAGTGAGTTCAGTGCAGCGGAGTTGCTATTCCATATTTTTACTGGGACTTTGACAATTTACTGTACCGGAAAATTTAATTTAAGCGATGATGTCTCGAAGTAAAAGGCTTACATTTTTTTCGACTCCTTCATAGTCTTTGTAAAGTTAGGTACATAAAGTTTAGTTACATAAAAATCAGTTTTTAATAATGGTAACCGAATCCATCTACTGCTATTATAAATAAAAAAGTTTTTAAATAACTTGAATACCATTCATAATTTATTATAAAAAATAGACGAAGTTGCAACAAATAATTTATGTTACCATTATTTAATATATAAAAACACACGCACGCGCCTTATTTTATAGAAATAAACCTTTTATTATGTACCCATACAGACATTGTTTGCTCTCACCTCATGCCACTGATAGAATTATATTATATTTTGTTAAAGTGATCATGGATATTCTGCTGAAGGTTTCAATTTTTATACTGTGGATTCAAGTCTTATATTAAGAGAAAATTAAATACAAATGCCGGAAGAAATTATTACTTAAAATACCTGCTCGGGCTCTTGCAATTTTCTCAATTTCGGGGTTCCGATCGTTTTCGAAGAGTGAAACGAGTTTACAACTCAACTTTATTCCAACTAGAAATAAAGCTCGAGATTATGAGTTGCCTGAAAGTTCTCATCTCGGATACTTTGTAATTTATCGCGAGTACACTGACAGTTATTTTGACAAATATTCTGAAGTATTCGGGGAGGTGAGCGCTCCTCAGTTTCTGCTTTATCCAGTGTTAAAGTTTAACAGATACGCTGTTTTCAGCACAGACATTGACTATAAAAAATGTAATATTAATAATAACAATTATTTATCAACATATTTTTAAATAATTAAATACATAAATATATATATATATATATATATATATATATATATATATATATATATATATAGTTTTGCCAAGTTTATTGAAAAACAGTTCAAGCAACAAATATAATATAATGGACAGATATATATCCAATATATAAAATTTTATTGAAACGAATTATTAACATCGATTGAACAAGGGATTGAATTTGAGTGTAGTTATTCTTGTAGAAACTTTTTAAAATTATAAACATTTTTCTACTTTATCCACACGAATAATCTGATACATCTGAATTCAATACGCTGAAAATTTCACCATGGAGCACAAGTTTACCCTGGAAAAGGGGATTCATTCCGGTTTAGGCCAAATGCCAGGGCTAGAAAAAAATCACTCAGCCAGAAGGCAGATATATTTTGTGACCTTTTTACTTAGAAACTCTCTTCAAAGAACTCTGCGAACTTTAAAATATATATTAAATGGCGAGTGAACGAGACAAGTGCGGCCCTCTCCCTCTAAGCCGCTGCAGTGTGCGGTGCTCTCTCGCTCATTCTTCGCGAGGCTTTGTGGGGAATTTTATACATGCAGGCATTGAAATGGTAAGGATGTGCACAAATAAGGTAAATATTTTCTATTGTTGTGTTTATTTCTTTATACCAATATTTTTCGGACAATTCGAATATATAAAATTACAAATAAATCGTATTTATGTCAAAAATAAATACGGTGGCTTTAACAAATGAAAATTACGTTGATTTATATTTATGCCTATATATATATAAATAAAGTAAGTTTTAACGGTTGACGATTGTATAAAGCAAAAATAATCGGTATCATTAAATCAATCGTAAAGTTTTATTTTGTTCTGCTAGTGTTATGTTTGAATTCATGAATTCAAAAACGTGTTCATATTTGCAAAAATGTGTTCTCCAATAAATATTGTCAAATAACTGGTGAAGTTCAAAAACGCTGAAATCTATTATAAAATATTGAAAAGTTGTTCTTAAATTAATAAAACCTTTTTTTATATGATGTTGTGGTGAATTATTTGAAATTTTCCATTCGGATCCCAAATTGGGACAATTTTCAGAAATTTGAGAAATTTCAGCACGAGAAGCAAAATGTTGGTAAACAAAATTTCACACAGCTTAACACCCTAGAATCTACGACGTCACCATAACAACGACTGTCAAAACCCATAAACATATTATACTTAACAGGCACTTTAAATTTCACCTTTTCATTAGCAAATTGTGAAAGTTGACAGGCGCACACAAGAGATCCTCGGAGGGTGCTCGGGAGGGAGGCGACAATCGAACAAAGTCTGTAGATAGAACTTAGCGCAAGTAATGGCGGAGAAAGACCCAACCGTCCCAGCGGAGAACAGCGACTTCAGCTTCAATATTCGAGGCTTATTTTATATTTATATGACTTTTCTTTCTCCACGACAACCTTTGATGGCTCCCCGAATAATGGAATGAAAGGGCTGCGGGACTACTCCTAAGATTCCTGGTATTATTTATTACGATTGTAGCGGATTTTGAAAGGGATAAAACTTCATTAGTCTGTAGTCATATTCAACTCGCACTTCATATTTTATACACGAGGATACACTCTTGAATTACTGTAATAATTTTTCCTTTCAATGAAAATAATTTATTAACACGTGTGAGGTACTTACGCTACATGTTTATCCGTGAATATATAAATGCTATGATACTTAAATTAGAAAGATATCTGAAATTTAAATGTTTTCATGATCAAATTTGCAACCAACATGTATAGATCCTTAAAATTCAAAATTATACGTATTTTAGAATGTACAATGCAAATACCAGAAGTAATATTATTAAATTTTCATTTTTTAACGTTTAAACGTATCATTAAGATTAAAAACGTATATAGTCTGGATCAAATAATAAATGGAATACCGAATTTACTTAATTATAAATATATTTAGAATTGACGACAACAGGTTCTCGTCTAGACTGTTCTTTGAGTACCTCGCGGCTTAGAGGCTAGAGTGCTTACTGTTTGATCACGAGGTCTTGACTTTGAATCCAAATAGAGCCTTTTTATTTTACTTCTGTGACAGTATTAAATTATTTTCATCGTAAAAATGAAATTACCACTCTCTCACGATTTACTGTTTTTTTTCTTTATTTAATAAGACAAATGGCTTAGACATATCAACCCAGGCAAGTCTCTTCTTTGTGGCCTGTTACTTTGCAAAGTTGTATGGCTGTACACGGATTATTTGAGCTTAAACGTGGAATAATCTTAATTCAGTGGAATAAAGATAAAAAAATCCGTTAGCTTTAATTGTTCGCCAAAACTGAAATTACTTAGATAAGTACAGATATACAACTACCTTCTTTGCAAGTGGAACCGTTTCTAACGCTTAAAACTCCAAGATGTGCGTTCATAAATCCAAACAGCGCCAAGTTAAATTAAGACGTCGCAGTTACGCGCCATTGTTCGTAGAGGTGGCGGTGCCTTTTTTATTTCACAAAACAGTTTCTAAAAGCCTGCCTAGAGTCCAAGAACTCTGAAAACTTCTACACGAAAAGCTTGATTCCGGAAAGAATTCAATGGAATCATCTTAAACAATAAGATGTTTGTATCCATTTGGAGTATACTCTGGTAAATTTAATTAAATGTAGTTGAGTTAGGAACTAGGTTTATGAAACCCCAAAAGGTACTATTGTTTATTTTTTGGCATATTATATTATGATGTGGCCAACTTGTTAACTTTATATGTAGTTAAAATACATGTTTATAAATTGTACTTAATACCATTTTGCTCAAAATAATGATATCTGACAAAACCCTGAAAATAAACAAACGAAAATTATTTGTTCATTTAATTTTACGAGTAAATTCACATATTTTTTTATGTGGATCAAAACAGAATTTAATGTGACTTTCTTTAAACCAAAAAAAAATTAGTGAATTTAAATATTTCATAACGGTTGTATTAATTTTGAATTTTCCACAAAATTTACAAGTTAAGTAAAAAAAAAACTACGCACAAAATAATTCCTGTTTATTTCAATTTTTATGTAAAATATTAAAAAAATAAGGCTCACCGATCTTAGATACCATACCAACCAAAATATGGCTGTTTTATTAAGAACAAAGTATTTACACAAAACAATGCATGGAATGAACATTTTTTTGAAAATAATGAATTAATATTTTAAGCAATAAGTAAAATACTTGATATGATTAGGCACATTAGTTCACACATAGATTAAAGAAATTCTCAGAACCGGGATTTGTGTGGGATTTGAACCCACATCCCCCCCAGCCTTACATGGCCGGTGTACTAACCATTATACTAACGAACCACATCCATTAATCGAGAATTTTTAACAATCATACTCTACATATGAACTAATGTGCCTAATCATATTAATAATAATATATACTTGTAATAGGTTATAAATACGCACTTGATAGGCGTTTAATCCAAAAAATAGACATAATATACAAGAGTGATTTTTCCATGTATAGATTTTTATTGGTGAGTCAAAAATATTGAATAATCAGATTACGATAAGTTTGTTGTTAAAAATTATGTTTTAAATGGAATTCAAAGTCGAGAGTGCACCTCCTGAGGCTTTTGCGGAGGCTTCTGCGGAGGTGGCAGCGCAGGCGATGCCGTGTGTGGTGAGATCACCCCCGGGGAGCCAAAGTTTCACTCCGCTGGGTAAGTTTGCGTGGAATATCGCGGTGAGGGCTGAAAGACAGTTTGTTTCCGCGCCCCGTGACGTCACGCGGGGTTAGTCTCTTAATCTGTAATACGTCTACCTCCGCTGTGGTTAAGAACAAGTTTTATTTTATATGATGAAAGCGAGCTTTTGTCAAGAGGGTGAGTCATGCACTACAAAGCACACAATCAGGCTAATAGTTCGACCTGGATATATTTGAAATAACTGTAGAAACAAAACGAAATCACGCCAATATACAAGTACAAACAAAATCGTAATTTTTATGGATACTTGCTTAAGAAAAACTATGAGTAAAAAAACAACATGGTTATGGGCAGCGTATGACAATATAAAAATAGACTATAGCTATTGACTTATTTCTGTTAATAGGTATGTTAATTATTTGTAGCTTTAATAAAGTCCTTATCCCTTAAAATTATGTGCAATGTTTCGGAATCAACAAACTCAAACTTGCTTGCATAATAATCTCACTATAAACCACCTTTTTTTAATATTAAATAGGAGGCAAGTTACGGCGATCATTAAACTCAAAAGTAAGACGCTGCCGGCAAATTGGAAAACTAAGCTATGGCTGCAAGCCGCGTATAAAATTAATTCTTCAATAAATAATAACATTTTTCATTAATATTCTTCGCTTACAGTCCACGTGAAAACATAAGTTGAGGTAAATATTGTATTTTACGTTTTTATTTTAAATTGCTAGTCATTTTTGTCAGTTAATATGATTTTTCACATTAAGTTATTTCATGGTGATGCATTTCACTTTTCATGGTTTTGTGTATTCAATATTTTAAACACGGAGTACTTGGTGGAATTTCCATTTTAATATTTTAAATAAGAAACTTTTGTGATTTTTC
The DNA here is from genome assembly GCA_022113835.1 of Atopsyche davidsoni. Lineage (NCBI taxonomy): Eukaryota > Metazoa > Arthropoda > Insecta > Trichoptera > Hydrobiosidae > Atopsyche > Atopsyche davidsoni. Next base: position 18,180,537 of record JAILWY010000009.1, on the reverse strand, counting down.
CACATGCTTCGTTTTATTGGTGACCGGTTTCGCCAAGTTTTTACGTTGGCATTATCAAATTCATAGTTTTCACCGCAAACAACTCACTCGAAATGTATGCATCTACCCCATGCCAGAAGAAAATCTTCCATTTTGTGGCCAATTCGGTTTACTAAATGAGATTTATTAAATTATTTTTTGACCTTAACAGTGAAACGGTGGAGATTTTTTTTCATTACTTACACGATCTATCGAATATTTATTTCTTATATTCTATAATTCAATTTTGTATCGTTATACTTTATAAAAAAACGACACGTTGCACGAAACGACACCATTTCACGACTGTGAATTGGTATTGGTCTCAAATGGGTATTTGATTATTGAAAATAATTAAAGCATTTTAAAAAAGGATAAGTAGCTTTATAAGAAACGGATAAGTAGCTTTTTAAAAAAATATATAATTTCAGTGTAAGTACCATTAGTTAAAATAAATTATGAGAGTAACATAAGTTCTAAATCAACTTGTCAGTCATATTTAATTAAAGGTTAAATAATTAAGTTGAAGTATGTGTGAGTGAGGATTCGCGTTAATAATTAATGTGAAATGAATTACAATGAGATAATGTAGAAAGCCATAAAATTTTAATGCGCTCGCTCATTTAATATGGTCGTTAAAATATTATGACTTCTTCTTCTCACTACCCCGATTAACGACATACTTGTAGAAGCATCGACATAATCTAGGACAGATTCTACCCCTGCGGTGAGGAGTCGCTACCCCCAGGCCCATAAGATCTTGGAGATCCAGAGCGAATGGTACAAAGTAAACACCTAAATGCATGCGAAGTTGAATCATAGTGTGTCTTATAAAATTAAATCTTCTTTTGATTGATCTGATTAAACATGATCTCGTAGTATTTTTCCCAGTAAACCAGAATGCCTTGCAATAGTCGAGGCGCATAGTTTAGAGAAGTCAAAGATACAAATGACAACAATGAATCAAATATTCGATTTCAACAAAATATAACTAAATCTAAAAAATAATAAAACACATATTCTTGATGTACTGCTGTCAGAAACAGTGACGATAAATGACGAGAAAAGGTCTATAGGGGATAAGAGAAACCAAGATGAAAACATAATCTACTCATTGGTTTTGTTGAAATGTTCACATATGTACTTGGATAGAAACACGAGTTGTTTTACAAGCAGATACTATTTTTGACCATGACCGCAGTGAAAAACTTAACTACGCAGTCGTTTCAGTAGATTATAATTATTAAAATTTAATATCTTGGAAACTGAGTCTGTTTGTGAATAAGATACATCCGTTATTTATTATCATCCAAGAAAGACTTTTCGAGAACTTTGTTACCTTTTATTTGTTGTATTTTACCCTAATGATTGTATACTCTGCGTAGTCTACATTAATAGTTAAATATTAAATAGCATTATTTTGTTTGTTTTTCGTGGTCTTTAAATATTTTACCTTTCACTAAAATCATAAACACTCAGTATTACTTCACTTGTAAACACAAAGCAGCTCAAATTTGTTTACCAAGACACACTCACTTGCAGAGTTCTCGGTGTAATCTGGTGCGATTCCACATTCCCGGAGAACACTCGGTGCCAGCAGCGCGGGGGTAATCGGTGGCACCAATCTCTGCAGCTGACTGAGGCACTAGAGAGCACTCCCTGACGACACCATGCAAATCTACGAAACAAGAAGTTAACAGAATATATCATAACAAAAGCAGTTCACATTCTAAATCCCTAATTGCATTATCTTTGATGTGGGTCAAGCACAACAATCGGTTGAGTGTGCTAAAGTAACTGACCGTAATACCGTCTACCCACGTTGCGACGCGACTAACAATCTACCAAAAAATTGGCAAAGTATCCATTGTTTCATTTTTTGAATCGTTTATTATGCAATTTCACCGAATTTTGCCCAAAATAATTCGAAAAAACTTTTTGTTGCGATTTGTTCCTACGTGTGTTATATGCGATAGGAACATATTTTTTTAATAATAAATAAATAAATATAATTTTTTAAATTTGAAAACATAATGATCATATTTATGATCATAAATTTTTTTTTTTCTAAATGAAAATCTGTGTTTTTACTACTAACACAATAGCTTCAAAATATTCAAGTACAAGTCCAGACGAGTCAAAAAGCTGCCTCGTTCAACACAGTGTAAAAGACCACTCCTCGCTATTAAGAGTCCGGAGTTGTTTCAGTTATTACGAGTCTGAACTTTAAATCGTGCAGCTTTCTCCATTCAGGGGTGGAAGAGTGGCAGCGTTTCTAGAGCTCAGTAACTACGGCGGGAGGGGGAGTCAACAGATGTCGGCAACTGCAGGACTGAATAACTGGGCGAAATGAATTGTGACATGTGTGCAGCCATGCTTCACAAGCTATACATAACATACTACTAAGTTGTACGACTTCGATAAATTTAGGTAATTGTTTGAATTTCACACAAGTTCGTACAGTGGATACTTATCCACTGTAGAGCAGCTAATACGCTAAACCTATAACGTTTTATTTTTATGTCTTAAAAAAATATTTTGAAAAATGTTAGCTTTTCCGTAATAATGGCTAGATAGTAAGAGAGGTAATAAAACCTATTATTAAACTTCAACCCCCGCAGTAAATAAATAAAACAATTGGATCCTTAGGCAGATTATCCCTTCACATAAACAACGTCTACGTCTAGCAGTTCTCCAATACAGCGCCTCGGCTTTACAGCAACCGGGCGTAGCGATACCATCTTAAATTAGAATATCGGGTCTTCTCATCAGGAAATGCATAATTTCAGCTGCCTTACGAACATTCAAGCCTTCACGTTTCAGGTTTTCATGTTACAGAATAAAGGAGCATTATTCAAATAAAGGCCGCTGGAACTTTGCAGGCGACTGTCAGGAAAATGCGCAAGTTTGTGGTGATTGTATGTTAAATTTAATCCTAAGGGATTTATAACAGAATGGAAAGTTACATTGTTGGATCTTGAATTTTTCTATTTATATTTTTAATCCTTCATATTCGAAAGTAAACTTAATCAAAAATGCACTGTTATTGAAGTTTCAACGAACTGTAGTTAATTCAGTAGTTGATCGATTTGTAATAGTTTTATACAGTTAAATCAATCTAACATTTATTTTGCAAAATAACGTTTCTCTCTTGAATCTAAATTAATATAAGCAAACTGCATACTGTTTTAAGTATTCGGTACATAAAATATCAATGACGTTATTTGCTGAAATATGGGGTATTTAATTAAGATTGAAAGAGCTTTTTAAAAATGCTACTGTTTTATAAAGTAGAGATATTTTGTGTTGTATTACTTTTATCAAATCATATAAATAAAACTTAAAGATTTGAAAAAACTTCTGGTGAGAAGACATCTATGTGAAATTACAGCGAGAGGAATTTTGTTCAATAGAGTCACTGTCAAAATTGTATGATCGATGACCTATAAAATTATATTATTTCTCTGATAAAATAAAAGAAATCTCAGATTTGCACATTAGAGCTAAAAATTTTATTTCGAAATTTTTTATAAAAAATAAAATATTTTTATTTAAATTATTAAAAGTACTCTGTCAACTTTTTTGAATATAAATAATTGACTCAAGATAAATTTTTAAAATAAAACATTTTAATGACAATATCATGATTCAAATCAACATTTAATCGAGAATGACAGAAGTTGTCAAGCTGGATGTTATGAAATGCAAATACCCAACAAGGAACCCGCGGGAATATCGTCTGAAAGTTATCATATTCGATTTATCCAATGACCTTGATTATTCCGAATTACTATTGGCTCCCAGGGTGGCTACAGAGCCCACGGCAGCTTACATAAAGCCGGGGACTCGCAGCAGTCTGGAGGTGACAGGTCAATTTAGAGAGACCTCCCTTAATGAACGTTCTATGAGGTCCATTATGCCCGAGTGAAAGGTTTTTGCGAGTCGCTAATACAACATTATAGACAATGTTCAAAGGCATTGATTTTGACAGTTGCTTATTTTGTGTTTAATGGACGTTTGTGCGTTATTGTGAAAATCCGATAACTTTTCTGGAATTAATTAAACTAAAGTTAACTCATTTAAATTTTAAATAAATTTATTATTTCATTTGAGATGTTTTTTTTGTTTGGAAAATCGGGACGAAATACACGAATGGTATTGATAAATAAATTATGATTCCTTTCAGAGGTTTTTTTTAAGAACCCTTTTTAGTCAAAAATGCACAATCGATAAAAAATCGTAATATTTAGCATTACAAATTGTATCTTCAATGCTAGATTGAATATAAATATAATTGAATTTTTGTATATATTTTATACGGTAAAAATCAAATTATTTTCTCTCAGTCAATTCTTATATTATTTTATGTTATAAAGCTAGATTCTATTAAAATATGAGTTTTTTGAGATAAAATTTTGTCACATGCTTATAAAACATTGAAATAGTGGAGTAACTGCATCAACTCTAGTTAAGTCATCATCACGATGAAAAATTAATGAATTATAATTTTTATTCATTAATTGTCCATCAAAACAATTGCTTTTAACCATCACAAACGTAGTATAATAATTATAGGTAGAAATCGAAGACATTCTACAGCAGTAATCACCATTACGTATTTTCCTTCGACGGTCATTTCGGTCTTTTGCCACCGGGGGTCGAAAAAGGTTATAAATTAGACGAAGCAAAAGAATCCTAGAACTAGAGAAGCCAGGGCCTCTCGAGAGATAGACAAAGAAAACAAAAAGTCAAAAGAGAAGAGAGGAGAAGATACGGGAATTCACTAACCTTTCGTGATGGAACGAAATCCACCTCAAGCGAGCGCCGCAATAAGCGCTCAGCTCCTCGCCCAGCTTAAAAAATTAGCAGATTGGAAACAGTGCGTCCACTTAGAAAATGTGTTGATCTGATACTTTATATACTAATTCAATCCAAGATTCAGTGATGAATTATTAAAAGGAAGATTTAAAAAAATAAAATTATGAATCAAAATGGAAATGTAATCAAATGAAGTGCTAAATTTAAATAATTGAATATTTTGCTGTATTCAAAGTGTCTAAAAAAATATGGTAGTTTATTGTTAATTAAAAATTTCTATAAAAGTATTGTGAATTTGCTATAAAAAGTTTAATGATAATATATAGTATCAAAAAAATTATTTAAACTTTAGTGGAGTTAGTGCTTTGAGTTATCAACGTCTAATTTTTCCATTTGTGAAATTTAATTCTTATATATTTTTATTTTTATATCTATCATTAACTCATACACTTGAGGATTTAACTATCTTTGTAAACATATTATATAAAAGCAAGTAGTTCCAGTTTATATTAGTTAAGATAAAACAATTGATGATGTTAAAAATAATAATAAGGTTTTTTGTACTTTCACATCGAAAACTGACTATTTAAGTTTGAAAAAAGTTTATGTTTAATGAAGTTTTTTAAGCCTTACACTAAAGACTGACAAAAGGTTATGTAACTGTAAGAAATTTTAAGTATTTAATATTAAGATGACTTCATTTGGAGCGGTTTATTTTGAGAAATACTCCGTTTGTGGCATATTTCATACAAAATGAAATTCTACGAATTCTTCATTTATCGAGTGACTAGCTCAGGTAATTTATAAATTATACCTAAAAAATATAAAAATAGGCAATGTAGCGCCATATAAGAGAAGAAAAGACCCTGAAACGTGCCTAGATCCTGCAAGGGGTGGTAGGTTTCTAAAAAAGGCCAGTGTCTTTCCGCGAGAGCTCGCCTCTTATACCGCCTCGTAAAATGCATTCGAACGGAACGGTTCTGCTGCCTTTATACGAGAAAAACTTTCACCCACGAGTAACCATTCGATTATTGGAAGTAATAGAGAATAAGTAATTATTATGTAGGTTACTATTGAAAAATAAGATTTAGATATTTGCCGTATATTATCAAAATCTTATTAATAAAACCAGTAAACACACATATGCTAAATTTATAAAAATATTCATTTCTATTTTTGAACTTAAAAGTTACTTTGATTTGACGATAACTTTTTGTACGATTTATACAAAACAAATAAAAAGTGTTAGAAAATATTATAAATAAATAGCATGAAAAATTTAAGTATGATTTTTATATAAATGCATAAGACTATATAGCTTTTTTATACAGAATCCTTGCAAATAAGTTTAATTTTAAGGATTACTAAATATTATTCTAAATAGATATGTTTGCAATATTTTTAGTTTTAAAGCAGAGCAATGAATTAAAATAAATTGGAATATTGAATATTTTTTTTACATTTAAATAAATTAGTTCATATTTTTTAAATTGGTTATAAAATATTTCTCGCTTATTCGATCTCAGTAATAATTAATGTTACATTCATTTTTAGTTATAAAAGATAAGCTATTTAAAAAAAATCCAATTTTATTGCTTAGACATTCATTGATTTTAAATATCACCAATTAATTTAAAGAAGTGTTATATGTTATGAGTAATGTATTTTTTATAAAATTCAAAAATAATATCTACCTCAAAAATATTGTTTTGACACATGCAAACCAAAATTTTCGACCAAGAAATGCTTGTTAGTTAAAAAAAAAAACTGAAAAACTCTGTTAAAAACAAAATGGAACAAATAAAGGCAAGAAAATTGTTGGGAAATTTAGGATTGACTTCAAAGGTAAGAAATATTTATTGATTGACAGTTACACGTATGAACAAGTGACTGAGATGTCATACTCTTTTTGTACAAGTGTATTTTTTGAGTTTATTTTACAAGCAGGTAATATCTGTTTTTAGATAATCAATATTATATAACCACACTACGATGTAAAAGTAAATCTCGAACAATGAGATAAGTAAGCAAGAAGTTGAAAGTATTCAGAAAAAAATACCACCATGCCTAACAGGGGCTGTTCGTTGTAGTTACCGATTGTTTTATAATATCAATCAATAATTTTAATTTTAGGTTGTTTATCCATAACATTTTAAATGAATAATGAAGATAAAAGAATACACACATCACAACTTAAATGTTGATTTACCTATTTATATTGATTGTTAAAAACAGGTTGCACTTGTTAGAAGATCTAACGTCTCAATGATAGCAATATTAGAAATTCAAACGATCGCCATTGACGTGCATCTAACATGAACATGACTTTGATATTCAGAAATTGGGAGCTCGAATAATCACCGGAATATCTCTAGGCAGGATTAATTTATGTTAGTAGATATTGATAAGCGTTAAAGAGATGGTTCGATTACCAAGTGTTCAAGACAAAGCAACAATGTAGCGTTTGTCTAATTTACATGCAAATCTTTTCAAATTTATTACTTCATTCATTTTTTTCATATTAACGAAATAACGAATTTATTTTCGGCGCTGGTGTTTTCGCTAAATCTTACCTTGGTGTGTCAAGGTAAGATTTAGCGAAAAGAAGTTGCCTGACACTATAAATAGCGACGACTACAATTACGACGATTTACAACTTAACAAGTGCTCGGAGAAGTGCGCTTATCTGGACGTTAATGTATCTCAATTATCATTAGCGAAAAATATATCTTAACCATTCTTTCATTCAATATGATTACAGGGTTCAATTAGTTTATTTCAATGTTAGGTGAACCCTTATTGATATTATTCATTCAAGTAACTTATTACATTTATTTGAAATCAAACATCTCCATAACTGGAGCCTTTATTTATTTTTTGTCAACAAACATTGCCGGCATATTTGAGACATGGTTCGGTAATAGAACAAACGATAAAATTTCCTTTGACTACAGAATTCGGTATTTTTAAAACGAATACGGGCTAATTGAGTGCTATCCTAACGATGTACACATAAACTGGCACACAAGTCCACACATTGATACCTAACATCACGTGGTCGCACAGTAGGGCTGAGCTCAAAGACTAATTGCTTTCATTCCGTGTATTGAAAATGCAACCACCTGGTTAATTGCAAGAAGCTACCACGTATTCTATCGAAATCAAGTAAATTGAGAAAGATAACTGAAACATTTGAGCTTCAATGTTAAAATTTAAAGCGTCCTATATTTTTTAATGGTATGCCCGGTGGATTCAATAATGGCCTGATTTTTAATTTGTGTTTTTCTTATATTTTATTTTCTGTTTTTTTTTTGCTTGTCTTTCATTAAAAACTACTTTACATCGCTAAATTTTCTATTTTAATGACAAATTTTATTCTTTAGATCATTTGGTTTTATGGGTATAAAGCTATTTTAGTTTTCTGTTTCGGAGATTTGAAGGTTAGGTCCACGTGATGAGACCATAAAAAAAAAAGTCCCAGCAGCTCGACACCCAAGAAACCAAATTATCTATTCTCAATGGTATTCATACCTACAAACATGCCAGAATTTTTCTTGTCTTAAAATTTCGAACTATAACATACTTTACTTATTCTGTATGTCAATGCCAATGAAGTCTGCTGCTGAAGTTGTTTGTTTCACAAAATAATTTATCGAATATATCAAGTACTGAAAAGTAACTGATATATTTGTTTTGTTGGAAAACAAGAACATTTTTGCAATTATGATAATAAGTTTATCTTTTTAATTCTCACAAACTGATCGAGACATGCAATTGTGCTCCTAATCTAAATGTTTCTAAAGGCTTATTTGGGATTTACTGATGGTGAACAAGTTGCGCTACTGTACAAAAAGATCCTTGTATGAAACATATTTTGACACGCAATCACAAAGCCAAGAAAATGCGGTCTAAGAACTTGCATTCTCAGAACTGCAAGAGAACAATCTCATACATTCATTATTTAACGCTTATGCAAATATCACAATTATCAAATATTGTTTAAATTTCTTCAAAAGAACTCAGTCAGTAGATTCTTATATAATAGCTTAAAAAAAGACTGAAAACGGAAAGAGTTTACGAGTACACTTAGCGGCTTATCATATTCATTCTTAAAGATACTTATATTAAAATTATCTGAATTATTGACAACCTTAGTTGCAGTAGTTGTAGTTGTATGTGGAAATTATTTATAAGCTTAAAAAAGAAATGATGGTAAGATTTTTGAATACTGCACTGTTGTAACAACTATAAATATTAAAATATAATAAGAGGTGGAAGTAAAAAAAGAATGCTAATAACTCAATTATAAATCTATGATTATTAAAAATAAAACATAAATCATTTTTACTCTTATAAATATTAGAGCCTATTGGATTGTCTGGATTTTTTTTACTTTTACTGTTTATTATTTTAAAAAAATATTTCACTCACAATTAACTTTATTTCGCAATCAATCTATGTTAAAAATTCACATATTAACAAAAAACGTTAAAAATTCCAGTGTTTGTTCAGTAATATTTAATTTCTCTTTCAGTGTTTTTATTACATTTCAGATACGATTCCACAAAATTTAATTGCTTGTTCACTATGAAACAATGCTTCATTCAAATGTAGCTACAATGCCACGTTTATTTTTTGAACTATGCAAACAAGTGACTAAAATAATTTTGCGTAAATCCTTATCAGCCGAGAATAATTGCATGGATTTATACGAAGCGTAATCTAAGTACATCTCGCGCCTCACACTGGAGCTCGTCTGGCCTTCCGCCATCTTGTGGGCGCCGGGCTGGTTTCAGGCAGACGGGGGATGATCTTAATCTGAGATAAATGAGTCTTGGGGGAGGCCCGCCTTTGTATGCGCCGCCGGGTGGGCTATCTCCCGGTGTCAGGTCGCTCATTAAATAAATTCAAACAGCCTTATCGAGGCACCGAGCTGCTTACTTGCTCGTGTCGATTGATAACGGAAGTTGTGCTTCTTGGCTGAATAGTGTGGCGTCTTTTTAGTGCCAAAAATGTTCAACGACATTTACCAACAAATATGGCAATCCGAAGAACTCTCAGACTACGAAGTTTTTATTTTTTAATATGAGTTGCTCTGTACGAGAATACACCTCATGGCTATCGCGACGTTTACGACGCCAGGCAGAACGAGTTTGAATGCATGCGTGTCTTATTTACTTGTTCCTATAAGATAATAGAAAGTTATTTATAATAAATAAATCTTTAAGGATAGAATCGTTCTTCTAAAGAATAGAAGAACTTTGACGACTCCATAGAAAATAATGAAAAACTAGGTGCGGGTGCCCGCAGCCACCTTTGTGGTAGGGTGACTTGATTTGCATAAAGTGAATAGTGCTTTGAGCTGTGTTGTTTTGGACCCGCCAGGCTTACATTTTGACAAGGCTATGTTGATTCTGACTTTCTTAACTGCCAAGCTTGAAAATTTTTTTTTTTATGCAAATGTTCATACAATCTTACTTAATATTTTACTTAGTTACAAATTCAGATCTCAGTTAACCGAAATGACTGTAGTTATTTTGTAACCGTTATGGGGCTATCCCTATATCACATATAAAATAGACTAATTTAACAATGGGAGCGTTGGATATTTCCCTAGTTAGATAAATAGTTCGAATTGGAATATATTGAGACCCAACATTCTAGAATTAACAAAACAGTATTTCATGAATGGAAGACATTTATGATCAGAAATTTTGAGAGTTTAACTTTTTATTCAATAGTATAATGAAAGACCAATAAATAAGCAATGGGATTAATTTTTGTCAATTGAGTTTAATTCCAGCGTGATAAATCTTCGATATTTGCCTTGTAGGCTATACAGATGTAACTTTCAGGTGATATTGCGGTTAAGATGGACAGTAACAACCTGGATTTGCTATCGCTTTTAAAATGTAAATATAGTTAAGAGAGCAGACACCTGATATATGCACTACATGATCAACATATGAAATCCTAAAAAAATGCTTCATTTCGGTACAAAAATTAATCATAATTAAACTACATATTTTGACAAGCACAGTCTTTTGCATTAATTCATTTGGCAAAAGCGGTTTCAAAAGAACTATAATATTACATTTTTGGGACATACAGATTTATAGTGAGTGACTATTCAAAAAGCCGCACCTCCTGGGTATCACAGCCTTGCATTATATTCACTATTTAATAAACATTTCCAACATAACATCTAATAGGTTTGTTTGTTATTTTTTTATTTTTATTTAAATAACATTTTTTTCAAACATTATCTAATTTCTCGATTAACTCATCAATATACAACAAGAAAGAAATATTATTATTTGGTAAGATTTTTAATTAAATCATTTAAAAGATAAAAATAATACAAGGGAAAAATAACAATGTACCTTTTTTATCTATAAAAAAAACTAATATAGAAATTGTAGATAAATAAAATAAGAGGATATGTCAAAATGAAAAAAATTCAAGAACTTTGAAATACAAAATCATTTAGATAAAGCATTTCTCTACTCTCCCCTCTATTTTCATCCCCCACCCTCTGTGTTACACAAAGCTTCAGGCCGCTGTCTCTAGCTCTGATACGTCCAAGTGCTTCCGACGTGCTTTTTTGCTTGAAACATCTGAAGCAGTTTGCTTTTGACGGATTTCTTTGGTAGAATTCGAATAATCTGTCGAATACATTTCATTCTCATCTTTTCACCCCTCGCTAAAAAAAACAGGAACGGAAATAACTCATCGATTTTTTATTTCCAGAATCACAAATCTGTTCTTTATGATGTATGTTTGGACGTCTTCATACGCTAAAAAATAAAAATTATTTCTACATAGTTACAAAACAATGCTGGTATATTCCTTCTGTTTTTTAATAAAATAAAAATAGCTTTTACGATTGTCAGCATTAAGTTGAGAAGTTATTTGAACATGAAATATATTTGAACGTCTTATTCAACCTTTAAATATAAAATATATGTAATAATACCTTAACTGTAAATAAATAAACTATAAAATTTTAAGGTTAAATAAAGATATAAATAAACGCAATAATGTAAAAATGGCCATTAAAATTGTACCTGCAAGTATTGTAGAACTACCGAGGTTGGTTCAGCAGTCTATCCATGGTAAAGTGATGTGGAGTTTTTGCACGATTCTCGGCCAGCAAAATTTAGAAGATATTCAAGAGCTAAAAAGTTTATTAAGTAATTCCCTTAAGCGTATTGAAGGAAGATCGTGGGGAAATAGACTCATTTATAAATAAATCTAGTTTTCCGTCCGAGAACTTCACTCTCCCACTTTAGATAATAGACTGTATGAATGCCTTTCTTTAGAGTAGATTCAGTATGCAAAAATAATACGAATTGGGGTTGTCTAGAGAATCTTCAAGTAGCAGATAACGAGCTAGACTTTCTCAGTAGAATAATAATCCAGATCTCATAAGAACTAGCGAAGATAATTAAGATCTTGTGTTAACTTTATTATTTTTTATGAAACGTTGAAAGAGAAAAGCAAAGCAATACATCTTAGTTATTCAAGTATTTGCATTTTTATTAATTAATCATTAAAATTTTATTAGCACTAGAGAAAAAAAAAATTCTTAGAGAATGACTGAATCTTTTCTGAAGTGGATGTAAAGCCATAATTATAAACCGATATTTTTTCAATATAATGTTGCATAATATTTATTTTATTACAGAAAATATTTCTTACTTTATAGCTTAAATACAAAGTACCATAAATTTATTTATAATGAAATCGGGTTTTTATGTTTTTATTAACTAATTATGCCATATAGTGTATATTCTTTCAAGCATGAGACTTATCAGTTTACGTGTTACAGTTTTACTATAAATTTATTTATCAACATTTTTTATGAGTATTTTGTTTATGTACTATGGTAAAAATAGTAAATATCATGGTAGGTTATAGAACCTATACGAATATTTTACAGGAATATAAAAATTTTACATTTACTTTTGCTTGAGATCTCTTTCTGATAAACGCATATTTCACCGTTTCCGCATACTACACTTTACGGCGTTTTTATAAAGGTGTGCAGAACGAATTCAGATTGTATACGTATTTTATACCATATTACAAAAAAGCACGTGAATTCGATTAATTAGATTTAAGGTCGATATGAAAATATCAAAACAGAAATCAAATTTTAGGTATTTTTTTGTTTTTAAACTTTTGTGTTGGTTAAATAATAAGTTCGTTTACTTAATTATTCGGAGAAAAAAACACTGAAAAAAAAAATAACATTATGTTCTCCGTTGATTGAAAAAGATCTTATTTAGTTTCTTTGATTCTTTATAATTTACAATGAATTAAACATTCCAGGTTAGTCATTTTTAAAATAAAAAAATATAAATTGATTGATGTTTTAAAAAACTATTATCTTTCCATACATTTGAAGGCATATTTGAAATTCGATATTCCTGAATTCTGGTTTTTGCTGAAAGAATACTTGATATTTACCACGATTATCAAAAAACTTTAGCAAATATTACATTTAAAAAATATATTTTTCTACATAACACCTTACTTTTAAGTTTATTAATCAAATTTGTGAAAACAAAAAAAAAAAAATTATATTTTAAAATTTAATGGATTTACAGCAACTGAAGAATCATTTTATCCTCATAAATTACAAAAAACAGGCAATCTTCCACAAACGAAGACACACGGCTAGCTTAATTTTAAAAGAAAAATCTTTGTAAAAAAAATACATTTATTGAAAATATTTAAACAGTCAATTAAAAATAATTTAATGGTTAAAAGTAAGAGAGTATATTTATTAAAGTTTTTCTTATTTAAGTAGTGTTATATGAGCAGTGAAAACATTTTCAGCTAAAGTTTTTAAAAATTGCGCTTTGAGGATTAGCAAGTTACATGAAAGATATAACTTTTTTTTTTTCACTAGCATGTGCGAGTATGTAACGGGAAATATAAAGAGCGACGATCCTAATATCACAAAGCGGAGAAAACAAAAATAAAATTCTACGCTGAATATGCATTGTGTTTCTGAAATATTGCTTCGTTAGTTTGTTGTTCGCTCCTTAGACTTGAAACTTTCATCAAAGAAGCACTTTGTAATTTTAACATTAAACATGCTTGTTTATTCTTCATATAATTAAAAGTTCTTTCCTTATAACTAAAAAGAAAATTATGAAAACAAGTTTTTATATATATATATATATATATATATATATATATATATATATATATATATATATAAATATAAATATATATATATATATATATATATATATATATATATATATATATATATATATATATATATTTATATATATATATATATATATATATATATATATATATATACATATATATATTACGGTTTATAAAAATCAAGATTAGTACATAATAATAAAAAAAGGCATTAATAAGCTATTATTAAAGTAAAATGGTTAGTCAATATGCAATAAATGAAAAATATTATCTCAAAAAGAAAAATGACCATATACGTTTTGTTTCAGAAATAATTAAAACACATTAAGAACATATAACTAAAAATAAATACATAGATACTCAATGAAAGCGTTGTATAACTAAAAAAAACGGATTACAAATATTGTTGCTTGTGAATAATTTCAGATTTTAGAAGCTTTAAGAGTCAATCAAATACTGATATCATTCAGAAACAAAAATGTTCCCAGTCCCATTCCATTTGTGCTGTATATATTTGTTGCGTAAATATGAAGTATTTCAAATCAAACCAGTCTGTCGTGAATGGGTTAGGTAAGATTCAGAAACAGAAATGTCCCCAGTCTCCTTTAATTTGCGCTATATAAATATGAAGTATTTCATATCAAATCAGTCTATCGTGAATGGGTTAGGTGAGATGAGGTTGGGTTAGATCATGAATGATCTTATCATGAGGACTTTTTAAGCGAATTACAAAGACGTCAGTGAACACAGGCGAGACGTCCGTGCCAGTATGCGCCAATGTTGAGATGCTGTGCAGCTATGGAGCTCCGGTCCATGTATACATGAAAATCCAGCAATAAAAATGCCTCACGATCGCTCACTGTGGAAGAGTATTTATCAAACGAGGAATTGCATTCTTGAGGGGCGACTACAATGTCGGACAGCTGTTTAATGAAAAATATTTAACATCGAAAACTTAACCAAAGAAATGCATAAAATATGAACACGATTTTTGTGAGCTTTCTATCATGTTTTTCTACAATACTATTTGCTAAACATATTATATTAATTTTGTGTCTGTACTATTTTATTTGTAGGCATAAAAGTTTTATATCTTATATAACTGATACGAAGACCGTCTCAATAGTTTTAAGCTCTATTATATATAACCTATTAATACAATACTGTATTTATGATATATTATCTATAAGCGAATATATGTAGGTAAAGTAATTATCAAATACATCCGGACGATTAAAATAAAATGTTTTTCTGTATTTCCGTTAAATAAATTATGTAATAATTAAGTTGCACTCAATTTCGAAGCAATACATTTTTTGATATAATCAAATAAGTTTTCAAATAAAATTTAGCTATAAATTAGTTTTCCAAAACTTGGATTCAGGGCAATTATTTAATTTTATTAATAAGTTAATTCAGTTTTTTAATATATATTTTTGTACACAACACTCACATTAAAATCCATTTTTCATGGTTCTTTTCATGTTTTATAATAGAAAATTTAAACATTATTTGATACGTTATATTGGTAAATTTCTTTACAGACAATTTATCATAACATTATGTTTGAAAAATCACCGTGTGGCGTGCACTTTATGAGAAGATTTACAATCAATAATGTAAACACGATACATCATAAAACTTAATATAATACTTATGAAAGTATACATCGATTTCCCTTCAATTTTAATATAATCATCAAATATCAATATGTATATATATATTAGTGCACAGTTAATTTACTAATTGAGGTTAGAATAGACCCACTCCTTCATTAACTGCACCTAGTCTCTAGCTAACTTGCCAATGTTGGCAAGTTCTTCAAGTTCAAAAAAACTTCAATGTTGAAGTTTTTTTAGAAACAACAATAATATTACGGCCTTGAATAAGAATAGATATCATAATTAAACGTTTTAACAATTATCAATTAGAAATTCAATATTTTTGGCAGAGAGTACTTTGTGGAATTCAATTTTAATATTTTAAATACTAAGTAAAATACTTGAGTGCTTTTTCCACATCTAGATTTTTATTGGTGACCGGTTTTGCCAACCTTTCACGTTGGCATTATCAAACAGATTCTGTTACGTGAACGTTATTTGTTTATTAAATTAAATTTATTGCTCTGCTTTAAGCAACTGTAGACAAGGATTGGATCGCAGTCAGTGCAACGGTCCCAGAGGGGATTATCTGTCAAGCAGGTCAACAGTATCGCAAATAAGTAAGTTATATCCGAGGTACGTTCTAACAACGGGCTCGGAAATTAGAACGGACAATATTATCAAAATACCTTTGCCCCATTACGAAGGCATTTCAGGGAGCTTGGTATAACTCTAACTCGATTGAGACGGTCCTGGGCGTCGCGACGCCGCGCTGCCTAGCAGGGACGGATCTCCACACTATTTATATTATAATACTAATAATGTATTTTGATATAATCTAATCAACAATTTACTTAAAACAGGCATCACGTCATTTTAAAAAGTTTGAATCAATTGAAACTAGTTTTTAAGCTCAGTCTTGATATAGTCTTTCAGCGCATGGGCGCGTAAGTATTTCCCTTCCACAGTAATGGTTTTAATTAATAAAATAAACAATCAATATCAATTAAAAGGCAGCAGGTAAAAAATAATAAAGCCTTAAATATTTATTAAAATTTCAGTTAAATAAATGTATATTAATTATGCTAACTTTGTGTCATTAGTGCAGGCATTGTCGCGGAGAAGTTATACTTGTATGAATCCCTGCAGACTGAGAATAATTGTTAAATTTCAGAGTGAAAAGTTCTGACTCGTAACTTAATAAACACAGTGTAATGCGCCCTTGCCACTATAAATGTAGTGTAATGGGTCCCTCCCCTGCTACCCCACAATTAAAATTTTACGTTTGATTAATTAACAACAGCACTGAGACTCCCTTGAGATGCTTAACCAACATATTATTATTTGTCTCAACCTTCAATGTTCAAAATAATTCTTTAAGAAAAAATGCACTTTAACTTGTTTTTATGAATCAATTGCTTCCAGTCTATAGACGTATCATTCAAAATATATTTTCAAAAAATATTCTTATTTTGTGAAAAGCTAAAAAATTAACGAAACGGTTTGAAAATATAACCGAGTCAGTGTGAGGGGGTAGAAATACAGCAGTGACACAGGGTGTAAGAGTTAGTAGTTGGAACCTGAAGCCCGGATTGCCCGCAGTCCGGTCCTTCCCTGGAGGTGGACTCGGCCGGGGAAAGTTTGGCGAGCCAATTGAATTAGCCACTCATCCCGTGACGTCACGGGGAGCTCCCCATCGCGGCGCGCTTATGACGGCTGCGACGGGGATTAAGATTTATCATAAATCTTAATATATATTAAAGTGAATTCACCTCACTTCAAGTTGACCGATCCTTATTTTACTTAATGATTTATAACTGAGCAGATTTAATTATTGAATTGTTTTATTCATATTAAAACACACTTTAAGCGGGTAATCAAATTGCGTAAAACTGCGCGTGTGAAATCTAGTCTATACACTCTTTGATTTGCACTTTTCGATTTTTTTTTCTTCCGTTTAGCAACTCCGAGTTAATTATGAGATTTTCGTTAGTAAATTAAATGTTATTGTTACACATTGGCTATATTATATTTATATTTTAAGCGGGTAACCAAATCGACTAAACTGATGTGCGTAGCGGACAAAATTCGCGTAAATTTGATTTACATGTAGTCAAATAAATCGTTTCCTATAAAAAGTTGAACCACTTCATACACACTTTGCGGATTACTTGGCATCACAATAACACCACTTTGTCCTAAAAATTGTTCAATAATTGGAGGATTATCATTCTCTGACCACTCCACTTCTTCGTTGTCACTTTGTTCAGAATCACTGGACAGTATTGGTAGAAGTAACGTTGACGAGTCTAAACAAACATTACTAGCTGTAAACCAAAGGAGTAAAATGACCTTCTGCCGCTTTTCGAGTAAACACATTCAAAAAGGTATTAATACGCGCCCCGCTTTTAGACAGCAATCCGCGAAACGGGTACTAGTACCCGTCCTGCCTTAAGAAAATTTAAATATTTTTCATTTTGAAGCTATTTTTCAAACATAAATACAAGTCGTGGGATATTCGGATTAAAGAAATATATTATAAGATTTTTAGTAAGTGTATAAGTGTCTTAGTATTTCATGATCATATTCTGCTTCGGAAGAATGAAAATACATTTAATTTTTACTATTACTAAATATTTATTTTTCATTGACTTATTTAAATAAAATATAGATTGAAATTCTTGTGACACACATTTGATTTCTATTCTCAACGTAATTGTCACTTGAATGATTGTCGCTCCATAAATTTTCATTACTTGATTTCACGATAGCAATTAACAGCTTGATTCATTATTCGCAGAATGGCATAATATGATACGGAAATTAATTACTGGGCTAACCAAAAGCTGTGCATTAGTAGAGGAGCTGCGCCGGAGGGCTCACAGTGGATGTTGTAATTGTGTCGAATAATTGCGCCATAACAAAGCTATGGGAAATCATTTTACTGCCTTTGTGTCAATGCATAAATTACACGCGGGAAAATAGGTCGTGCGCATTAAAAAAAATCAATATATGAGCAAGGAATTGAAATACTTCTATTGATATTTTTTTGTATGAGGTCATCTTGTAAACCGGAAGTGTATGAGACACTAGTTCGGAAAAGTCTTAACCAAGAGTGCAGTAGTTTTTGGAAGGTCTATGAAAAAATACCAGGCCATACCAGGGCATACCAGGTATGATTATCGATAGTGATTAAGTACATTTTTTCAAATATTGAAAATTAATTAAAGAAACTCTCAGAAAAATAACATCGTGATTTTTGTGGGATTTGAACCCACATCCCCAAGCTTACATGGCCGGTGCATTACCAATTATACCAACGAATCTTTGGTACTTGAATTATTATTTTATATTATTTTGGTAGCAAGAATTATTAACAATCATACCCAATAAGTAAAACAACGTACTTATTATGCCAATTAAAAATTGTGTGACTCTCAATACTAGACTTTTAACCCAAAGTAAATTGTAAAGTGCGTGTATTGGCTTAATTAAATAGACTTTAAAAATAATAATATCCAGATCGGATTTAAATGCTTCACTCAGTACTGTGAGGCGGTCTTCACAAAAATCAATAATATACGTTTCATTATGGATGAAAAGATTCAGCTAACCCCCGACATAGCTGCCAATATTTGGCTAAATAAGAATCACGTGCTGTGAGTTTGTCGTCATTTTAGTGTTATCGACTTCTGATTCTGTTAGTCAACAGTTAAGTTCACTTATGTTCGTAATGGTACAAATCGCCCACAAAACCGTGTATTGTGTTCAAAGGAAAGTTCAGAAACAAGTAATCAACTTTTGTTAAATTAATTATTAAAAAGTTATATTAACAAACTGACATGGATGTAAAATAACTCAATCATTATTTTTATTAAGGTGTTGTATTTCAAAATCCAATAAAATATAAAAGCAGATTTGAAATATCAAATTTGTTAAGAGATTTTCCAACAAATTTTATTCTATTTTATGTAATCACATCTAAGTGAACTGAATCATTCATTATGTTAAAAATGCTTCGCGCTTCAGTGATTTTATCTGCGAAGAATCTTTACATTCCGGCAAAATAAATTACCAATTATTCTAATGTATTCCATCGGAAGGCTTCTCAGTAGCGAGTGTGAATATTCACGATACGCGTGAGTGCCGCGGGCCGCAGCTTTTCAATTGTGGGTCAAAAAAAGCAGAAACAGTTAAAAAGCGGCCACACTCGATGTCATAAACAAAACTGTATACTTTAAAACAAATACTTTTGTGATTTTTCCACACGTTTTATTTTATCGGTGACTGGTTTCGCCAACCTTAACGTTGGCTTTTTTAATACTGCGTGAAAAATTTTAAGTAACATGCAATTACGTGAAGTGTATATAATTTTTAAAGAGAGAGTATTGGTTGTTAGAGAGAGATTAATCTTATTAAATTACCGCTAGATAATCATTACATCTCTCTTTATAACAACCAACACTATTTCTTTCACATGCATGTTATTTAAAAATCTTCACTCAATTTGATAATGTCAATATAAAATGTTGGCGAAACCGATCATCAATAAAATATAAACATTTTATTTAAAATATTAAAATGGAGTTCCATCGAGTAATCTCTGCCAAAAATATTGAATAACCAAAGAGCATTTAATATATTTTAATTTGATAAAACTTATTGTATTAAACGAATTTTTCATAATCGCGCTGTGTAGAGTCAAGTCGAATATTTCGATCATGGTTTGATTCGAAAAAATAAATTAATATATTCATATGTGATTAAGCACATTTTTTCATACATTGAAAACAATTAAAGAAAACTCTCAGAAAATATCATCGTGACTTGTGAGGGATGATATTTTCTGAGAGTTTTCTTTAATTGTTTTCAATGTATGAAAAAATGTGCTTAATCACATAAATATACTAATACCTGCATGGGTAAATAAAAACGCATTCTGATTGACATTAATCTAAAATTAATATAATATATTCATGATAAATATATTGTTATTTTGCCGAAGCCGGAACTGTTTAAGCAGTTTCAGATTTTCAATTGAAACGACCGTCACTAGTATATATGAAGCCGAGCCCTTTGTTTCTCTGTAAGTTATTTATGTCTCAGATTTACAGCCCTCCTCTTCAATCTACTCGTACTTAGGTAAATGTAATTAAATAATATAGAACCTTCACGCCATGTTTTATCCATAATGTTATTTGTGCTTACCAGGAAGATTACAAGTTTTTACGCATTTCAACTTTTATTAAATTATTAACCTTTATTTATTCATAAGTTATTTATGAAGTACAAGCACAAACACATTATTTAAAATGTATGAGATTTCAATTGATACCATTCGTATTTATATTTAATAAATTCAAAAGATAATTAATTCAATGAATAAATGATCTTAAAAGCATTACAATTTTTTAATTAGTTGGAGTGTGACATCGATTAATAAGTAATTTTAGCGACATTCAAACATAATAAATGTTAAAAACACATCAGCGTTCAGATATTGTTTCATAATATTTTTACTCGGTTTTTTAAATAATTTCACGCGGGGTAAGAGCATAATTAAAAAAAAAAGTTTTATTGAAAAAACATCGAAATGGAATTCAACCAAGTACTTTTTGTCAAATATATTGAATAAATTTGTATTTAAAAATGAGAATGAATTTTGTCTTGACGATTAAAAACTTATTTATTTTAATATGCTTACCAAATCGATAAATTCAGTGTTTTGACTGAAGTTTTTTTTTGTTTGAAAAAATATTCTTGCTAGAAACAACTGGCTTTGTCTTTAAAGAGATACTTTTTGATTCCATTTAGTTTTTTTCTTTGTTTTGTTGAATTAGCAACGATGGAAACAGTCTCGGAGAAAGAAAGTCTTAAAGTGGGTTGACTTCATGTAAGATTGATCTTTCTCATTTATAAATCTTGTGATTTATCTATAGGGAAGAGATCATTCTTTATACTAAGCCAAGCTATTAGAGTGTATTGATTCTTTTCAAATTGAAATAATATATATGTATGTATCGATTGAAACAAAATGTGTCGAAGCTTTGCATTGTTTCTTACTAAATTTGCATATAATTAGTGAGGTAATCTGCCAAAATGATTCGTTAAATATGGTTTTGAAAATATATATGGCACGTGTCGACTAACGACATAAAATGATACCCAAATTTTATGTACGGAAAAATTGTAAAGTAAGAGTCATTAAAAAGCTGTTACATTGTATAGGTCTGCTTGTATCTTTCAGAAGTACATATAAACGCTTAATTTAAGCTACAAATGATGTATTATATAATAAACTTATATATTCCTAGTGGCATTATAAGTAACAATATATCTTTCTAATGCTGTTCTTAAAACCAGTAGAGTGTGAATAAGATAAGATTTTGTCGTGTGATTTATGGGTTTCTATTTGAATAATCTCCGATCGCTCGTCAAATGCACTAAAAATGTGCTCATTTGGCTTTTGTAAATGATTTTAATTAATTTGAAAAGATTTATTTGATTTTATATAACAGTCAGTTTAATTTTGAAAAAAATATTTAATCGTCTATTGGCAGTATAGTATTGCTTTCACGTACTCAAATAAAGACACTACCAGCTCTGAAAATACTTATCATTTTAATGTTAACTTGTTTATTAGAAACATTAAAAAACAATATAGAATTTGAAAATACAATAGAAGTTAAAGTCAACAAAAATATCGCAATATGAGCGACTTCTAAGTATATTGTAATTATCACTATGAATGTTTACAATATTCTGCCTCTGGAAGTATACTGTCAGAAAAAGATAACCGAAGAACCAGAGTTTTGTGCTGTTAATAGCAGATAAGTGTCCGACGACTTCAAAAAGCAACCTAAAATTCTACGTACTTATAAGGAAAGTTGTCTTAATGTCTCTGCCAAGTTTTTGTTCATTCATAAAAATAACCAATTATCAATCATATTTTAGTGAAACTAGCAATTTTCATTTTTATAGTATTAAAAGTGACCTTTTATATTTTAATTATATCTTAGCATGACTCGAAAAGTTTTTTTATTGCTTAAATAGTAATCAATTGGCAGTAAAAATTGGAAGATTACGACACAATAGGTAGAAATTTATTTGTATCTCTAATTATTTTTAGTTTTTTCTATAAAATTTAAATGTGATTCGGTAGCATCAATCTTTTTACCAAATAAATGTATATTTTGAATAAAAATACTTGAGTGATTTTCCACATTTTTGTTTTTATTAGTGACCGGTTTCGCCAACCTTTCACGTTGGCATTATCAACGCCATTATTACGCAACGCCATTATTATTATTGCAACGGCATTATCAATGCCAACGTGAAAGGTTGGCGAAACCGGTCACTAATAAAAACAAAAATGTGGAAAATCACTCAAGTATTTTTATTCAAAATATTAAAATGGAATTCCACCAAGTACTCTCTGTCAAAAATATTGAATTTCTTAAATAAATGTATGGGCTCAAAATGTAGAATTTTTAAATATTAAATAAAAATTATTAGCAAACAAATTAAAGTTTTACACACGACATAAAAGATATATTCACAATTAATGTCTCATTAAAAATTTATTTAAAAAATGATTATACTTAACATTAAATAACTCCTTCTTGTATTTTAATATTCAAAATGTTATTTTTAATTGTATAATGAACTATAATTTCCAATTGATTCCATTGACCTAGTTTTACCTAATTTTTTTTTTAGAATTATTATTATAATATTTATAATAAAATATTATAATTGTAATTTTTAAAATAAAATACAATTTCAATTTTATAATGCCAGCGTGAACGATCGGAGAAACTGGTCACCAATAAAAATTAGCCCGTGGAAAAATCACTCAAATATTTTATTTCAAATATTAAAATGGAATTCCACCAAGTACTCTCTTTCAAAAATATTGATGATTTAAATATTATTGTTTTAAAATATATTTTTTTATAGATAAATAATCATAATGTATTGTCATGAATTTATATTTAATTTATATGTATGTTAGTTGGTGCAATACGACCGGATCGAACAAATTATGTCAATCTCATGTGACGAATCTATAAAGATATTTGTCTATTTTGTGGATTGAACGTCAATCAAGTGCGTATTTATTTATCTATACAGGTATAAATTAATATTAATGTGATTAGCCACAATCTATAAAGGGTGGTGCAATCCTCAGGCGGGCATTCTGACAAAATCGATCGGTAATAAGGGATGCCTGGAGTCAATCCGAATATATTGTTCTTGAGATTAGATGAAATATACATTTAGTATCTAACGCAAATTTTTTTTTAAAAGTGTCATGTTGATTAAATAAAGGTTTATTTGCATTTTATTTAAAAAAAAAAACAAAAAATAACCACGCGAATTCCATCAAATAAAATGACATGTTTCTAAAAAATATTCAATATGTTATGTTTGTTGAATCATTTTCCTTTTCTATTTTATCACTTGCATACCTGGAAGCAGTTTATTGTCCGTATTCAGGGAGATTTACTCTTTTGATACTATTCTTATTTTTCCTTATTTGGATTTATGTGGCGAATACCTTGTTTCGTAATAATGACATATCGTGTTTTCCGTTTTTTACTTAATTTTCCTTTCCTTTCGTGTCCCTTTTTGTGGGTTCCATAGTAAATTATTCATTTGCGCCATATATTATTCACGTCTGCGGGCGAACGGACGGGACGGCTTCCTTTGTATTCTATTGTATATTCCCAATTTAATTCAAGGTGAAACAATAAAACTCCAGCATACAAAAACATTGAAACGTTTTATTTCTTGCTTTTTCAAAATAGGTTTTCGGAAACAATGAAACTATTTTTTCGACTTTATACATCTGCTATTTGTATTCGATGATTTTTTATTGGTATGATTTTACTCCATAAAAACTCTTACTACAAAAAAAGTGGAAATATATAATATTTTTACTGTTTAATTTTTAATATAATATTACTCATTAAATTTGTGTTTTTTTAGGAAAAATTATAAAATAAATTCAATCATGATTGATTGCGTAGATCTTAGTTAAATTATTTATGTATAAAGAAAGTTTCAAGTATCACACAAGTAAGAGTATAAAACATGCATTCACTCATGAGCACTGTGTAAAGCTATTTTTTAATAAACATAAAACTCCTACTGTTTTTTGTTTTTTGATTATTTTTAACACAAAAAACGCACTTCCGTAGTTTAGAGTTCTGTGGTTTCAAAACATTTGCAAAGAAATTCTTTACGACGAGCATAAAGTGCCTTATGTATTTTTAAAGAAAATGAAAAATACAAAAACACTGGAAATTGGGTCAGCAGTCCTCTTCAGAGAAGGTGTTAAATATTTTTATGAGGCTGCTAAGATTACAAGCTGGAATGAGACAATTCTAAAGCGGTATTTTTCATTACGAGTTATTTTTTCCATCCTCTAAAAGACCCCTTCAATATTCGTTATTATACACCGTGGAGTTAAGTGAAGCTACACTATGGATGTGTTTATTTAAGAAGAGGTCTTTTTTTTATAAAAGACGTAGCCACTTTTTTTAGTGTTATGATTGATAAGTTGGGTGAAAAAAATATGGCAGTTGGTTTAAAAATCTCATTTAACTTTTAACAAGATTCCGTTTAATATTTTTTAGCATATCTTAGAACAGACATTTATTATTGTATTGAAAATGTAATATTTCATATCATAACATAAATGATTTTCATATATTCCACACTAATAATTATCAAAGTTTTAAAAATATTTTAATAGACATATATTTGAAATATCCTTTGCTGCTTAGCTAGCTTGCTGAGCAAAAAAAAACCATAGGATTATTGATCGGTTATTCCTAAGCTGTTTAATTATTTTTAGGTTATCAATTATCCTTGTAATTTTTTGGAATTTTATTGATGATCTAACAAAGACATATTCAGAAAACATGTGATGGATCCTTCTTTTTTTTTTTTCGTTTTGTGTTTTCTTTCATCAATAGGTTTCATTATACTAATTTTATTTCTTAAAATCGTGGGTGTTGAATCAGAATCAAGTCTTTTAGTTAACTATATTGAATATTTTATTATAAAGCAATTTTGGCCTATTAACCATTATCATGCCTATGAACCTAGAAAAAAGTAGATTGATCAGGTTTTCATTGTTCATAAAAATTTAACGTGTTTGGACTTAGTTACGAGCACTGTAAGTTTTGGTTTTGAATCTGAGTCAACAACTATTTTTAAATTCTCATTTTACTGATCTGTAGCATAGTTTTATTGTTTTTATTTAAAAATATACTTCACTTGAAGTTTATGTTTTCGAAAAATAATTCGATATTATTATGTCAGAGAATAAAAAAAATGATCATCATATTAAAAAAAAAAAAAATATTTTCTTACTTTAACGCAACAAGTAAATAACTAACGATTTCATCAAAGTACGAACATTTGGAACTGTAGTTATATTATATAATTTACATTACTAAACTAAACTTTGCTTTATTGATGGATACATTTTCTATATAAAATCGATAATATTTCTATATTAATGGTTTTTGTGAAGACCGTCTCACAGAAAGTACGATTTTGCCTATACAAGTTTGATTGATTGATAATGATTACGTACATTTTTTCAAATATTGAAAATTGATTAAAGAAACTCTTAGAAAAATATAATCGTGATTTGTGTGGGATTTGAACTCACATCCCCATGCTTAAATGCACCGGCCATGTAAGCTTTTCAGAGTTTCATTAATCAATTTTGAATATTTTGAAAAATGTACTTAATCATTATCAATAATATTTCACTATAAAAAATTTTTTTAGCAGAAAATATAACGGTCTTTTAAAATAATTTATTTCGTATTTTATCAACAACAATAAAATAACATGTCGTTGATATTACTATAAAATAAATAACGAAAGCTTTACGGAATCATTGGAAGTGAAATATATTGTTCATTGAAGACAGAGGCGTGTGAATTATTGTCATGTTTAAATTTCAGTAATAGGTAACCTCCCTCCCCATCCTTCCCGTGTATCGGTTCCGTTGTCTTTAAACCCTGTTAAAAATATTCAGGCGTCTCAGAGCGCCTATGAGATTACGGAAGATTTTCAAAATAATTGCCAGTCCGTATGCCATTATCGGTGGATTTATATATAAGAAGTGACGCAAAGGATTTGTAAGAAACTTCACAAATTGTTTTTGGATTTGATACTTTTTATTTTGTTCGCTTTTAGAGCCGTGTGTTGTTTTTGTATATTTTAATAGGATATTATCAGAGGATAAACTTTTTTATAAGGAGGATTAATTGAAGATTTATTATATAATTGATAAAACAAGCAAAAAAGAAAATAAAACAGAAAGGTTTACGTTTGATGCTACAAAAAATAACTCAATGTATGATCATGCTCAATGCTTTTGATAGTTTTGTAAAAATATGCTCAGTTTGATAATCCCAATGTAAAAGGTTGGCAAAACCGGTCATCAATAAAATAAAACATGTGAAATAAGTCTTTTATTCAATTTGAGAGTGACATCTCAATATATCAAACATTATTAATACACCCTAGTGCGTGAAATCCATAAAATAATTTTTCAATTAATATTTGTTTGATTTCTGATATATTTAGTAAAAATGACCTAGCCTTGTTCTGTAAGTAGTAAATTTCGTGATTTAAATTTTACATTCACATAAATAAGTCACTTTTACTAAATTATTTTCTGATAGCCGACTTCTTTGTGAAATTCAGAAGCCCGTGCTTTGGGAAGAAACTCTGAGTTCGCAACTCAGAGCGTGTGTTTGGAGAACTATTTTTTACAATGGTGATGTTAAGGCAAGTTTTTAGTTTGATATAACTAGACATAGTTGGAGACCATAAATACGCCTTGATACTCTTAATAAAGAACGCTCCCAGCTTTTCAGATACTCCCAAATCCTCAAGACGCTTCATAAACCAGCACCGATTTAAAATGAATTCAATGAAAAATATAAATTTTAGTATGTCAGTTTGAAAGATTAACGTTTCCATTCAATTCTACCAGAAAATTTATTGAAATATTTGATTCACAAGAGGCATTAAAAAAATAGTTAGATATAATAGAAATAAAAGAATTGATCCAGTTTAATCATGTATGTATTATAAATTCAATATCTCGGATATCACAAACATGAAAAAAATACTCAGAATTTAATAAAGGATGAAATATTTCACCGTTGATTTCATCCTATAAAGTGTTCGATGTACTAAAATTTTATAAAATCGTATTTAAGAGGATCATATTTTCAAACGCTTGTATAAAATTTCATGGTAAATTTATATATTTTTTATAATAGGATTTTTTTTTGTTAAAACGTGAACAAAATATATGATTGTTAGAGTCCCCAAATTGTTGAAGAGATTTTGATCAATCTGAATAATAACTATACAATTTCAATTTTCAAACGACTGACTGTAGATTTCACTACTAATTGTAACTAAATATTTCATGTGTTCAATAAAATAGTAGTTTCAATCGTAGATTATATCTAAAAAATAGTAATAGTAATAATGAAGCATTAAATATATTTTTAGTATTTACTAGTAATTTCTTGTCTATATACGAATCAAATGCCTTGTCTCTCAAAAATATATTATATATATAGTTCTTTTTTGAAGAAAAATTGTTGGAAACTATTTGACAATTAAATGAAAAAATCAACACATATTTTTTCACATTTCAACAGGACAATTCTCTTATTGTGGCATTGTAATTTGTAGGGTAAGCAAAATATTCAAATCAACGAAATATTAAAACTCATACAAAACAATTGAACGCCGAACTCCCAGCATATTATTCTCGAAAAGGCATTCTGTGGGGAATCCTCAAAGACCTGATGAGAAAAATCCAACTGAATTGGTTCAGTGGGTCTAACCAAATAATGCAAAGACCGGAACCGGACGATGTACCGGATCGGAGACCTCAACAACCTCAAATAAGAAAACTTTCCTGACCCACTTTAAACTTTTACCATTTCCGGTGAACCTCACTGAATCTGTGACTTAATTTTTTTGATCAATCTTGTCATCTTTTGAAATTATTTTTATTGTTAGGACATGCTGTTTAATTTCTTTATTTACATAACACAATAATACGAGAGTGTGCCCATAAAACTGCATATATATAATACATGTCTCCAAAAAAAGATTTGAGATGTTAAACCCATTGCTATTTTTTAATGAATAAAATACTTGAATTTTAAAAATCAAGATCAAATAAAGTGTTTCTACAGGATTATTTTTTAGCGTTAGAAAAAAAAGCAAAGTAAATTATTTCCATAAATTCTAAATTAAGCAAAGTTCAAATGTCAAATTCCATTCCCAAAAACCCTCACGCACGAACAACGATAATATTCTTCAAAGCATTGGATAAAGTTGGACAAAAAGCTTCCAGGACAGACGTTCCCTCCGTAATGATAGGACGGAGGCATCTTCTCGGATGTCGAACAAGTTAGCGATACAAAACACCCTTCAGAGAGTCTCTTATTAAATCAGGCTGTGTCGAATTAGCGCTAGCAGCATTATGCATTTCCGAGCAGCTGTGTCTAGAGGGTGGAAAATGGAAGGGTAGGTGTTGTGTGCTTTACACCCTGAGCGTGACGCTTAAAATATATTACAGCATATATTATTCATCATACAATATAATAATCTATTTGTTTTCGGTCGAAAATTATCTCAGCACAAGTAAATTATTTATCATCATTTTGAAAACAGAAAAAGTTAAGACTTTATTTTGAAAATATATTCACATTAAATTAAATGCATTTTTTAAATTATGGTTTTCATCCAAATACATTTGAAGAATAAAATCGTCAACGAAAAAAAAAATGTTGAAAACTGATTAGTAGAAAAAAAAAGTTTTATACGAAAAAAACCAATAACAGTCTTTTATTCAAAGGTTTTCTTACCCTTTAAAACTATCGCCTGAAAGAATGAATCTTCAGAGGGAAATTTTGCTTGGAAACTTACAGGTAGTTTCCCAGGAGGGATGTTAACAAGACTTTCCGTAAAGTGAAGAACCCAGTAGGGGAATTATCGCAAATTATCACCTGGATTTTATCTTTTCATGTAGCTATACAGCATGAAAACATGGGTCTTTGTTTATATTTTAGATATCCTTCACTCTGAAACCCTGTTTTAATTTTGTAACATAACAAAAAAAAATTATCTTGATCATGTGAAATAAAAAACGTAAAATATATGTTACTTTTATGAATTCAATACTTTTGATAGAGTGAGTTCTTAGTGGAATTTCGTTTTAATGTTTTGAATAAAATACTTTTGTTATTTTTTCACACATTTAATTTTTTTGGAAAACGATTTTACTCAGTATAAGTCACTCATTAAATTTAACATATGAAAGAATTACAAAAGTATTCTATTTAAAATATTTCTTTTGTGAGAGGATTTTGCAATAAAAATGAACTGTTCTCAGTATGCAGTTAATATTTTTCAATGTGTTTATAGGTTATTCAATTAATTTAAAGGACTTTGAACATATTTAATGTGCCATATATTGGCTCTTAAGTGTTTAATAATAGCTTTGATGCTGGGGTCATCTTAAATTATTTCCGAATTGGTCCTAAACTTGTACCAAAACGTTGAAAGCTTTATATAAAAACGCAGCACAATACTCAACCTTAATAAAACGAAAGCCAAAATTTACAAAACTGTTGCAACATTAACTTGTAAAATTTATTTCCCATGGTAAAAGTTGCGTTGTGGTAACGGTAATCGACTCATTCATAAAATGTCGAAAAAAATTGTTTTGTCTTACAAACCGAATTCAAACAAACGACTGCAACCCGATGATGTATTCAATTCAACCACAGTGTCATTGAAATACAACAAGAATTTAAATTGTTTCAAAGTACCTAGTCATTTAGTTTTTCATTTTGAATATATACAAATGCGGTTTTCATAAGTTTTTTTTCAAAGTGATATTTTTAGTGTAATAGTGCACATCTAATCAAAGACGCGAGATTGCACGAACTTAAAAACTCTTGTAGAAAGATTTTACCTTTCTAGTTTATTTGATTACCACGTGTCATAAGCAATACACCTGTGTTAGTAAAAATACGGATTTGTCAAATATTTTATGTTCCTCATTGACATTTACGATTTGAAGTAAAAAACAAACGTATTTTTTTTTTACTTTTACTGACTGTAAGCGCAGATACTTTTGTACAAAATCAGTTCTTTCTTGAATAAACGAAAATTTTCGTAATGCTGCTGTTAAAAAAATATGAATATTTATGTGTAATAATATCACTGTGGTATCAACAGGTATTGTGATTATGATGTAAGAATAAGGCTTTTTCAGGTTTTCCCCGGGACAATTTTGTATTGTATTTATTTGGTTGTGTGTTCAATAAAGCTTCTTTGATAACGAAAAAAAATATATAATAGCAATTTTTTGTTGCTTGTTTGAGATTTATTTTTCTGAAAAAATCAGTAAAAGGTTTTTTAGAATTCTTCGATATTAACAGATGTATTATTATCTAAATAATCACCACCCACCATACCTCCATTACTCAGAATATAAAGAACATAAAGCCTTGTATTGTTCATTATGTAGTTTTGAAAAATGTTTTCACGTAATACAGAAATTAATCAAATAAATATGTTTAGTGGCAATTAATTATTTATAAAAGCATTACACATAAGAACAAGTATTATTTTTGAGTTTTATTAAATCGATGGTATATTTGCATATTGTATGCGTTTTTTTTATTAAAAATAAAATAAAAATCACCCAGTTATGATTATATTAAAATTACATGTATTTGTTTTACTTGGGATCACCTTAAAAACCAGTTTATTTTATCGCTAGAAAAGATCTCGATATTTACAACAATAATACAATAAAAAAAAGTTTTTTTTTGTACATTGTATCTATGTTTCGGATTACATTGAAATAAGATAATCCCGGTAGGGACTTTCTTTAGCAAGAGAAATATCAAATAGCATATTTTATTTATTACGAATGATCTCGATATCGGGAACGAAACTATGGAGGAATGTTAATAAGCGGAAAAACTCTCAAGAAACCAAATAATAACATAACAACGGTCCCCAAAATTTAAACATCTCTGTATGTAAATCCAATTTATTTTTATAATTTTTTAAAATATTTTTTTAATTTATTACAAAATAGCAAGAGTGTTAATTTAAAATGTTTTCTACAGATGTTTCTAAGCTTGGATGGGTTGCAATAAGGGTGGTGAGCATAATCACGACTTCATACGCCCATTGTGCATCGCGCCAGAGCCAATATTTCCAAACTGCCGCCCCCCGCCACGGCAAATGAGGTACGATGGTTTCCATTAGGGCATTATGTGGCAAGAGATAAGTGCGAATGGAGGAGACTCCGGGGTCTCATCAGGGGTGGGCAAGTGGAAGAGCAGCTCGCAGAGTTAAGAGTCACTTGATAACCGGGCAGACCGAGCTTGTAACCCCGGGAGTGAGATCACTTCCTCATATCTTGAAAATTTTCTCGCTTTATACGTTGGCTCATTTTGTACCTCCAGCTTTAAGTTTTCAATGAAATTTTATTCCG
Source organism: Atopsyche davidsoni (assembly GCA_022113835.1). Classification (NCBI taxonomy): domain Eukaryota; kingdom Metazoa; phylum Arthropoda; class Insecta; order Trichoptera; family Hydrobiosidae; genus Atopsyche; species Atopsyche davidsoni. The sequence continues at coordinate 18,148,332 of JAILWY010000009.1, read as the reverse complement.
AAATAACCATGCAAAGCGTGTTGCCTGCAAGTAGGCGCAACACAAATTAAAGTTAATACACTTTTTGTTAATTAGTAAATGCATTAATAAAATATTGCATTTCACGTTCTTATCAAATTTTTTTTAATATGAGACAACATTCTCAAATAAATATAACAAATTTATCGACCAAATTGTCAAGAAGTCGGCAATATAATGAAAAAAAGTAACGGTATAATACGTACGCTAATACCCAAATTACTTGACTGCCAATGGTATCATTCAATATTTGTTATCAAATAAATATTGCTCTTTTTCTATTTTTTTAAATCAGTAAATTTATAATTGCATGAACAACGTTAACATGATTCAATAAATTTGTGCTTTTACTTTTTATTGATGAAATGACTTGTTTAACCATAATGTAAGCATCGTCAACTATTTTCAAATAAGTAATAGAAAGATTAACGATGATGTCAGAAATAATTTAAGTGGTAATTGAATATGTATCTTCTTCAATAAATGCTTTACCTAAAAAGAGGTTGGTGGCCATTTCACTGAATGTGTCCAAAAAGAGTACCAGGTATTTGTTAGTTAAGTCAAACAAAAACTACTAGTAATCAAGTTTTTTTTTTTAATTGTTGATTATAAGAATACAAATTGAAAAATTATATCAGAAACATGATGTTTTACAAATGGTGACCATTACGCTGCTGGCACTCTTATAATCTGGAATGAAGATTGCTGATAAAACGCTGAAACATAGCCCTCGATATTGCTGCCATTTCTGACCTCATGTTTTGTTTCAATTCCGTTAGGTTCATCGGATTATTCTCACAAACCCTACTTTTAAGGTATCCCCATACGAAATAGTCAAGAGGTCGGGGCTTCTGGGAGGTTAGTTGATGTTACCTCTACGTGAAATGACCTTAAAAGGGAATAATTCGTTAACAGCTTCAATTGATTGATAGGATGTAAAGCAAGTCTTGTTGAAACCACGTTCTTGAGTTGAAACCTAGTAACTCCTGCAACTCTGGACCCAAAAAAAACAGTCACTAAAATATATACCCGACACTCTTTTTGGACCCCTATATATATGAGTGTGTGTTTGTGCGTATATTTTATATATATATATATATATATATTTATAAAGGTGGATAATTTTTTTTAATTTAAAAAATGAATTATGAGTATTAAGGAATAGTAATAAGGATCAGCTCGAGGTCGGTTGTTAAAGGCTGACGCAAACAGTTTCCCTGTCGCGCTGGAGACAAAGTGCTCTGGGAGCGACTGGCTCCGCAGCGTACATCTTAAATAAGGTCCCTGGCGTGGCAGCGGAACTAAAGCAGTCTTTTGCATGCCATTAGTGGGGAATCTGCTTTATATAGCACTCCCAGGGAAGGTTATCGTCGCTCCTCTCGAATTCTTTAGATAGTTTGACGCCAGGGACGGCGAGGGTCGGCCGGCGTACCTAAGGTTGTACCCAGACAGGGCCTCAAGGCGATAGTTGATAAAATCAATGAATCAGAACCTGGATTAGTGATTTTTATAAAAAAAGTATTAAATATTGGTTATGCTATCTTAATTGCTTTATTTCCTATATGGAACTATTAAATATGACCCTTTAGAAAAATGCTTTTCGAAAATAAACCATTTAATAATTATATTGAAAATATATGAAGTACATACGAGTATGTTTATATTAAATCAACCATAAATTGTTCCAAATAATGAATTATTTTTTTCAGTGATATTGGGAACGATATACAATTTATTCTTTGTTTTATTATTCATCAAACAAGAAATATGAAGTAAACTTTGTATTTTTTTGGGCTTGTTTTTTCTCATCTCTTTACATTTACTTTATATTTTCCACTTTGGCCAATTTAGTAGAATTAGATTTATATTTATGTTAAGATTAAGTACAAATATCTTGTATAAATGTTACGATCTAATTCTAAAGTAATGGTTTAACCTTTGGTGAAAAATTAAAGAAACTTCTTAAAATAATAGCGGTATTAGTTTATAAAAATAGAAATAAATAAAAGTATACACTCCCTCACGACCACATGTTATGATTTTACACTCTTTTTCTGATACGATTATCAAAATCATTTTCAAAAACATAAAGTATTTTATATGATTCAAATGTAAATACTCTTTGTGACGTTTTTTAATGCAAAAGATAATTAAAAATGTAATTCTTAAAAATACACTTAAGAAATATTAAGCCGCTTGAAGTAATATCCAGTTATCGGAACGATAATTCGTTGAAGTATATTTAATAGGCTTGAAATATAAAAAGGTGAGAATTTTTCCAATTTTAATTTTAATTATTTCTACGTCTCGAAAAAATAAACACAGCAAAAATAGACGAAGGAGACCTTGATATTCTAATGTTTAATTTTACGCTGGATATATAAACGCATAAAAAGTAGCGACGCTTGAATAATACGCTAATTACGCTTGTAAAGAAATTAAAAAATAATATTATGCGCTAGCTGGACCATTTACATCACATGAACGATCTAGAGGTGGGAAAAAAAGCTGTACTGTAATAATGGGGTGATTCGAGTGCAAGTAGTCTTATGATGAGATGACTGGATGATGGAGCGAATGACATTGCCGAACTTTGGGAGGAGGGGGGGAACCAGATCTTAACACAGATTGTGATGAAATGGAACACTGAGAATAGATGATGATGGTATAATAAGATGGTGTAGAAGAAGGTTTGCTTATTTTTCAAACAACTATCGTTATGAAAGGCATTGATTCATTTGCTTTCTATTATCAATAACTCATGCTATTTTTCTAAATACCTTCACATATTTGAAGTCGCTTTTAATAACGCCAGGGAAAATGTCTAGAGAAAGTAAATGGCAAAAAACCTCACTTTTTTTAGTTTTAATATATTCAACGAACTTTCATTTCACAGACACCGATATTTAGATATATATTTTCATATATCAAGAAATTTAATCGGTATACATAATTATGAAACCCATGAAAGGTCACAAAAGTGTTTATCACAAAAAAAAAATGTTTTGTTATTTCAAGGGTTAATCGATTATTTGTTTTATATTTGCTATTTGATTTGGATAAGAGCTAGAGTAGTCCAAAATTCTAAAATAGCGTGTCTCAACAGTCATTAGACGAAGATGTATAGTAAATCAGATAGGTATTACTGAAACAAAAATCGGCCCAAGAGATATATGGTCGTGACTTATCTAAATAAACTGTGACAGATGGCGTTAGAACATTCCGGTTGTCGAACAATTCCAATTAGGGCTGGAAATACCGCAGCCTACTTGTGGGAAATCTCAAGGACCTATCCCCCGGGAGAGAATCCTTTCAAGGACACAATTCATGCTCTTTCCATAGAAATGTGTTTCTGTAGGTACTATTATAGTAGATTCATTGATTGTGAGACAGATATACAATTATATACTACTGCTCCGAATTAACGGAATATAATGGTTTTAATTATTTATGTATTTATCAATTCTTAGCCCCAAAAGAGATGTTGGAAAAAATGGTTCTTTGTATGATTTTCAATTAAAACAATGAGAAAATAAGTTAACACATATTTTTTAACATATGCTGGCATTTGAACTCACTCATCTTTGATATTGCTGCCTGGGGCCTTTGGTTATTTTTAAAATCAAAGTGTGAACCGATTATGTAAATCCATTTTGTTAAAACAATAAAACATTGGTTTAAATGCGGTTTTATTAAGTATTTAAAGTTAAACTTCGGATGAGATATTTTTATAAAAATATTTTTTTTTGAATTTAATTTCTATCAAATGTGTTTAAGTAAATTAATTTGTCATTGTATAGTAGCCACAAAAGACATTATTCCCCCTGGCCTGTATTTCCGTGACAGATCCTTATCTCGGTGATAACAGTCTATTTATTTAGAGCTTTCGTTGTTTTTTTAGGTTACGTTTTTTTTGTTTTAAAGTGAATTTGATTATCTCTTGTGTGAATCTTAAAAGAAATGAAACTTCAGCGGGTCAACTGAAAGTGCTAAGTTTAAAATTAATTACATTGTAATTTGGTTGTTTTTTTTTTACAGAGAAAAAGGAAAGATATCTTTTAACTGATAAAATAATAGCCTCATTAATTGAGACTATTTTATTAATTTATAAACGACGAAACTAAGACTGAAAGATTAAATAAAATATAAAATACATTTTCTTTGATTCGAAGATATTTAATTGATCTTACGATAATTGTTGAGAAGGCTAAAAGCGAAAAAATAGTTTTCTGTTAAAGATAAAGAAAAACATGGATATAAATAAGGTTTATTAAAATATATTTAAAATCAAAGAGAATAAAAAATATATTATTAAGTACGAGTATATTTAAGTAAATCATATTATTTAATATTAAGGCAATTGATTTAAACATGAAACGTCTGAGACACGATGAATTCTTGTATTCTATATGAATCGATTATCTAAATATTATATACATAATAAAACTGCATGCTTAAAACTGCGGATTAAAGCGTTATGATTTTAATCGGAAAAATTTTATATGGCTTTTTAATATTTTTTCCAATACTGTTTATTTATGCCAATACTTAATACAATACCCGTTAAAAAGCAAGCAAAAAAAGTCAGTAAAATTTATAATGAATTTTTGTAAAATTCAAATTTAAATTATAGCATAAGTTAACGATCATATTTATTTATGATCGCTTTCGCCTTTTAGGAGCTTCTTCGCATTCATAATCTTCTATCTATTTGGATTTTTATATTAATTTTATTTAACCAGTATCGTGGATGTCAAAGAAAAATCAATGTTAAAAATTTACTCATAATTTTTTAAAGTAAACTTTCTTTAAAATGTTGCAGGACCCATTGATTCGTGACTCATAAAACTATTAAGTAATCAATGAAATATTCGGCCGTTCGGAAAGTAACTTCGTTTTTTTGTATGAAATGAAAGACGATTTTCTTTAAATGATTTTTTTTAAATTTATATATTGTCCATTCTGGTCCAATACCTTTTACAATCTTTCTGGCAGATGCATGATTCCACGTTCATACAATTTTTGTTCTTTGCTAGCAAAAAACCGATACAGGTGATTTTTGACCTCCTCATTTGAAAAAAAAAAGGTTTTTCCATCTTACAATTTTTGTACAGACCGAAACTAATAATAATCAGAATGTGTCAGATCTGGAAAATATGGTGGCTATCCAGTATATCCCATCCAAGCTGTAATAGCTTTTGGCGAGTTACCAAACTTGTATGAGGTTTCTCATTATCTTGGTGGAACACTACATCTTATCTTTTGATTAATTCTGGCTTTTTATGTTAAAGTGAATCATTTAATTTTTGTCCAGCTGATGACAATGAACTTCAGAAATGTAAAAGAAAGTCCGGTAGATGCTAAAAAAAAACGATTCCTTTGAAATCCTACCCAAGGAACAAATGTCACAATTTTTTTCCGTCAGAACACGAGGAACCTATTTGTCGAGGTTTGTGATTAATTATTGTGATTATCGTTCAAACAATCATGAACGATCGAATTCGATAAATCCACCTCTCAGTGATCTCAAGAGTTGTCATTCGCCGGTTCAATTAATGGTTTTATTATGTCTTCATCAACTTCAACTGACCTTCCAGAACGTGGTGCATCTATAACATCAAAATTGCCTGATCAAAATTTTGTTAACCAGTTTTGGCACTGGTTTTTTTTTCAATACATCTTCTCCATACATATAAGATAATTTTTTTTTGCTTGAACAGCATTTTTACTTTTTTGATAGTAAAAAAGTAAAATATGCCGAAAATGCTTTTTTACTTTCCATATTTGATAAGGACTTTCCAAAAACTATTGCGTAGAGTTAACCAAACTTTTTCACTAACAAACCTTGCTATACCAGCCATCAAAATATATAATGATTACGCGGCTTAAATGAGAAGTTGGCTTTGAAAAATACAATTAATGCCCCTGTTGAGAAAAAACGAAATTACTTTCTCAACAACCCAATATATTAAGTATTTTTCTTTTTTTAAATTATGTTATTTAACTGTAAACCACGTACAATTAATATGTAAGTGTTCAAGTATTTTAAATCTCGCAAAAAAACGAATATATTTACAAAAAGTTCAGTAGCGTATTATGTAGTAAATTTTAATTTAAAAATTTATGGTAAGGTATATTAGAAAATACATTCGCTACTGGCTGGGCTACTCTTTGAAATTCAAAACTGGCTGGGTATTAAATAAACGTGCTTCGCTAATGAGATATTAAATTTTTATTTTTAAGGTAGAGTGACAAATTTAATATAAACAGCCTCCGTACGCAGTTTTCTCATAAAAGCATTAACTATTAAATTAACTTCAGCGAAACATTTTTTTATGGTTACTCATGATGTTACACATGGTTTTATATTATTATTAATTTTGAATTGAACTTTTTAGCAATTTTCATTTCATATGAAAAAAAAAATTATATGTCAAGGTTTTATGTTTTAGAAAAATAATTTTTATGGTTCAGCTTTTGAATTAAAGATTGAAGATTTTTCTGAATTAACCTTAACAAAATATATTCATATTTACAAAATAAAATATAAGTATTATAATGAACATTTATCAAATAAAATGATAATCGAATTGCAAATGAGATTACAAACATTTCTGTTTGTGGGTATTTTTTCCTTTTAAGAGCTTCTTTAGATTAAAGTAAATCTAAAAAGCGTAAGAGCTCACTAGCTGTTATGTTATAAATAGTGTTGGGAGTCAAAAAAATTCTAAAAATGCTGTATGGTTTTTATTTCTATGAAAAGTATTTGTTTTTGGTGAAAACATCATCAGTCATCTCGAATATCTTAAAATAAATTATATACTACCAGAAAAATGTACGAGAAATGGTTCGATAAAAAGGTATTGATTTCATACATATATATATATTAAAAACAAAACCCTCTTTACTTTTGATTTCGTTTCGGTATAGGCTGTTTTTGGTATTAAGTAACATTGGGTTCATAGCAAACCTTAACGGTTATATTAACTGGTGGTTTAGAAAAATGAATTGAGATATTCAAATTTGAAATTCAATTGATTTTTACCATTAAAAGAGCCTAATGTCAAAGACGTGATGTAAACATGTTATTTAATTGTTCCAGGGACCCCGTTAGCATCCTTTTAATAGCAAGAATTTTGCTATTCTCAGGAGTCCCTTATATTATGAACTTGTATTCAGGCTGGAATTCTAACAACTGTTAGCAGAGCGTGTTGTTTCAAAAATGATTCTGCCTCAAACGTGTTTGGTCTCATATTTTGGCAATAACCAACCCAGCACCTGTGACGTCTACCCTAAACGATCGTGGTTTCAATAAACCCATCATAATAAAAACATGCAAATACTCGTATTAAAATATTGTTAATTTGAAAACTTAATACCTAGTTTTATAAAAATCCGTTTTAAAGTACAAAATTTGATCTTGTTGAGGGACAAGGCATTTGATTGGTGAAGATCCATTTTTTTATAATTGATAAGGGTAACTTTGTATTCTTTCTTCACTTTGAGTTTATTATAGTTTTTGCATGACTAGTTTCGACCAACAGACTTGGTCATCATCAGTTGCAGAACAAAACTCTTGTTAGAAAATTAGCTAAATCTTGATTATTTTTGTTTTTGAGAAATTTTGCTATTTAAGGGTTTATTCAGACTCACGACAAAGAAATCCTCAAAGACATAAATGCTTATAAACAAAAATTATTGTGGTTTCGTATCAAGGCGATATTTATACTTGTTTTTCTTTTAATGGTGTGCTACAAATTAAACCTGTGTGTCGTTGATATTTTTGGAAGTTTGATTTAGATTTACCCCGGTATAGTCGTACAACTGTTAGAAATGTTTTCATCTATGTCAAATGAGACTTGGGACAGGTGCAGCCGACGCGGCGACGGTGATTCCTTCATTACCGCGCAGACGTGACAGAACTGCTTGCCTACACTACACTTTACCCGCCCCCTTCCACCATATACAGACTATTCTGTTATACCTTCTATAGTGTATGTGCTCATGGAGATAAATATACCAAGTCGGTTCAAAAAAATCAGTACAAATACCTCAATTCAAGTAGCAATCTAAAAAATCCGCTTCTTTGTTTGATTATTATTTTCTAACGATGAAGTTTAGAATCCGACTCTGGTTACAGTATAAAATTATTAAGAATACATATAAAATCCTGATATATATTTTTTCCAGTTAGAATTTTTATATCGTCTAGTATGAATCGATTGCTTAAATATCAGTAACGTGCGGTAAAACCATGCAATGTACCAAAGTTTGTTTATTTATTTAGTTTAATTTCTAATCAGGAGTTGGAGACCATGTTTTATTTTTTAAAAAAATAAAAGAAATAGAGAATGCCCCTTAGTTTTCGAAATTAAACACACCCATCTCCTTCATTCAGCTTTGTGCACATTGCTTGCCCTCTCCACAATATTGTATATATATATATATAATAAACATTAATAAAACATCATTCTTCGTACAGTGAAATAACAAATAAACCCTTCAAAAAATTTCTCGTTGATTTATGAACTTATCCAAAAACAACAAATCAAACATCAGATACGTGTTAACAAGTGAACAGTATCAAAGTTTTTTATACGTCTATGTGATCTTTTTCTTGTTGTTTTAATTCTTATGGAGTTAGTGTCATTATAGACTCCTTATTTGGAGATTATATATCCATGGTCATCTCGCACTCCCGAGATGTAATATAGGGAAAGATAATATTAACTAGTTGTTTGGTTTGTTAGCTTTGAATCAACTACATTTGAGAGCCCACTAGTCATGGAGACAATCTAGATTTAATCTGAACACATGTGAGTTCCTAGTGACGAGTATTGGAGGGTAAACTCATGTGTGTACGTAATAAATTCCATGCAAATCTAATGGAGCATGACATTTATGACAGTACATTTAATATTTAAATTATAATTACATAATATAAAAATCTCAGCACGTAAATAAACATTGGATAAATTTATATTTCTTCATTTTAACACAAACAAATATGAATTGATAAATAAATATAGAGATAGTATATATTTTTTTAAATTAGCGTCTTCGATATTGAAAGGTAAAAGCGTTAACTATTGAAAATATATATGATTGTAACTTTATAAATATAGTAAGTATTTCGAAATAATAAAATAATTATATATATTCTGGAATATTTTATAAACCGAAGATATATAAATCAAGATGATTTCGTAAATTTCGTGTTAAAGAAGGCAAAACCGCTCGTTTAATTAATGTTTTAATCAACTTAAATGTAACGTGGCTTATGCGTTTATCGCAATATCATTCATTTCAGAAAATGAGAACGTAATCCAGGATTCTTAATAAAGATCAAGTGGTTATTGTGAATAAGTCTGTGAGGCATTTAATGTTTATATACTCTTCTATTGTGCAGCCGAGATAATAGCTACAAGCATTTTAATTGCATTAGAGGTAAATAGGGCGGACTTATATAAATTCTCATAAAAGCTTATCCACGAACTCATACTGAACTCACTGATTTGATCTGTAATTAAATATCGAAATGATTAAGAGACTGCGATCAATTTGGTTTGTGAGCGCATTCGCCTTTCAAGAGCTTTACCAGACTCATACAAAAGCTATCGTACATTCTCATTCATTTGGTTATTAATATTTGTGGTTTGAATATAATTGCAGTACAACAAATTAAGCCAGTACTTCGTGGATATTCCAGTTGAAGTTAAATCTGTTCTCTCAAATGTTAGCAACTTCAGACAATTGAAGTGAGTGTGGTCGGGTCTAGCGGGCTGGGCTTGCATGGACGCGACTTCCGGTAATGCTCCACGATCGGTCTGGGTTGAGTGCTTCTGTACGTGCAGCCGCACTCCGTGCAGGCTGCTGGAGGAGTAGCAATTTACAGGTAACCGGAGGGCGATTGCGGATCAGGTACAGGGCAATCGCGCACTTTGTCATCCGTGCGGATACCGTTTTTCTACTAAATATATATATATATATATATATATATATGTATATTTGCTAATATATACGTATATTTTTAATAACTATAATATTTCGTATACACACCGTTTTGAAGAGAATCAATGAACGAATTTCGCTTTAAAATTGTTCTCTAAGCACATACAATACGAGTGAAAGTGTGCAACTGCACAGCAAGTGTCACGGCAAGGTAAGAAAAAATATGATATAACAAGTAATAATGGAGAAATCATTGTTTCAGTAAAATAATTTGAAAATAGCCAATAGTACACAGTACACAGTGAATTAAACTTATTTTTATCTTAATGTAAAAAATAAAATATTTAAAGATGTCTAAAATAAGATATGAAGTATTTTAACGAGCTGAAAAACCAGCCATTAGCTTTCGTTACTAGTCATGTGAACATTACTATCAACTTTTTTGAAAATCTTCTGACGAGTTTTAGTAGAACGCACGATTTAGTTTGTATTTAAAAATAATTAACATTTGTTTTTTAATTAAAACTAAAGAGTTATTAAATCAAAGCACCATGCAACTATCCACATTGAGATCGCTTTGTTTGATTTTTAGTCGAATTGGTTCGCTTTGTACTGGAACATCCTGCGCTGGAAGTGTTAAACACGCTTGAAGGGACTAATTAAAAGCGAAGCCTACCTGTATTGGATTTTTCGACAGCCTTTTTCCACGAGCTTAAATGAAAGCGTTTCAGAGTGCTGATTGGAAATCCGAAAACTTGCTGTAAATCCTGCAGGTAAAATGTAGATATAAATATAAATAAATATATATATATATATATATATATATATATATATATATATATATATATATATATATATATATCTATATATATATATATATATATATATATATATATATATATATATATATATATATATATATATATATATATATATATTTATATTTATATCTACATTTTATTTAAAGACTTTTTTTCGTAAAACCATTGCAGCTCTTGTATTTTTACCTTAAACTGCAGGGTTGATAAACTTCAATAGTTGCTTCGTCTGATAAAAAAATTGAAAAATTATATTATTTATTGTATATAGAACTAAGATATGCTGGCTTTAATTATTTTTCGAATTATAAAGATAAAATGATACAATATTAAGGCTTTTATAGGCCGTGAAAGTTGTCTGTTGCAGTGATAGATAGGCCCACACTAAAAGCTTTCACCCTAATGAAGATGAACTTCAACTACCAGCATTACAGAACAAGCTTAATTGATCAAATCTGAACATTTTCTGTAATACATCAATTGCTTCCACGTTTCTTGTTTTACGAAAAAAAGTATTGCTTTAACATAATATTGAATCAACGATAAAATAAAGAAAATTGTTTAATTTATGAGCAATAGATTTACTGTGAAAAAACACTCGCAAACAAACACAAATTAGTATTGTAAAAATTCATTATCAAAAATAAAATTTTAACTTTTAATGTTAACATTCATATTTATCGATTAAATAAAGAGAATTTCAAAAAAAATAAGTATATGGTGAATCTATAACTAAAAAGTAATTTTTGTGCGAAAAGGTGATATTTTTTTTCAAATAAATATGAAACGCAAAATAATTATTTTGCTATATTAATAACTAAAAAAAAATTTGAATATCAAAGTAAAGGTTTTGTTATATTATTTAAAATCAAATGGATTATAGTCAATATCAGGCTTCCAAAAAATAATTGGTTTAGCAAGCCTTTATTATCTCAAAACAACAATGAGTTCTCTTACCTAACAAGGTTCCTTTGTTTTCTTATGTAGTCAGAAACAAATATTTCCATTATAACTGTTTGTGGCTAGATTTAGCACAAAGCTCAATCAAAAGTCCTGCGAATTAAGTTTTTCTGCTGTTGATATTCTGAGAATGAAAGATAATTATATTCAATAAAATAATATTAAAAGTTATATAACAAACCCATATAATCTATAATGATAAATAAAACCAACATATTAAGGGAATGTTTTCGGTTGTCCAATGCTCTCTCTATAATCTTAGTTTTTAATAGGGTTTACTAAAAAAGACCCAATTTGTGAGTTTAGGTGGATAACCCTTCGAAATGAAATGCTTGAATTTTTTGAAATAAGAAAAACACAAATATATTTTTCCATAATCCGCCAGATGCAGTGCACATTCAATCTCCAACTTATTGATGGGAAAATATCAAGAAGTGGCCTTTGATTTTTTTATTGTAAGCTATTAGAAGCGATTCTGAGTACATGAACAAAAAAAATGCTAATATAAAACAATGCGTAGTACATAATGAACAATAACCAGGAAATTCTTTCCGCCCAATATTATGTAACGCTTTTCTTTTCCTTTTTCCATTCTACGAATCCACAGTCTATGAAGCACAAGCGTTCAATAAAAAAAAACGAACAAACAAAAAGTTAAATATTGCTTCTGCAATAAAGCTTGCTAACTTCAGTACAGCGGGCACCGCTGAAGCGGCAAGGCTGTAGCGCAGTAAAAACACTTTTCTTTAATTGGAACCGCCCCGAGGTACTCCAGGTGGCAGTGAGAGGGCCGTTAAGGGAGCTGTCTTGGAATAAGTACATATAACGAAACCGGACTTATTCAACGCCTTAACGCGCTACTTATCTCGGTCCTCGCGTCTTCCTCGTGGTGATTTAATATATAAATCCTACCTTTTTGCAAGATGGGCTTAACACAGAACAGGAATTTGAATTAATACATTTTAAGTGTATGAAGTTATATTAATTTTAGATTAATGTCAATCAGAATGCGTTTTTATTTACCCATGCAGGTATTAGTATATTTATGTGATTAAGCACATTTCTCACTAAATTGCAGTGGCTCGTTAGCATAGTTGGATAAATGCACCGGCCATGAAAGCTTGGGGATGTGGGTTCGAATCCCTCACAAGTCACGATGATATTTTCTGAGAGTTTTCTTTAATTGTTTTCAATGTATGAAAAAATGTGCTTAATGTATGAAGTTAATCAAGCTTTTTCAATTCGTTAGTATCACGAAAGAAAAATAAGGCATAACGACTGCAAAGATCACTGCCTTATTTATTAACGCGGACGCATCTCAGTACATGGGCCCCGTAAGCAAGAGATCTAGTCATTCATGGTACTTTGCAAATTGTGTTATATAGGGTGTCCAAAAAGAGTATCGGGTGAATGTGAATAGTGACCGTTATTGCGATATGCTGCGAAAATTTTTGGGTTCAGAGTTTCAGGAGTTTCAAGGTTTCAACTCAAGAACGTGCTTCCAACAAGACCATACATCCAATCAATCAATTGAAGCTGTTGACGAATTATTCCCTAATAAGGTCATTTCACGTAGAGGTAACATCAACTGGCCTCCCAGAAGCCCCGACCTCTTGACTATTTTGTATGGGGCTACCTTAAAAGTAGGGTTTGTAAGAATAATCCGATGAACCTAATCGAATTGAAACAAAACATCAGGTCAGAAATGGCAGCAATATCGAGAGCTATGTGTCAGCGTGTTATCAGCAATCTTCGTTCCAGATTAAAAGAGTGCCAGCAGCGTAACGGTCACTATTTGGATAACATCATCTTATTGAAATAATTTTTCATTTGTATTCTTATAATCAACAATTAAAAAAATACTTGATTTTTAGTAGTTTTTGTTTTACTGAACTAACAAATACCCGATACCCTTTTTGGACACACTGTAATTATTTCTTTATATATTTATATACATTTGGCTAAATTACAAATTAAACTAGTTTGTGGGCGAGTATACTTCCATAATATGTTGAATTGAATGAATTTAAATAAAAATTCATCTCTGTTTTCATCTTAGTACTCAATTTAGATGCTTTTATTTGAAATGCCTGATTATGATCAATATTTAATGATTTGTATTATAAAAGAAGGTCTTCTTTATAGCAAAAATCTTTTTCGAAGTCTTCAGGATCACCACCACAGGGTGGAGGGGGAGTTTTCTGCTTCAGTTTACGGTTACTCATGCCAGCCAACTTTTAAGGAGGAAACTTTTATTACGTGCAAATCTTCATAAATTTGGGGATGGAGTAAGAACACGCATCCCACTTCTCTTGACGTAACGGCAACGGTAACGGAAAAGGTAGCATTTATAAATAATATTTACATTATCAAATAACAGTTTCTATTTCAAGACTATGTTTTTGAATGTTACAAATAAACCATGTTTTTTTTATTTTAATGGGAATTCACTTAAGTCAAAATTTATCATAGAGTTGATATAACTTGGCAATTCTTAATATACATTATAATTTACGAGCTGAAGGTAAATTGTGTGCAATGCTTAAGACTTATATTTATAGTAACAGATGATTAAAAATTTCATTTATCACTTATTAAGTGTATTTTTAATATTAAATATGTAATGCATGTCTAGGATTAACCGATTTAAGTATTCTCTTTAAAATATTTTCTTTGCTTTAGATTACGAGTACTACCGTGTATAAATAAGGGGTAAAGAAAATCCAGGAAAAGCTGTGCTGCAAATTCAAACTCAACTTGAATTAAGAGATTAAAGGACATTTAACATTTAATGATATCAAAATTAAAATAAGTCCAATAAATTTGCAACATCTTGAGACATTTTAGTATAAACTCATTTAATATATATTTTTATAATTTGAACTTCTTATTTCTTAATTCCAAATAGGAATAATATTAATATTTATTACATGAAAAACTAAAATAAATAAAGTGTTTTGGCTATTAATGTAATTAACTCTTATACTTCCGTAGAATGTACAAAATATCACAGTCGTGCTAGCTAACCTTCAGATTAATTGACATTGATACAAAAAACTTAATGATTTATTAAAAAAACACCAATTTTAACGCTAAAATAACAAGCATAGATAATAAAGTGTATGTTGAAGATGTCAATGGGAAACTAAAATATTTTAAAGGTATTTAAAAAAATAAGGATATTTATAATTTGCTCCCTAATGATTTATAAGTTGTTCTAAGACAACGTGAAAGGTTGGCGAAACCGGTCACTAATAAAAACAAAAATGTGGAAAATCACTGAAGTATTTTTATTCAAAATATGTTCTAAGACAAGTAAATCTTCCTTTTAGGTTTTTGTATTCTATGTTTCCTATAAAATTTACAACAGGTTGTTATTTTCTATTCATAGATTATTAATTTTTTTTATTTTATCAGTTATTCAATATCTTTTTAAATGAAGAGTTCAATTTATATTAAAATTCAGATATTAAAAATCGTTTTGGCATTTTGATATTTTTTCTAAGCAAATGACCTCATCCGGAAAGCATAAATCATAGAAACCTTGACCTCGTTCTTCAATGAAAATTACATATAAAATACGCGAAAATCAAAAATCATATCAAAATTCGTCGTCAATCTTGCTCGTTTTCAGTCATTTCCCTGAATGTGTCAAATTACTTTGCGGATATTCCGGCGGATGTAAACGACATGTCACCGTTCTATATTTCATCCGAATACATGCAAATATATATGTTAATATAAACACATACATATACATATACATACATACACACACATATATATATATATATATATATATATATATATATATATATATATATATATATATATATATATATATATATATATATATATACATATATTATAATATTAAACAGGTTTGATTATTTGTAAGAATAAATTATGGATATAATTACTCTCTTATCGTTATTTGGGGTGTCTTTTCCCAGGCAGGCTTTTCTCGTCACGTGGACCAACACGTGGTCGAGCGGAAATCACGTCCCGAGTATCAGGACGGATCGTAAAGACCCCATCTTGTTTTTTTAGGACCTTCCGGTAGGCAGTACATTGTTGCGGAGTCTTTCTTGTATTTTTTGGACGGCTTGTGTAAACACATAGAACCTTAGTTAAGTTACGAAGATAAAGCGGTTTCAGTGATTGGAATCAAAGTAAACGCACACAAAATGTCTTCAATAAATATTTTTTTCCAATTTAAGCAATAGTTTTGGGTTGATGTTCTACTTGATTAAATTACTATTAATTTGAATCGCCAATTGGATTGGAGATTATAATAATTTTTTGTCTGAAAAAGCTCGCATTTCAAGAACTTTAGCAGACTCATTGATGAAAAAAAGCACAAAAAATGAGCGTATTCTCCCAGTTTTGAAATTTTAGAAACCAAAGCAGTTCTTCAAGGATAAAATACAGTTTATATAATTTTATTTTCATTTTGCATTCATTCGATATTATCGTTAAGTAGTGCAAGCGTATCGGGATGAGATTTATTTATATTATTTATATATTTTTTTATATATTGAAATAATGACAAATTTACAAAGAATTATTTAAGTAGCTTAAATTAAAAAGGAATTGTTTATTTCTTTCGCAAGTTTTATTGTGAAAATTAGTGATTTACAAATAATACACAAAATATGAATTTAAGAATGCGTAGTTTTTTTTTGTGTATTATAATGTGAATAAATAAAACAAATTCAAAACTCTCACAAAGGTTCTATAAACAAAGGTTTTTTGATATGTCATATTACAAAAAGCAATATATAATGTTAATATTATACTTGACAAAGTGTAGCTATGCGTGTATTCCATGTAGCCATGCGACCGGAAAATTATTCATATTGATGATATTTTCCGGTATAAATCCAAATTCAATTGGATATTTGTCAAATTAAAATCAAAGCGACTGCATATTTATACAGATATTATTAGCATGTATGCATAATTTTATTTTATTTTTAAGCTTTAAAAATGATTACTGGTATTATTTTAAACGCATACCTTTCATGTCACCGCTTGAAATGATGACTCAATGTATAAACGAAGGTTCATTGATAAAAAAAAGTCTTAAGTTGGTACCTAGGATTTTTTTTTTTGTGAGCCTGAATAAATTAATAAAGAAAAAAAAAGTTATGTTTAGTGTATTTTTGAAAGTACTGAGCTAAAAATATTTTTTTTATAATTATCACAAAGAAAATTTATTTGATAATTATAAAATTTTATGTAACACCGAATCAAATTAAAGAAAAACACAAGGAAAGTTAATATTCTGTTCTAGCCAGGGTGGTTGCTCCTGTTGGGGCATTGGCCGTAAGACCCCGAGATGGGGATGTGAATGAGGTCTTGGATCAACTTTACGATTTGAGGAATGTAGCTTGAGAACAGTTCTTTTCGCCATTCTGGAACCATTGCCTGGAAACAACGAAAATAAAAAGTATTAAAGCGTGGGCTCAATCATGATCAAGTTCAATGATATTATTATAAACAGCCGAATGGCTAAGAGTTTGCGAAATTATTTGTTTCTGAGCGTTTTAGGCTTTTGAACATCCATAAGCATTTTGATATCTTAAACGGGAAAGAGCTCACAAAAAATATATCGTTAGCTTTTAATAACAGCCATTTTTATATTTCAAAATAAATTGTGATATTTTCCACATTTTCTTTTTTTTATGACTAGTTTCACCAACCTATTTAAAAATGAAGTATATTATATAATACATAAATAATATCTTAGAAAAAACAACTCACAAAAAAATTTATTATTGTGAGATATCAATATAAATTCCACCAAATACTTTCTGTCAAGAATATTGAACATAATATTTGTCATTTGTTTGTTTATATTTAATGTTCTAAAAATATTGTTATATGGAGAATAATTTATTTAAAAATTTTATTAACAAATAAAATAAATTATCATTAAATAATAATATATTCAATATTTAAAATAAATAGTTTGCGATTTTTCCTCATATTTTATTTTATTTCGTTTATTTCGTTTTATTTATTTGATTATACTCACGTTAAGGTTATAGAAATTGGTCACCGTTAAAATCAAACACGTAGAAAAACCAAATAAGTGATTTTTTCAAAAAGTTTTAATACATATATAATTCACTTCAAAAAATTTATATTGTATATCCATAAGTCAAAATGAAAAGTTAATATATAAAAGCTACGATTATTTATAAGGGTAAAATGCATTGATTTTGAGAGTATAAAAGTCAAGATATAAATAAATAACCAATTCACAAAAAAAGCAATGAAAAAATATGTTGGTTTTGGTACTTTCCATTTTGTTTTTGGGAAAAAAATCTCCTATATAATATCAATAAATATCAAATATCAAGATTGATTGCAAAGCACAGACAAAAAAATTCTCACAGTATAAGTCGAATATAAAACAAGATGTTGTGTGTATTTTTTTTGCTTACGAAAAAAATGTTTGAACAACCTAGCATTTTGAGCTTTGGTAACTTAACCCAGACACGTGCTTAGCCCTAAAAAAAAACTTTTTGTTTGGAAACTTATTTTAAGGTCAAGTATTTTTTTTTATTAATTTATATACAGAATACATATTATATCTCAAATTTTGACTGCATGCAGCAGTGAGTGCGACGTGAGTATTAAGTGACCGTCTACTTGCCTGAACCCTCTCGCGAGTTTAAGAACGCAATCGCGCATCTGATGACATCATTAAGGTGCATTCGAGAAGTTTCCACGGCCAGGGTGTGAAATGAAGTGCCTTCCCTGCAGCCCGCGAATATCTGCATAAGAGAATACTCAGTTCTCAAGGGGATGGAAGGCAAGGCGGGCAATGAAATATATTAGGAAATTCAAACTCAGTATAAGCACTTTAAAAAAGTCATGTCATGATTTATTCCGCTCAAGATTTTTATATATTGTATAAACCAATTTCATTTGATCTATTTTTTTTTAAATATAATAAATATATATATATATATATATATATATATATATATAAATATATAAATATGTAAATATCTACCTCCGGCAGCCTCTGTGAAAAATAAAGTAATTTCAGCATCGAAAAATTGAATCTTCGACTCTATTGAAGTTCGGAAGAATTTTAATAATATTTATTTACGAGTTTGTTTGCGTGAGTGTGTGGGCGTATATTTTTCTGAAAATTTTTATTTTTGCATCCCACATTATTCTTTGAATGTAAATAATTTTGATAAAATTAGTTTTTTTTAAATTTGACAAGTTTTTCAACATGTATTTGAAGGGTGTTGACCATAAAGAAAAAAAAATGATGGTGATGAAATTACTTGATTATATGTCTTTTTCTTATTTATTTTACCATTCTTATTATTATTTGTGATTTGTATTATTTAACTTTTAAGTGTTTCCAGCTTAATTGAATCGAACTAGTAAGGCATTCCCCTGCGAATACGTGGATCGAACAAATAAGTAAATAATTCAACGCATATATATACTCGAAAGATTTAGATTAATAATTTAATTAATTAGTCCTGTACCCACCTTATATAAAAAGATATAAGAAATCGTAATTAAATATATTTTAACCGTAAATCAATTGGATAGTAAAAGTTAAGATGGAAATGACGAAGAAAACCCATTTTTTAAATCAATAATATTTTAACTTAAGCCAACTTGATTATTATTATTTCATTGAAGAAACATTATACAATTAAGTTGCAAAAAATAAAATATAACCTATCTAATAAAAATTTTACGGTAGATTTAATATAAATATTGTCTACCACTTACGTTAATAATTTCAGAAACGCATTCTCTCAATGGGGTCCTGGGGCGGAGTGATTACGGATGTCTGAAGGTCTTTTAGGATGCTAATAAGAAGCGCGAGAGAAGTCCCGATTTCAGGATAGTAGATGCCCTGCCAAGTGGCAAAAAAAAAACAATTAGTTAAGTCGAACTTACTGTGAGTTTTGAAGTTAATTGAGTTAAGAAATTCAAGGTACGGTATCCTTGATGATATCCACGAAGATATCCTTGAAATAGTTTGAAACTTTGAAAGACAGAAAAATACAAATATTTTCTACGAGAACTCCGAGAACCAACCGCGAATAAAAAAATAATTGGTTTGGTGGTTAGAAGCTTTATTTTTTATCTTAAAACTTGTCTTTAAAACGTTGATAATGATTTCTTGTAAATTGGTTAAGAAAGACTATTACGTGGATTAGTCTAGATTGGATTACTTGATCCAGAAACAATTTCTCGAAAAAGAAAAAGTCTTAAAGAAAGAAGTCAGGTTTTACACATGTAAAAAGGGTTAAAACTCCAACATAACATTTTTTAAAAATAAAGATGTTGTTTTGATTTATTAATTTTTTTAATAGAAAGATAATAGGGTTCTCGGGTTGTATCATATAACATTGTGAACTTTAAAAACCTTTATAAAATGTAAAAGTTTATAAATATCAAACATACATTGAGGAAGATGTTATTGATTGTGATTTTGGGAGTCATAAATTGTGTTTACAGCAATACAATATATATCGTCATAAATCGTCAAGCGTTAAGGACGAGAAAGAAATTCCTTGGACTATAAACCTTAATCGCTTACTTATTAATGTTTTCGATCCGAGCACGTCAGTGTTGGACAATCATCCACGTATATTGAATCCTATCAAAAGATTCCCCACAGTGAAACGAATGCAAAAGAGTTTGACCTAAATATCCTGATCTAAGTAAACGAGAAACTCCCATAAACGGGAGCATTCAAAGGTTTTTCTTTTCGTTTATTGAATGTTTTGACAAAAGAAACATTCAATTGAAGCCTAGATTGTTATTTATTAATTTTAATATTTGAACTATAAAGTAAGTAAATTATTGTAAATTCAGGAGCAAATATTTCATTTGTACAATAAAAAAAAAATTTAAATCCAAAATTTAATATATATCTAAAAAGTTTCATAATAAAGGTAATTTCAATACAAATACAAAATTGCTCGAGTTTATGCATGAATTGTTAAGAATTTTTCGAGCGTTTTGTTATTGCAATAAACATAATTTTTTCAGGTAGGTAAAAATATTTGCATTTTTTCAAAATACTTTGCAACTTTAATGGAGAAATCTCTTTTACCGAGCGTGAAATATAATCGTGAATATCTACCATACACTAAATATTTGCTAAGCATTTGTGTGCGTTTCACCATTTACATCGTTAATAATATTTTCAAAAATCTAGAATGTTAAAACAAATTACAGAAAGAATTAAAACAAGAATTAAAACAAAGTACAGAAATGTGTAAATATCTGCACTCGAAAACCGTTTTTTAAAGCTGTATATAAAAAATAAAAAAAAGTGGTTTTTTGTCACAACCTTAGCCACAGCTTGTAAACCCTCAACCTGCTCTCAGGATCAGAGGAGAGCTACATACCGTATTATGAACATAGTTATGATCTATTGTTTATTTATTAAAAGAAAAATAATAATAATCTAGTAATGAAATTTTTTATAGGTATGTGTAATTCCAGATTCACGAAACAAACCAAATAAAACAAATATTAAATCCTTTCACACATTGCTCGGTTAAACATTTTTTTCTTGGGGATATTTTTCTTGTAGAAGTACTATCGCTAAGATGTATTTGTGCCTCTTTGGATATTGGGTCCGGGCAGTAAATATAACTTGTGGATTCTAACAGTTCTTTATCGTCCAAGTTTAAGCGTAGTAGGATTCTTCGTAGCTAATACTAGCGCCGATAAATTTATTAAACCCGTTGTACTAATATAGACAAATGTCGAATGTTCGATCTAAAAACCTGGCGAAAATAAACCTCTGGAGGTAGTCGGTAGTTGTCTAGACTGAAGCTCAATAATAAAATACATTCTCGTATTATTTAAGACGGCGAGCTTAAGATTTAATGAATGTATTTTAACTACCAAATAATCGTGACTAAAGAATTAATAGTTTATTTTAATGAAAAAAATGATGTTTGTAAAGCAAAACGTTTGAAACAGATAATATTATAAAAGCTGACAAAAATTTGTTTATGAACGGTAAAAAAATAAATTTTGAAAAAAAGTTTAATAAACAATACAATTAAAAATATAATATGCTATGAATTATAAAAATATCTTTTAATTCATGTAATATTCTATGAGCACTTTTTAACTTTTTCTAATTGTATTGCATTTTCATTTATTGATGTGTTTTGTGGCATCTTATTTCTTATGCAAAAAAAAATATTTTCATTGCTAATCTGGTGGTTAAAATGAAATCCCAAAACATGGATATTCTATTCCAAATGTCACTAAGAATAAAATGGTTGTTTATTGCTGGAAATGATTTTATTGACTCTTATTTATTAACTAATTCTTTTAATAAAATTTTTTTGGATAAAAAATAAAAAATGATCATACAAAAATATAACATATAAAAAATATACATGTAACAAAAATTATTACTTGATGAAATAACAGCAAATAATTGGGGTCAGACTACTAAAATAAATGGTCAATATTTTTATTCGAATGGTAATTGAATTTCCGTTGAGTTTTTTATATTAAATTTTATGCCAATACCTTTTTTTCTTATAATATATTTGGGCAGATGTGGTAATTAAATACTGCGTCTTTTTCATCGAATAAAAGCTGATCTTTCATACAAGGTATTCTGTCGAGACATTTATATGGCAGCATATTGAAAAATCATTTCAAATACTAGTTGATTTAAAATATAACCTTTTATATATAAATAATATTCATAATGTAAAATTTATATAACATAATCATTCTACATCGATTATTTTATCTATGAATTATATTTAATAAAATAAATAAAAACCATACGCCTTGATTCATATTAAAAAGTCGTAAAGATAATTTTTAAAACTAAGCAATATATAGATATAGGAAAACAATTATAAAAAAAGGCAAGGATAAAATTGAAACATGTTTTTATATTTCTCAAAGATTTTGGTACTTTCAAATACTATAAAATATTTTTCTTTAAGTATATGAGAATGTATTAATTGTAGAAAAGCTTGTTCAATCTGTTTCTCAATTTTCTGATGAAAATCTCGAAATTTGTATTGATAACTCAATGTATAATATTTATTTTATGGAAATTATATAATAAAAAGAACTATTTAAAAGTAAAAAAAAAAGTTTGAATTTGCAGCAGAAAAAGTTTCATAAAACAAATTTAGTTTATATTGACTCAGAGTTTGGAGTAAATCAACAAGAAAACATCAATTCGTTCAAGTGGTAACAATAACAGGATATACTGCTACACTATCTCCAGGCAACACTGTTTAGATAGCCTCTATTTAATTTTCCAAGCAATTACCCCAACTACTGTTCAAACAGTTGTGAAGTCGTGCAATCGGGAAATAAACAATGTGAAGTGAAATGATTCAAAGTTTTGTTTCCACAATAGTACATCATTATTTAGACTAAAAAAGAAAAATGAAAATCATTCTCTTCTACAGCTCGAAAATATAAATATATTTATATATATATATATATATATATATATATATATATATATATATATAAATATATAATTATTACATATTCACCAGTATTACGCCTTTTTTTTAAAACGATCACATTTCCATTCCCGTCGCAGTTTAACATGAAAATAATATTTTTAACATTTTACAACAGACCATGCAAATTATAAAAAAAAAACACAATGCATATGCTGTCATAAATGTAAATGTCGTCAGGTAAATTATTCAATGGAAGACGACAAAAAGCATCTGCCGTTAAAAAAAGCCATAACTTGGAATGTTCAAATTTATATACAACTCACAACTCTTCTTCATCAAGTACCTCTCCTCAGAGGAGGTTGGCGACCATTTAACTGAGCATATACTCGTGCTGAGCCAATGCTTATGTTTTTTAAAGGGGAGAATAATGTAGTGAGTCCCCGGATCCTTTTACACTCACAACTCTTATCAAATGGATATCATTCTTACATTTTATATCAGGTCATCATATAAATGAGACAGTAACAAATTAGTGGCTGTATAAGAGAATTCTTAAGATACTATGGGTTGACCGCGTCACAAACGAAAGAGCACATACTTGCACATACTGCGCAAAGAAAGGGAACTCTTGATGTTGGTAAAAAAGCGAAAAGTCTCCTATTTTGGCCACATTTTTTGAAACAATAAATATAGCATCTTTCAGTTGATTGCCCAAGGAAAAATTGCGCTAATGGCTGGAGTTCGGGATTGTGGAATTTGCGCTAGTGGCTGGAGATTGGGAGTGAGACTGGCCAAAGAAAGAGACTAGTACAAGGAAACGGTCACCAACCTCCTGTTAGGAGAGGCAACAATAGAAGAATGCAAAACCGAATGAATCTCTCGGGTGGTTTTTCAAAATGAAGTGTATGCACGTGAGATCCTACCATGAAGACTCCCAGGAACATGGCCGGGTAGAAGAGCAGCAGGGCGAGCCGCAGCAGCGCGAAAAGTCTCAAATTTCGGCTAGATTTTTCGCTACAGTAAATATAGCATCCTTCAGTTTATTGCCTATGGAAAGATCGAAGGAAAAAACGATGCGGAATCTGCGCCAGTGGCTGGAGATCGGAAGTGAGACTGGCCCAGGAAAGAGACAAGTACAAAGAAACGGTCACCAACCTCCTGGGAGGAGAGGCAACAAAAGAAGAATGCGAAACCGAATGAATCTCTCGATGGATTTTCAAAATGAAGTGTATGCACGTGCGATCCTACCATGAAGACTCCCAGGAATATGGCCGGGTAGTAGAGCAGCAGGGCGAGTCGCCGCAGCGCGAAAAGTCTTCTATTTTGGCCACTTTTTTCGTTACAATAAATATAGCATCCTTCAGTTGAATGCCTAATAAAAATCAAAGGAAAAAAGGTTGCGGAATTTGCGCCAGTGGCTGGAGATCGGAAGTGCAGTCGGACTGGTGAGACTGGCCCAAGAAAGAGACAAGTACAAGGAAACGGTCACAAACCTCCTGTGAGGAGAGGCAACAATAGAAGAATGCGAAACCGAATGAATCTCTCGGGTGGTTTTTTTTTAAATGAAGTGTATGCACGTGCAATCCTACCATGAAGACTCCCAGGAACATGGCCGGGTAGAAGAGCAGCAGGGCGAGC
This sequence comes from Atopsyche davidsoni, assembly GCA_022113835.1. Classification (NCBI taxonomy): domain Eukaryota; kingdom Metazoa; phylum Arthropoda; class Insecta; order Trichoptera; family Hydrobiosidae; genus Atopsyche; species Atopsyche davidsoni. The sequence goes on along the minus strand of JAILWY010000009.1, from coordinate 18,123,482 downwards.
CGCAGCAGCGCGCGCAGCACGACGCACGCGCCCAGCACGCACAGCGTGGCCAGGATGTGGTCCGTGTGGGCGCGGACCTTCTCCATCATCAGCGTCAGCGGCTGCGAGAAGCTCGCCTGGCGACAAGACCCGCGGGTGAATGCTGAGCGGGTTTATAAAATACTCGAGTGATTTTTCCACATGTTGATTTTCATTGCTGACCGGTTTTGCCAACCGTTCGGTTTGACAATGCCTACGTGAAACGTGAAACGTAGGCATTGTCAAACCGAAGAAATTGAAACCGGTCACCAATAAAAATTACCATGTGTAAAAATCACTCAAGTATTATATTTCAAATATTAAAATGGAGTTCCACCAATGGACTCTCTGTCATAAATATTGATGATTTAGTATTCTATTAGAAGGTATTCAGTTCTTTTAATGCAATTTTATGAAGTTTTCTCAGAAATTAGAATGTCTACTTTACATTTAAAAATTAATTAACTTTTATAAAGTATTTGAAAGATATTTTGTATGCATATTTTATTTACACATTCTCAATATTTTATATGATTTTTTTTACCCTAATGTGTATATATTGCAATTTATATACACACACACACATATATATATTTATTTGTGTGTGTGTGTATATAAATTGAAATATTTACATATTAGGGTTATGTTATAATATAATCTTGGTTTGTGTTTAAATTTAAATCATATTAACGATATGGAGAAACTACATTTTGACTTTATGAAATCAAGTCAAAATTCTATGAGCAAAGATAATTTAGAATAGTTATTTTAAAATCGACTTACGTTTGACATGGTATAAAATATTTTTTCAAACCTGAAAAAAGCCAAGAATTGAGACAAAATTACATATTTATTTATGATATTTTGATTTTATATTATAATAAACATTGTCTTATAATTGAGGGAAATCGTACCCACACATTTAATTTTCAAAACCAACAACAATTTTGACATATCGAGTGAAATTATCCACTCATTTTTAAAACACGAGAAAATAACATTTGTCTATTTACATTCGGTTTTCGAAATAATTATTTTCTCTTGCTGATATTTATCTAAGCTATTATTTTTTTAAATTCAAAGCTATATAATTGTTGTCCCATTCAATTAAAAAAAATACACTCTCTGATGTTTAAAAACAATAGGTTTTTATTTTTTTACGATCCATTTCCATATTTTTGTTTGTTTATTTTTACCTTTTTGTTTTCATAACAGCCTAACTTTCATGGTTCATTTGTATTTTTGGTATAATGATTTAAAATAATAAGATAAACTTGCCCCAAATGAACATTTAAAGTAATTGACCTTAAAAAATATTCAAGGGCAAAAAAAAGGTTTCATAATTGCATATATATATATATATATATATATATATATATATATATATATATTTAATGCAGGATAACATTTTATTAAATTAAAAAAATATACTAAGAGATACATCTACATCCCACCGACATAGTTTGACTATTATTTGATGATATTGTGTTTTTTGTGATAAGATTTGATTAAGCTCCTTGAAGCTTTCAGTTCTCTGAAGCTTTTGTCTCGAGGCTAGAAGCATTTTATGAAAAGTCTCTTAAGATTGTCTCAGTACTGGTAACAAAAAGTTATAAAATCAAAAAACTTAAAGTACCTAAACACCCAAAAAACCAAAACTAAATTCAATAATAATTTTGTTTGTGTGTAATTGGATAGCCATGGAGTTTTTGCTAATAATGAATTTAATTATAATTTTTTTTTGTGAAAAGTAAGACTTTCTTGTGATTTTATATACAACAAAGTAAAAAAATGAGATGGCACAATACAGACATAACCGCAATTGAAATTCCTTAACCTAAATGCTTTTCCTAGAGCTGAGAATTTTAATTCTCATTGACAAATAAGATAGCCATTTTTTTGGTAGTAGGGACGTAGATATTATTTAATATGAGTAGAATTTTGTTTATGCATTTTGTAGAATGCACATATTTTTAATATTGTTTTAATTAAATCTAAAGATAAGCAAAACACTATGAGGGGCGTATCGATTTAGTAACAATGTTGAATATTAATTTGCCGTTGCGAAATCAACACATCGCTATGCGAAGCCGTCCATATTCTCAGGTAATATACAAGTACCTGGCCATCTTACTAACCTGCAGCTGAACCAACATACTATTCACAGCAAGTGAAGCATTCAAGACATGAGCAAAACAATCTTGTTATGTTTAGTTTAACAGCAAGCGAGTATAAGGGTAATACAAACCCTTATACTCGCTTACAAGCTATAGAAATGATTATATAGATGAGGAGTCTTTAACTGAGGCATGATGCAGATAGGCAACCGAGTAAGAAGCATTCAAAGATAACTGTGGCTGTGAAACATCCTTTGCATTTATCATGTTAAACACAGAGACACCACAGAACACCTGCAGTAGAGAAGGGTTATTTTAACTTTGATATGCTTTGAAAGTTATTTCTAAACTAATTTAACATAATAATTCGTTTAGTGTTCTAGTCAGGCCCAAAACCAAAACGTAATGTCCAAAAAAACATGTTAGCCACTGGGCCACGAAATAAATATTGATAAAACCATAAGTCGTTGATTTTAATTTTTTTATAGATATATGATGGGGATTGTTGCCAGTATTTTAATAGTAAATTGGTATATCACTAGCAATTTTATAAGTAGTATTTAATTATTCTAATTAGTCGCTAGTATTTTTTTTTATCAATACCCGGTTGTAATTGTGTTGCTAGACAGTGTATAAGTTATATTTGTATCAGTAGACGGTCGTAATTATATTATAAGCTACAAGCAGTATTTCTTTTCATTTCATAATATTTTTGTTGAAATATAAATTGAAAAAAACGTCATGCTGGAGCAGCCCTAATGGACGTATACGTAATAAATGTCACGCTTTATTGTCACACTCAATTAAGCTTTTCAAATTATAATGGCCTGGAAAACTAATTGATTGGATGAATCTCATATCTGCCGGCCAAGAGTTGCAATTTCCAGCAAAACTGTTGTGTCATCAAATAAATAACGCCCACATTGTATAATCGTTTCACAATTATACAAGCAAACATCCTGTTTATAATTCCTACGTGAAATAATTCGATCAACAGTTTTGATGATAGTTTTTATTGAAAATTAATGTTTTTGAGGTTTTATTTTATGTTTACGGATGATTAAAACCATTATTTGATAAATTTTACTACAGATTTTAAAATTATAGGTAAGCAAGTTTTGGTGCTTGTTTACTCATTAACCATTTTACAAACCCTGGCTTGGTTTGAAAATGCTAACTAGATAATTAAACGTGGAAAAAACCACATAAAATTATTAATCAAAAATGTCAAAATAGAGTTCCACAAAGAACTTTCTGTCATAAATATTAAATTTATTATTAAATATTAAAAATAAATAATATCGTGAGAAACTTTTTGATTTAATCTGAACCCAATTACTTGAAATTAAGCTTAAGCAGTGTATAAAAAAGTATAAGATAATTTTTACTTATATTTAACAGAAACGAGTAGTTTTGGCCGTAAGAGTTTTTTTATATTAGCGAGTTTTTACGACATCTCAAATTATTACATGTTAATTAAAACTTTTTCAACGCAAAAAATCCTAAGGGAACATCCACATTTACTCTTTTATTGCTAATGTTAATAAATTTATACCGTGTTATTCATCGTAATGTCATGCATTCTTCAACAAACAACACAACATCCCAACACAATGAAATATTGAATTCCTTTCGCCTGAATGCGAAAAATTCCCGTGATTTTCATTTCCGAAGCGCTCCTCTCGAAGAAAGGAAATTCCCTTTCATGCGATTGAATAAAAATAAAACCCCGTGCGTTGCAAGCCTGCAGCAACCTGAAAACACAAAAATGAAAAAAAAAATAATAACTGTCGACTCTCCATATAAAAGACCGGCTCACCTTCCGCGGACACTTTACAATTTTTATGAAATTCCTTTGAACTATAGAAATATATTCATACACTTGTGCAAAGCTCGTGCATCTAAATATATTTGATCCTGAGGTTAAAGCTGTATATAAACCGACTCGCGAGGAAGTAGTATAATCTTTTTATTTAAATTAATTTTATGTCTATTACAGATAAGTCAATCAGATGCGTATTTATTACCCATTACGGGCTTATTATATTTACTAATATGATTAGGCACATTAGTTCATATATAGAAGATGATTTAGAGAAACTCTCAGAAAAATATCATCGTGATTTGTGTGGGATTTGAAGCCAGGGGATGTGGGTTCAAATCCCACACAAATCACGATGATATTTTTCTGAGAGTTTCTCTAAATCATCTTCTATATATGAACTAATGTGCCTAATCATATTAGTAAATTAATTTTATGTACTTTAAACATATCAATATGATTAGGCACATTTTTTCACACATTGAAAATGATTAAAGAAACTCTTAGAAAAATCCACCACTCGCTAAATTGTAGTAGCTCGTTAGCATAATTGGATAGTGCACCGGCCATGTAAGCTTGGATGTGGGTTCGATAAACATTTTCAAAGAAAAAGTGTGCCTAATCATATTAATATTGATAAACCTGTATAGGTAAATAAATACGCACTTGATTGATGTTCAATCCACAAAATAGACGTATTAAACATATGAATAAAATCTGACTTTATATATTATTTAATTATTGATTCAAAATGAATCTTTATAATACATGTAAAATGATTTTGTTTAAAAAAAAATCTTTATTGAAAGTGTCATTCTACTGTATTTCCCGCTCATATTAAACGACGTTAATATTTTATTAAACTCTGTTCTTATATCAGATAGTTACTTTTTAATCATAAGTTAGGTTAGTATAAGCAATCTTTGACATCGTAAGCCTTCTGATGTATATGAAGCTATTTTTATACCTTTAAACTTTTAGTCAATATTATAAAAAGTTTTTTATTGTCAGAAATTTTCTAATATATGCACACACTTATTTGATTATATATATATATATATATATATATATATACATATATATGTAAATAAATAATATTCATGAATTCTCAATCCTTTTATGTATTTAACTAAGAGATCGTACAATTACTTAAGCCAGTTTTACAAAGAAAATATTTATAAATGTTCAAAGTTTTTAAAAGATTTTTTTTATGCAAGGCATGTGTGTAAAAACGAGAATGAGAACGAGCACCACGCAGATAAAAATGGGGAAAAGAACCGTCTTGTAAAAAATAGAAGGATATATAACGAAGGGACAAGGAGGCTCGCACTTCAGCAGCCGAGGCCTGTTCATTTCTCAATACAGTTTTTTTTAATACTGAGAGATCGATTCCAGTTTTTAAAGATGTAATGACAAAAAGAAATAAATTTTTACAAAAAAAAAATTAATAACGTCAAATTCCAGATACACCAAAATTTAATATATTCAACAATTATTTACTTCTATTGAGCATTTATAAAAATTTAGTTTGAAACGTAATGAAATACACGTCTATCTTGTACTGTGTTTATTATAAGACTGCCGAAGTATGGGAATGTAACATAGGTCCTCGCAACATAATGCTACCTACGTTACACCCTCATACTTATTTCAAAATAATTTTTACATTGCAAGTCATTTACAAAATTACAACATTATACAGTGTTCTACAAATATTATTTTACATTGCAAGTAATTTACAAAATCACAACCTTAAACAGTGTTATATAATTATTATCAACGGTCCTGTCTTCTCTCCACACATCGCTCGCTACACCTCATTTTTTTCTTTCCTTGTCCAATCTACAAAGTTTTACAGTCCTGTCTCCTCCTCACACATTTCTCGCTCGCGGAGTGCCACTCCCCGCGACGACAGTCCTGTTGACCCCTCTTTGGCGCTTTGTCCAGCGCCTCTCGCTCGCGCTCTTCCCAGCGCCACTCGCTCGCGCTCTTCCCAGCGCCACTCGCTCGCGCTCTTCCCAGCGCCACTCGCTCGCGCTCTGCCCAGCGCCTCTCGCTCGCGCTCTTCCCAGCGCCACTCGCTCGCGCTCTGCCCAGCGCCACTCGCTCGCGCTCTGCCCAGCGCCTCTCGCTCGCGCTCTTCCCAGCGCCACTCGCTCGCGCTCTTCCCAGCGCCACTCGCTCGCGCTCTTCCCAGCGCCACTCGCTCGCGCTCTGCCCAGCGCCACTCGCTCGCGCTCTTCCCAGCGCCACTCGCTCGCGCTCTTCCCAGCGCCACTCGCTCGCGCTCTGCCCAGCGCCACTCGCTCGCGCTCTGCCCAGCGCCTCTCGCTCGCGCTCTTCCCAGCGCCACTCGCTCGCGCTCTTCCCAGCGCCACTCGCTCGCGCTCTGCCCAGCGCCTCTCGCTCGCGCTCTTCCCAGCGCCACTCGCTCGCGCTCTGCCCAGCGCCACTCGCTCGCGCTCTGCCCAGCGCCTCTCGCTCGCGCTCTTCCCAGCGCCACTCGCTCGCGCTCTTCCCAGCGCCACTCGCTCGCGCTCTTCCCAGCGCCACTCGCTCGCGCTCTGCCCAGCGCCACTCGCTCGCGCTCTTCCCAGCGCCACTCGCTCGCGCTCTTCCCAGCGCCACTCGCTCGCGCTCTGCCCAGCGCCACTCGCTCGCGCTCTGCCCAGCGCCTCTCGCTCGCGCTCTTCCCAGCGCCACTCGCTCGCGCTCTTCCCAGCGCCACTCGCTCGCGCTCTGCCCAGCGCCACTCGCTCGCGCTCTGCCCAGCGCCTCTCGCTCGCGCTCTTCCCAGCGCCACTCGCTCGCGCTCTTCCCAGCGCCACTCGCTCGCGCTCTTCCCAGCGCCACTCGCTCGCGCTCTGCCCAGCGCCACTCGCTCGCGCTCTTCCCCGCGCCACTCGCTCGCGCTCTTCCCAGCGCCACTCGCTCGCGCTCTGCCCAGCGCCACTCGCTCGCGCTCTGCCCAGCGCCACTCGCTCGCGCTCTGCCCAGCGCCACTCGCTCGCGCTCTGCCCAGCGCCACTCGCTCGCGCTCTGCCCAGCGCCACTCGCTCGCGCTCTGCCCAGCGCCACTCGCTCGCGCTCTGCCCAGCGCCACTCGCTCGCGCTCTGCTCAGCGCCACTCGCTCGCGCTCTTCCCAGCGCCACTCGCTCGCGCTCTGCCCAGCGCCACTCGCTCGCGCTCTTCCCAGCGCCACTCGCTCGCGCTCTGCCCAGCGCCACTCGCTCGCGCTCTTCCCAGCGCCACTCGCTCGCGCTCTGCCCAGCGCCCCTCGCTCGCGCTCTGCCCAGCGCCACTCGCTCGCGCTCTTCCCAGCGCCACTCGCTCGCGAAGCCCCATGCTCCGCGACGATGGTTCACTTGTCTCCTTTTCACACATCCTCGCGCTGATCCTTCTTGCGCCCGACATCGCTCCTCCCACGGCCACGCCGACGGTTTCCGCGCTGATCCTTCCTGCGCCCGATATCGCTCCCAGCGCGGCCACGCTGCGGGTCCTCGCGCCGTTCCTTCCGGCGCCCGATGTTGTTTCCATAGCGGCCACGCCGCCGATTCCCGCGCCGATCCACCCGGCGCCCAAACTCGCTCCTGCACCGGCCATGCCGCCGATTCACGCACCGATTTTCCTGGCCCCAAGGAACCCACAATTGCTATCCCGTTCCTTAGGTGTTTACATCTCACCAGGATTGCTCGTTGCTCGCCGCGGCCGTCGGCGAGCGTGATTCAACGCAATTAGCACTTGCACGCCACCAGTATCCTCGTCGCCATTGTAACGTAATGAAATACACGTCTATCTTGTACTGTGTTTATTATAAGACTGCCGAAGTATGGGAATGTAACATAGGTCCTCGCAACATAATGCTACCTACGTTACAGTTTTCTTGTTGTTATTTATGTTATTTTCAATGAATTTATAAATCTTGATTATAAAATCAAAAATGCAGTGCTATGTTTTATAATTTACTTGAATAAACAAAATGAATATAAACCAATAGACGATATTGTAGCTGAATTTCTAGACTGTAATTAATGTAGTGAGAAAAAATTTTGAAGTTGTAAGTTAGATATTTTTTTCATAACATGAGAGGTTTTATGTATCAAGTCTATTAGGGTATCAAGATTTTTATTTTCTTTGAAATATCTCTTTAAATGAAATACTGACTGTTAAGTATATATTAGCGTACAAAAAGTACATTTGGATGTTTGTGTAATGTATGAACATAAGAGAGATAAATTATCATCCTTACACGAGAGTGTTCTGCTAATACGGCTATAAATATTCTTGATAATATTAAACAACGTAGACCTTATTCTTATGGTATGATGCTGTTATTTATGGTTAAGAATTATGCTGGATTTTTGTGCCCGCTTGAATATGTTAAAATTTAACTTTAGGTACAAACGAAGTATATTTTTACGAGTTTGATAATAAACGTGTATTGTTCAGAAACTCAAATTGAATTTGCAACCGAAGTTGCACGATTATTTTTCATTTTTACTTTTTTGAAAGTCTTTTTAAAATTTTGTTGGAATTTTGCCTATTTAAGTTTGATCTTGAGAACTACGATTATAAGTTAGTAATTCCGTAGATCCGTAGACAAAAATTACCAAAAAATATAAATTGAGTTTTATACATAATTTATTTTATTTTTTAATTTTTGGATCAAAATTATTACTCGCGGTGCTATATGAGTCTGAATAATAATTATCAAGTATGCTTTGTTACCGTGAGCTTGCTATGTAATACATTATTTCTTGTGGAACACGCCTTAGTGATTTTACTTCTAACATCATAGCGTTTTAGTGTAAGATTCCTTCCAGAGGACAGGTGAGCGCACTCATTGGCACTACAGGATAAAATTCTTTGAATTCTTTGAGACCAATGACATGGCAATTGATGAGCAGAAGCCACGACAAATTTCAAATTCTTCAATCTTCTCCCTTTTCACTTTCATCTTCTGATCAGAAACGGTAAATCGCGGAGCATAGAGATAATTCCAGAAGAAAATCCGTCTACTCATTTTCCCTTTTAAACTTATCCATTGCCCTTCTCAGTATTACGTTTCACTCCCTTATCTGAGTTCTCTTTTTCATTCATTACTCAACCTTTCATCTAACCGCCTCTGTAAATCGTACCCCCACAACCTATTGTAATGGTGAAGTCAAGTGATCAGTTGTATTACTGTAAACGTGACGTTAAACCGGTGACCCTTATTTATTCAGTAATCTAAGATTCCCGGTGAATGTTCTCCTGTAGTTTTTGCTACGTGTTTGCATTAGATAACTAAAAAAATATTAAACTTTTTTAAAAAATTAGTTCAACCAGAATTTTGTTCGATATTTAACGTATTTCTGAAAAGGCTAAAAATAAATAAATATTTTATTTATTAAAAGTCGTTTATTATTATTATTTCAAATATTTATTTCCGGATTTTTTTAAATAGAATCTTGTGGAATAAACATGTGGAAAAATCAAAAAAGTACTTTATTTAAAATATTAAATTGGAATTCCACCAAGTACCAAAACATTATAATGGTAGGATGAGAATATTTGATTTTGATTTATATACCAATTCAAAAAATATAAATATTAATCAGAGATGTTTCCATGAATATTCATTGAATATTATAAAGTAAAAGATATTAAAAAGTTATTGATATATTAGCTCTGGTAGAAACAAGAAATAATACATACATTGTATAAACCCGACATTAATTCCTACGAATGTGATACGTTAGCCAGTTGGATGGACCCTCGTCAGTCTGGTCACGTGGCCTGGTCTCAGGAGATAATCTGTAAACAAGGCTTGAGGCCAGTCTTGGGTCGTGGATAAACTTTTTGGACTTAAATAAGACTGCATGGACAAACTGTAGCATACCTTAATATACCAAGGAACGATGCTTTTCGACAAACTGTGGGGCTGAAACCAAAATTTAAGTTATACAAAAAAAATGTTAAGCGATGAAACAACCCCTTGATCTGCTTTTATTTGTAATAAAAATTATTCTATATATCATTGAATTTTAAGGGTATAAACATGAATTTATATGATTCATAATGTTTTCACTAAATTTTGTTATTTTTCTCAATGTTATTTGCACAATTTTTATTTGAAAATATAACGGGTTATTACAGTGATTTAATGAAAACAAGAAACTAATAAAACATTATAATGAAGCTTTGACCTACACACTAATTTGAATGTCATATATTCGTATAATTAACATACAAAAACTAATAAATAAATTTTATATAATTACTAAACAGCTGGGGGTCGCGGGTACAACACGTTACATGTCATAACAACATTAAGCCTTGAATGACTGTATAACTGACCAAACTGTCCCCGAAGATTAATGGAACCAATATTACATATTCCGTGATACTACCTTTGTTCCAACACTGAATAGTGGAATGTTACTTTAAATGTAGCGTGACTAATGTCTGGTGTTAATTTGTTTATTACATGTTATATATTTTGAACATTTATTTACGTAAACCTTAGAAAATCTAATATAGTCTCTAGAACAATTTTTAAAAATAAAAAAATGTGTTTTTGGTTATTAAGATGTGTACAATTAACTTCTCCGTGACAATTAACAAAAAATCAAGGAAACAGCAACTATCAACTGTCTGATGACGATGGTTTGAGATTAAAAACTGTTCGTTCGCAGAATTCAAGCCCACCCCATATCTCAAATAGACGCATTGAAAGGTTTATAGGTCAAACAGGTAATGCATGCCATTTTCTCCCAAATATAATTACAGTTTTTATTAAAACTATTGGGAAAATGACGTAGTTTTTAAAATGCACCAGAATTTATTTTATAAATCAACCTAAGTTGCAAAAATTTTTAAACAAGTAGAAAAGGCGAATTTTTAAAATCTATTTAAGCTTCTATTTCATATTAACCAAAAGATATACGTGTAAATAGGAGATAATATAAATATAATAATTTTTTCTAACGTCTAATATAGGGTGTCCCTTATATGACCAAAAAAAATTTTTTTTCAAATTTCGAAATGCATACCCTCTACATTTTTTACTAATGCTATAAGATACTCAAATATAAAATTTCATCTTTCTAGAAAAATTGCAACTAGTGCCGACCGAGCTTCAAAGTTTAGTAAAAAACGTGTTTTGTCTTGATATTTCGGTCTGGTATAAAATCATTATAAATGCAATAAATTAAGTGAATAATAGTAAAAATTCAATTAAATGAACATTAATCTTTAATCAAAAACATAAAGTAATAACAATCAGTCAGGGTAACTTTTTTATAGAGTTGTTTTTTTACAGTCCGGATACAATTTTCTATGTTCCTGGACACAGCGCAGCAAGAACTGTTTTTGTTCTTCTTCAGCCGTGATAAGTCCGTTAAAATCTTGCATCATTTTAACAGCCCTTTCAGCAGTATCATTCACAACCCTCAAATAACTTATTTTTCTTTTAGCTTCCACAAAAGCACTATTATTATTCCAAGAAGATACATCTTCCTTTAGAAAACTGTCGTCGATCTGCAGTCGTGATAAAAATTGTTTGCTCTTTTCCGATACGAAATCATGCAGTGTTTTACAAACATAAGCAAACATCTTGTAGAGTCTTTTTGTCCTTCGCAGTTATTCTGCATTGTGACTGAAGTAAACACATTTTTAAAGAATAGATCGCTCTCGCCATCCAGCGTGCCTGATGCATGGCTTTGGGGGGGCTTAGTTTTAATTTTTCCTCTGAGTCTCTTCCCAAAAATATTACGCACAGTTCGACCAATTTGCGGTAGTCATCTCTTACATAACCTTTGTCTAATTCTGCCTTATAAAATATTAACAAAGCTTGAATGTCTGTCTCGGCAACACGTTGTTTTACGAAATTAAGAGATGGTTCAATGTTACTAGCGTCGATGTTTTTCCAATTTTCTCTGAACTTTTTAAACATTGGAGTATCTGGGCTACTAGTAATTTGCTTAATTTTGCTTTCAAAGACAGCTTTTAGGACCAATTCATAAACATGATGACGACAGACGAGCAGCAATTCTCTTCCTAAAGTTTCTCCAAAATAGCACAAGCTCCATTGAAACGGCCAGTATTGAAAGCTGTTGTGTGGCAGCACATTATTTGTACTTTACCGTGAAGGTTCCAGTCAAAGAGAGCTGTTGAGACAGCCTTACCTTGATGTTTTCCAGAAGAATGTTCTAGTTTCGGCACTGCAACAAGCTGTTCCTTATCGTCAAACGAAGCAATAACTGGCAAGCGTTCTTCTTTAGAACTTCGTACATCCAATCTGGGTAATAGTTTTCCATCCCAATGGACTGTGACTACGTCGGGTACATTGTTTTGGAAGTCAGATTTTATTGCTTCTGCCCTTGATTTTCTAGTTTCAACAGCTAGTGGTTATCTTTGTCTTACAACCCTTTCCTCTTCTTCCAATCGTCGTTGTTTAGATCTATCTTCTTTTTCCGACAATTTTTTATCAACACCACCTAAGCATCCTGGTCGATCTGGCTCTCTCTGTTTCATTAAAAATAATTTATCTTACTCTATTTTCATTCTCTCAAAAGCATCAGCATGTGCAATATCAAACAAATTATCAAGATCAATTTTGAAATTGTTCTCACGGCTCTTGAACGTAACCTGAGTTTTCTTACAATTTTTTTTGCAACTCTCTCCAAACATGATATAAATCAACAAGTTTCTTCACGCAGTTAGGATATGCCCTTGTTGGAATTCTTGCTTTTTCCCAATATATGATGCACTCCCTAATCACAAGATTTTCACTTTCACTAACAATCAGTTTAACCTCACGAATATTGTAAAATAGGACCGAGGGAATTTGTCGATTAGATGGTAATTTTGCACCATTTATTTGATATCTAGGCAAACCGATAAGGAAATTATTTTGTTTATCACTCCGTAATTCCACCGACATGTTAACGCACTAAACAATGGAGCACTACTAATCTCAAAAATCACGTATGAAATGACAAATAAAACATGCAGTTACAAGTCACAGCGCAGTACTTACGCAACTTGTATGGACAAGTTAAAATCGCAAGTCGGCACGGGTTACCGTTTATAAATCGAACTAATATTTTTTTCTAGACAATATAGGGTTATTACTAAACTTTTAAGAAGGTATGCGTAAAAAAATATTGAACTTGAATTTTAAGGGACACCCTAGTCTAATATCTGAAAACATGGGAGTTAAATAAACTGTTTAAATTATTTATAGCATCCGACTAAGCCCAGTACGTAAATTGTTTTATTATGTTCATATTTAAAAAAATATTTCATTAGTTAAGTGCGGCGAATGTCCAACTTTTTAAGGTAGCAAGTAAAAAAGAAAAAAAAACACGGAATATTTATTAGTAAGATGTAGAAAATACATTTAGCAAAGAGAGCCTTTGCCACTTGTTGTAGGTTGACCCATAAAACTACAGTTTTCCCATTAAGTATGACTCATAAGTTTGTAAATGGTACTTAAAATACTGAAACATTATAAATGTAAAATAACTTTATTTATTAGGACTCAATCATTTTAAAATTATCAGTACAAAGAACTGCGTTAAATTATGGTTTGGCAGAAATCTGGAATTACACAAAACCACTAACGGCTAAACTTTTTTTTTCTACATGTAAATTTACAATGAAGGGTTTTTTCAAAGATAAATCATACTTAGTCGGATACTCCATTTTTTGCGATGTTCAACGTTATTTTTATGCATGAGTTGTCTAAGTATATTTTATGAGAGTTTTGATCTTTGTCCAAGTATTTTGATTTTTTGTATAATATAAAAAACTGAAAGTAACGTACCCTTTGCAAAAGTATGGAAAATTAGAAAAGTACATTTTAGGCAAGTCATCGAGTCAAAATGGAATAAATCGACGCAGCCATCGCTCTTGAATCAATCACAGCTCAAGAACATCTGTTACAAGTTTTTTGCATAAAACTCTAACATACTTCGTCCCTTACATCTCCAGGCTATTATACTTTTGAAATAATATCTAGAAAATAATAATATTATATAAATTTGTTGAAAAAGGATTTTAGAAGAAACAAATTTAATATGTTTTTTTTCGTAAAGACTCACTTTAACTTTGCAGTTTCTGATTTGACTGAAGTAATATTTTTATATTGAAATCTTTTTTTAAATAAAACCGTGTGCCAATAATATATTTTATCTTTAAATAATATATCTTTGCAATTTATTTACGGGATTCCAGATGAGGGGATTTTGCTGAATTTATTATTATTGTTCAAAGTATTTAGGAAGTGCAAACTAGGAAATTCGTTTTTTGCCTGCTGACTGTACCAATGGATTACAGGTAAGTTGATACTAGCGTTATTATTTTGGAAATATTTAGGTATTATTTAAAAAAAATTAAATGACTATTTTTAAAGCAAGGTTTTGTTTCCGTTCTACATCTGTGATTTTTGTTTCACTTTGCAAAAAACAACATTAACGCTCTGCATACTAAACCGTTGTTTTGCTGATTATTTCCCCGAAAAAAATATGTTAAAAATTCTTGACCTTACAATTCATTTCAACATTCTACGTAAAAAAAAATTAATATTTATATTCAGAGCATTCTTTCAACGTATTTAAAATTTCAGAGAAAAACAAAATTGCTTAATAATATCAAGACTTTATTTAATATACATCATGCAATATTACATAATATAATATAATGAAATAAATAATGACATACAGGTTTAAGAATTACAAGTACAACAAATTAATATAATTCAGTATTTTTTTTGCTTTTTGAACCTATAACCAGTTATCATGTGATTCGGAAGATTATTCAACAAAGAGAAAATAGTGTCACAATGGTACTCATCAGTTTATGTTTACGGATCTTCTTTCCAAGCTTCATCTCAAATCATCTCAACTTTTTAGCTTAATGTTAAGCTCAAAAGCCCTCCGTTTTTTATTTTGTTTGGAGTCGTTTTGACACTTGAGCGCCATTTTTTTCGGGAGCTTTTGTTTGAAAAGTTTTAGAAGATTTGTTTACTGCTTAAAAAAACAATTTCCGATTTGCAGAATGAAGATTAGGTTTTAATTAATCGTTCTTATTCAATAACCAATGAAATTCACTCGAAATTCATAACGCATTTACTGTTATATTACAGAATTAACCTGTAACTCAAACTCGACTTGATTATATGTAGTTTCAAATATATTACTGAATTGTAGAAAACATAAAATAAATGACTGTGATATGTGTCAAAAAAAGCATACCTTTCTACTATATCGAAAAAGATATGACCTATTCTGAAAATTACTATCGGCGACACATCGTAAGGCCGGAAAAAAGCTCCGGAACCTCTCGTTCTGTTCATCGATATTTCTTGTCCGAACATAACATAAAACGTGCGTCAGAAACACATCTGATAAAGGAACTTGGAATTGGGTTACTGACCATCTGCTCCCCTCCGAGGCAGGACGACGTTCTTGATGCAGGACGAACGTTATCTGATAACGTGGTTATGACACGGGGAATGGAGGCGGCCTCGTTTTGATGAGAACGGGTACAACTCGACGTCTTTTATGACGATTTTTGTTTGATGTTTTACCATGAAGATCTTTTTTTTATAAAATGAGATTATATTGTGAAGAAATATTTCTTTAGACTATTTATAATTTTTTTAATTCAATGAATTTTTTCTTCTTTAAAGAAATAACCTGTTATTTTTACATTCACCTATTACTTCACTTCACCAATGTACAAGTAAACTCTATTATTTTACTTTCATGCCAGCGCATACAAATAGTAAATATGAATAAAAGTACAAGTATATAAAGTGTATATTAAATTTCTATATGTCATTATCATTAGATTTTTATATTTATCTGAATTATGTAGTCAAACATACTATAGGTTTTGAAAGAGAGAAGTATTTAATAGTTGTGTAGTTAATATTTTTTTTATTTTTGACAGAGAGTACTTGGTGGAATTCCATTTTAATATTTTTGAATAAAATACTGGAGTGATTTTCCACATTTTTATTTTTATTAGTGACCGGTTTCGCCAACCTTTCACGTTGGCATTATCAAACAGACTCTGTTTTTCGTGAACTTAGTTTTATTTTTTATTTATTAAATATTTTTAGAAAGATGTTTTTTCATAATCACTCATGTCTATTTATATTTTAATTCAATTGTATACACAAACAGAAACGCATATACACAAACGTTTAAGAAAATTTAAATACCAAGCTCAATATGTATGCTTTATAATTTATTATATACATTTGTTTGTATCTGTTGTCAGTGTTTAATTTGTTGATATTTAAATGCTTATAAATTTATTGTAATATAAAATTTAACGTTTAAGAATAGTTAAATACTAATCTTCAAAGTATTAAAATATTGATTTTATCTTTAAATATATTTATATGATAGTTTGAACGTAAGATTTTGTTTTAAGTTTCAATAAAAAAAAATTAACATATATTATATGTGTTTCATATCAAATAATATATGATATATACATGAAAAATAAATTGTTTTGTACAACAGCACATAAAAAAAAAACAATCTTAGGGCAGCATAAGCTTAGATTTATTAAATACAATATCTTTTAAAATTTTTATAAAACTGCGTGCACTTTTCTGAAGACGAGAATTTTGGTTGCTAACAAAGCCAGCAGGAAATGAAGTTTATGAGGAAATCAAATTTATTACTTCAAGCCAATAAAAATAAAACTTTATTTTTCTTTAAAAAAAAATTATTTACGAATCAAACTCGCAAAATAAAATTTAAACTGATGGATCTTTATCAACTGAATAACTAAAAAAATGTTTTTAATATCCAGCAAGTCAAATATGTTATCTCAAATATTCGAAAGCTATATTCCAGCGAACGACTCTGGAGCCGGATGTACCCATTCTCTCTTCCCCAGCCCGACCGGAGATCCGATTATGAATTTCCGGTAGGCTTTACAATTAACCGGAAGCCGCATGATGTTAGCGGGACATTTCCAAATTGCAACACATGATCGAGTTGCTAGTGGTGAAATTATTGGGATACGTTTACTTGATATCAAAACTTGATTATTTCGCTGTTAAGAGCATTTATATTCTGAAGCGTTGAATCATAATTATTGTATTTCGATTTATGTATTTCATTGAAATCAATATAAATTATAAAGGGAACCAATAATATTTATTTTTTTCAAGTAAACATAATAATGAAAAACAAACCACAGAAGTTCATAAAATTTCATGTAATGCATAAGCACACAAATCTGTCATTTTTTATAATTTCCATAAATATCTTATTTCCTAAAAATATATTATTTATTTTACTATTTCTAGAAATGAAATATTTTAAAATTATCTAAAGCAAGTGATGCTTAGACAGGCGTGCAAGCGATGGAAGATAATGAAAACTGTTAATGTCTTACAACGATTTCAAAGTTTTAAATAATATATATTTTCTCAGAAATACGTAGATAAGACATGTTTTATTTGCGTAGAAACATCGGCTTAAATAATTAGAAGTTCTGGCCACTGTAGCCGTGGAGGTGTGGGTTTGAATCTCACCGGTGTCGTGAAAAAAACTTTCATATAATGTCCGATAATAAAACGTATTAAATATTAGTTTTTTAATTATATAATTTTATTAATCTTCCCAAAAACATATTCTTATTATATAATTAAGTTAATATCTTAAAAATGAGGCAGATTTGCAACTGATTTTCCACTATCATATGGTAAAGAACATAATATTTTTTTCTCGTACGATCAAAGACATAAAAGTTTCCATATTATAGAATCTCAAAGAAGAGTTTATACCGACTTTCTATCACAACTAAGAAAGGCTCTGTCCTGGGTGTGACATAAATAAACTTTCATTGTTCTCTAAACGGTTTTGTTTTGAAAAATTTATAGTTGTTAGTAGATAAACAAATAGCACAGTATGGCCATGACTACTCAAAGCCACAAAATAAATTTCTTTTAAAGTCAGTTTAGTTTGTATTAAAATTTGAGAATAATCGAATATGCTGATAACTTAGCATGCACATAAAAAGTTTTGACATCTGTTTTCAAAAAAACTCAATTAAAATTTGAAAAATATGTTAAGTAGATATCGAGCTCAATGTTGCTGTATAATATATAAACATTGGTTTCATATTACCTCTTGATGATATTATTTCACAAATTAGGGAGAATTCACCGAAATCTATAAATATCAACCATAATTAACCAAAGTTACGTTGCCATAGCTTCCAATACACCTCGTAATCTACTTCCCACTTTACGCGTTAATACATGTACGAGTATGTCCCGAGTAATTGGACATTGTTGTCATATTGAACAGAGTAATTTTCATATTTTAACGATGAGCAACTCGAAAATGTTAGTTTTGTGAACACTGAACGATGAAGATATTAGATAGTGGATTAATTTCATTTACAAATCTTTCATCCTATTTATATATATTACACTAAAAGCATTTAATAGAACTGGAATTTATTTTGTAATACTCCATTTTATTATAATAAAATAAAACCAAGTGGTTTTGGAGACTACGTTAATTTCACTTGTAGCGAGAGCTCCTTCGCCGAACACGGCATCTTCAAAACTGAGTCTATACAGAAAAAAGCGAGCTTATACATAACAAGTTCAACAGAAATACATGAATCATAGATTATACTACAAACAATTACAAAATGCGGAAAAATGCTTCTATTGAGTGCTGTGAAACCCCATTAAAATTATATTAACAGCAATAGTTTGAATACTAAGTACTTAAATAAACTAGTTTGTGATGATTCCTGGCTGTCCTGGCAGCCACCTGAAAGCAATTTGTTTGAGTGCAGAATCAAAGTGTATTTTTAAAAATATTAAGAAGGGGAGAATTATGGTTATTCAGTTGTTCGTTGATCAGAGGGAATTCTAAATTTTGGTGCTTAATTATTTCTAGTTGCTCCAAAATATTAAGTCTAAAGCCTTTATTACAAACATGCAGGAGACTTGGCTTATTGGCTACGTTTAAATTATGTTTACTGTCATTAAGATGTATTGCAAAATGTGAATCTAATTTATTATTTTTAAAAGATGCCAGGTGCTCTTTGTATCTTGTTGCAAAACTACGACCTGTTTGACCAATGTACATAGCTTCACAGTCATCACAAGTTAATTTGTAGACTCCACTCTTCTGGAAGGCATCAACTTTGTCCTTACTGTTGTTACTTACTGCTGTCCTAAGGATTTTATCAACAATATTTTTTGTTCGTCGAAAGAGCTCTCGCTACAAGTGAAATAAACGTAGTCTCCAAAACCACTTGGTTTTATTTTATTATACTAAAAGCAATTAGTTTGGTATATATGTATAACACTATACTATACTTATTTTAATAGGCGCGGTTGTCAAAAGTCTACAGAATCACATTCCAATTGTAAACAAAATCCCTTATATTGTAAACAAATTATTAAGATTTTGAATGTCACACATCTGTAATATTTTTTAAACCATTTTTTTTCTCAAATATATTTTGGATAGTATAAATAGTTTTCAAACCCTAATAGCGAAAAGATTTGGAACATTTTATGACTAGTGTTCTTGATTTCATAAAGCTTCGTTAGGGTCAGTCTAGTCTATTGAGTGTGACGAAAGCTCATGAAAGGTGAAACCTGGCCAATATCTTCTAACCATTTGACTATTTATATTTGTTATATAGAATAATAAAACTTATAGCAATAAGTCGTGAATAAATAATTTTTTTTTTTTTTTTAAATGTATATATTTAAAAAAAAAAGTCGAATTTTTTCCCACGTAAATGGTGTTCAAATATTTTTTATTACTTTTATGACGGCTATGATTGCGTGAGCGTTGCTTGAGATGTTAAAAAATAGACCCTCTTTTCGGCTGAGCGTATCTAAAGCCTCGCGATCCAAAAAAAGTGCTCCTGACATTTCAGTAAAAGCTAAGAGACTCGCGGACCTCTGCAGCGGAGGATTTGGATTAATCTCAGGGGAGGAAAGTGTTTACAGGAATTATTTTATTCGTGGCGAAAATACACCTCAGATCTGAACTACCGCTATTAGCGTCGGATTCATTCTCGTGTTTGAAGCAAACGAGCTCTCCAAAAATATAGTTTTTTCACGCGAAATGCTATTTTTTAAATTACCATTGATTCTTTATTTCTGACATATTTCCCATTATATATATTTTTTTATTTTAGGAATTTATATTTTGGACTATTGGACTCTTAGATATTTCTGACATATTAAATTATAATTGATTTGCTCAAATTATGAATTTTCTTAAAATATTTTTATAATGAATATTTATTTATATCTCAAAGTTGACAATCCCACAAAAATTATGTTATCAAGTAATTTTTTTTTTTTGACAGGCGTCTAGTTGATTTGGTCATAGACAATAAGTTATCTTATTATTAACATATCAAGTGATATGAAGAAATATAATTTTTCAGATGTGTTTGACGTGTAAAAACGTTATCTTCAAATGTTGGGGTTCTGATTGAAAAATGAACAAAAAAGTAAATGGTTTGATACAACGAATATAAACAAAAATATCCCGGAAATTGTTTATTTTAAAGAGCGTTTTACTTATGTGTATTTTTTTATGATAAAAACTAAATAATGGAAAAAATAAGTTTTTCTAAAGCTTGATCGTTTTATTTGAATAACTTGAAATTAAAAATAAACATGTATTAGGTTTTTGTTAACATTCTAAACATATAAGAAAACATAATATAATGAATAATAAATAACCGGAAACGAAATATTACTGAAAGAGAAAATCTAAACATACCGGACCCGCCGTGCGGTATGAGAGCCAAAAGAAAAATAAAGTCTTACGAAAGGACGCGAATGGAGGCTTTCACTAGAAAACACCCCAAAAACCGTCCTGATTGTTTCCATATAAATATCTACGCTTTTTGCAAACCCCGGGTTTATTCCGGGCGTATTTTCACCGTAAAGGCTGAAAACGCCTGTGAAATTCTGAATCACAACAAAAGTTACTTTTTTTTAAATTGTTTTCTATTAATCTATTTCACGGCTATATATTCAATGATAATTTTAATTTATTGAGAGTTATGTTTAACGTATTTGGAACCCAAAACATTACAAAAAAATTACAGTTTTATTAATAATTATATATACCATTTAAAAAAAATACAAACATCTATAACCTCTACAGTACGCATAAAACCTTAACTGTTTGTCATTACTTTTTACAACAATTTACGTAACATTACATACCAACAATACACCCTCTTTTTTGTACCAACGGTTTTAGTTATCCGTGAAAGATGAGACTTTCTTGCGGTCATGCGTAGAAGAAAGGGTCGATGCAAATAAAAGTACACGGATTAATTTTTACTGCTCGGCAAACACAAAGGTTTTGACAAAATAGCGGGTGTGACGACGCCGTTAAGGTTTTATTTTGTACTTAAAAAGCTTTCTGTTCAGTAAGTGGACGTGTAAGTTATATATGACGCGATATGTTCCACCCCCGCCCGCAAAGGAGCATGTGGTGCATTTAACACGGAAGTGCCTTGCCTGAAAATTTCGTTTAGTAACCCTGTTACTCTTTTTCAGGAGCTTGACATAATATTTGCTGCCATATGCTAGAACATATGTTATTTCATTCATACTGAGTAAACCATTTTCAAATTAAAAAAGTAAAAATAAAACGGCTGTATAACGCACACCTTTATTTATTTTTTTACATTATTTCGATTACAGTGGAGTCACTTTCAGGAAATGACGTCATTTCCTAAAGATTTATCAATGTCCATTCCATTTACAACAACCGCCAAAACATGCGAACAAATTGAGGTCTAAGTATTATTCTTGTCCTTTGTAAAGTAAGTAGAAGGTTGGAAAGTTTTATTATTTCGATTTAAATAACAATAATTATTTCCGATCTCGTTATCCAGATAGTGAAAATGTAATCAGGTCGTTCCCAACGGTGCTTATTTGATATCGATTCGTATTACTCAGGGATGGAGGTTTCCTAGGAATAATTGGAATTCCTTATAGAATTTAGTATGGCTACGCAAATAATATGTAGGTAAGCTCTTCTCGAATTCCGCAAGGTATTAACTTCAGGGGTTTATATTATAATATTCTCATTTATTATATAGCATCTGAACCTTATAAAAACGATAGAATTGAAAAGTTTTAATTAAAATTATTATAAAAAAAATAGTCATAAAACAGCCTTTTCATTTCGAATACAGTTAGAAAATTCTGTTTGATATTTTTATAATGAAAATATATATGTAACGCGTGATGAATTTGAAACATGTGAAAATGATTTAATCAGAGTTTCTGTAAAGGAGCTGCCATAAAGTTTTCCAGTTAAACATAATTATAACTAATTTTTGAGTCTTTAGTGACTTGTTTCCACCGTGTGTATATAATTGTCGCTTATTATGAATATATGATATTAAGTCTGAAAGAGCAGTAAACAACCTCCACTGCGAAATGTGAGACGGCAGCTTAACAATAACTTATATTTATAACTCAGGGAAAACATTGAATCAACCTTCTCACAGACGGCAAGTTTTCTGATTAATAATACTCATATGATATTGTAAAAATATAGACGGAGCCGAACCCTCTGAGTTTAATCTAAACCATATTAAAATTAATTGTATTTATACTACACTCTAAGTTTGTATTTATTTATAAGAGTGGTCAGCATATATGTTTAAATCTACATGCATGCCAGTGAATGGTTGATATTATGAATATTTAATATGAAGAAAAATAAAAACTCAACAGACAGAATTCTCTATAGCATGACTACGTTTAATGTACATATATATATTTATATATAAATAAATATAGACGGTTTCTTTTAGAGGGCAGAAAAACAATAAAAAAAGGTTTTAAAATCTTGAGAGATTACTTAAAAGTTCAAAAACTATATTTTATAACAGACAATTTTTTTTTAGACAATAGCATCACAGAGGATTTTAAGTATGTGAGTTCAAAAATATTTTTTTTGTAATTTTAAAGTAATAAGTAGGAAAGTGTTATCCATTAATAATATTAACGATGTATATCTATTTAAGTTGGATTAATGTCAATCAGAATGCGTTTTTATTTACCCATGCAGGTATTAGTATGTTTATGTGATTAAGCACATTTTTTCACACATTGAAAACGATTAAAGAAAACTCTCAGAAAATATCATCGTGACTTGTGTGGGATTCGAACCCACATCCCCAAGCTTTCATGGCCGGTGTTGAATGGTGCGCGTCTCGGCTAAACATCAATAGATTTTAAAAATAATAATAACCAGATTTGGATATAAAAAATGCTTCACTTGTTACTTTAATTAAAAAGTCCAGTGTTTGCAAATCATTAAATATTGATTAGCCCGAGCATATTGGTTCATATGTAGAATATGATTATTAAAAATTCTCACTAAATTGCAGTGGCTCGTTAGCATAGTTGGATAAATGCACCGGCCATGAAAGCTTGGGGATGTGGGTTCGAATCCCACACAAGTCACGATGATATTTGATGTATAT